>CM055644.1:17543368-17919694 GCA_029378325.1 Elaeagnus macrophylla | reverse complement strand
TTGGAGTTAGTTATTTGAATTAATAGTTTTCACAAATAATTTTTTAACAACATAGATTAATATGAAAAAAATAAAACAAAATTGCAAGTATTAATTAAAACATGCCTTTTATTAGTGTGTGTATAAGAGTGTCAATTCGTGCGAGCTGGGCTAGTTTAAATTGGTTCAATCTTAATTTAATTCAAATTTAATTCGAGCTAGCAAAGGTGAGCCCAAACCCAAACTAAACACAAATGAGGTGGCTCAAATAGGCCCATACTAGCCCGAATTATTAATTATATATATATATATTTTAGTTAATATGACTTTTTTTTTATTAAAAAAATATGTTTAATAATTAAAGCTCAAGCAACATTACATAAAATAATAAAAAAGTATATATATAAATATAAAAAAAAATTAATTATTAAAGTAAAATTCAATTACAAAATTAATTAGGCAATGAGTAAATGCATTAAACCCCACACAGCATGAAAAAGTTAGAAGCAGTCATGCCCTAATGAAAACTCACATTTAGAATAAAGAGTTTTCAAGTCCAAATAAAATTTATTCTACCTATTAAACAAAATAAATAGAGATGAGTAGATTAAATAAATATACTTACTAAAAAATTAACAATTAAAGTAAATTAAAATGTTACACTTGAACATAAATTTTTTTTTATATACACAAAATAAAACTTTGACTATTACATAATATATAATTCTGAAGACAATGAACAAGTGGAAAAGAGAATAGCATAATACAAGTTGATAAAAAAAATTTAAATTTTTACTTCAAAAACTAATAGCTAATCTATTTAAAAATAGAAATTTCATAATAATAATTTAAATAAAATATTATTTTTATTTAAAGAGTTATGTAGATTTAAACGTTAAATGCATTAATATCAAAGAATGTAACACAATATTGTGAAAAAATAAATAAATTATAACTATTTATTTATTATCAGCTTATTTTTCAAAAGAAAATGGAAGAAAAATAACTAATACATCATAACAGAAAAGTACTGAAAAAAATGAAATATTATTTTAATTTTAATAGTCTTTTTTATTTTTTTATTTAAAATTTTATTTTATTTCGAACTAATAGGTTGGCCCTAACCCAGCTCAAATTTTTTCAGGTTATTCGAGCTAGGTCAAAACAAGCCCGAATTTAATTCGATTCGTGTTGGATTCATATTTTTTGATTCTAATTCGATGCGGTCAATCGAGCTAAAGCACAGATTGCCACTCATTCAGTGTGTGTGTGTGTGTGTCTATGTATATATATATATATATATATATTAGGAAGCTGCTATTTTTATTCCAATGCAAAAAAAATTAATGCCAAAACAATTTAAAATTTTGCCTCATAAATTAATACTTTAGGGCACGTTTCTAAAAATAAAAATATTGTACTAAAATTAGTGTTTTTTGCTTTGAAAATAAAAATAGAACCCATACATTATTTTTGGGAATTTTTGCTGGGTTCTAATGGTTGAATTGGAATATAACCCATACATTATTATGATATTTGCTTTATTTATTAATATTGTTTTTAACATCTACATCTTATATGTTGGACAATGTCACGCATAATATGTTGGGTGACAGCTACGTATTATTCTATAAACCTAAATTCTAAACCCTAAGTTTTAAGATCCAACTTTTAAACCTTAAAATTTAAATCTTAAATTCTAAAATAAAAGTCCTAAATTAGAAGAATATATAATTGTCATCCAATGATCATATGAACCCAAAAAAGTTCATGAAGGTATGAATTCTACTTGGCGTTGAAAAAGTAGCATAAGTGAACCCATTTCGATCCAATTGATAAGCAAGGAATGGAATTAGCGTTTGTTAAAATAACATTAGATTCTCTTTGCTCTATGTTTCATTAATTGAAGTAGAGAGAAGAACAGGTTCTACGAAATTAGGCCTAGTTTAGGGTCATAAAAACACATTTTTGAAGAGAAATATACTTTTTAGATTTTGATATATTGATTTTGGGTGAGAATCTACATTGATTTTTTTTTTTTTTGGCTTCCTTTAAGGTTTGGTGGGGAAGAAGATGATAGTGAATTTTGCTAATTTTAGATTTTTTGTTTATAATTTTTATCCCCAAACAATAAACTTAACCTTTTTTTTAAATGTCATAGACGAAGAAATGACATAATGGTACTTTTGAAATTTTTAAAAAGCTCAATGATAAGTTTGAAACAAAATCTATTTCAGTGATACATTCATAACAAACCAAATAGTTAAGAAATTACCACCTGCCTACACATTGATCAAATTTTAGACCAAATTTGTAAAGGGAAAGCGTCTTTTAAAAAATTATTTATTTTTTGTTATCTAACGTAACAGTAATTTAAATAAATAATTATTTATTTACAATGACATTGTCCATCTTCCTACAAGAATGGTCTCAAAAATTTGTTTTTATAAAATATTGATTTTTTATTTTAAACAACAAATTACACATTTTTCCGACATAAAAAGGACTTTCTTGGATACAGGGTACCCCATTTTCTAATATTCGGTAAAACAAAATCTCCCAATGATTCTACTTATAAATACATGATGTTCTTAATAATCGAACACAAAATCTCCCAATGATTCTACTTATAAATACATGCATGATGTTATTAATAGTCCAAAACAAAATCTCCCAATGATTCTGTTGGAAAAATGAAAAAAAAAAAAAAGTATTTAGACTCATGGTTAAATACCATTTTGACGCATCATTTTGAGAGGGACTCACTTGGTATAAGTTTAGGGTCGTGATTGATTTGAGCTTTCCTCCATGAGAGCTTCGAAATCATATATTTATACACTCAAAATGGGATTGAGATGAATGAGAAATTGTGTCTCAAAGTTCACTCATTGAGATGGAAAAAATGTTGTGTTTTTTGTTTGTCCCACATGGGAAAAACACTAACACATGAAATGCTTTATATAGCATTTGCTTTTCTATGGGAGGTAAGCTTGTGTAGCATAAGTCCTCTCTCCACGTGCGCGCTCAAGGGGGTGCAAATCCTAGGATTTTCGGCCCGAAAATTCAGAATTCCAATCGCGGGCTCTCACAACCTGTGAAAACGAATGTCGTCCAATGTTGTATCCTAGGAGGTATTTTTAGAAAAATTTATCTTAAGGAAACCGTTTACGGGCCTCGATCTTCCTTTTCATTTTCTTCATTTTAATTTACAGTTTATTTTATTTATTCTGTAATTTTAATTCATTTTACTAATTTATAATATTTAATTTCTTATTTGTCCAACATATTATTTTCCTACAGATTCTACTTATAAATATACATGATTCTACCCCTCGAATGTCGTCATTATAAAATGGAACTTGTAAAATAGAAAGTAGGGGTGGCCATTCTTTTTTTTTTTTTTAAATCGACCAATTAACTTAAGTCTAAATGCAAACCAAGTCTACATATTTTTTATTTGAGGTTGGTTGGTCCAGATAGGTCAAATCATTATCAATAGCAATCATTATCGAATGACTGTGAGGAGAGTTGAATTTATGAGAATGTGATCTCATTGGAAAGTAGAGAGTTTAATTTAGGTAGGGATAAAGACCTTGGTTTTTTATGCAAATTGTTTGCAGGGCGACAAAAAAAGTGTTTGTAAGAGTAAAAGAAGACTCTTGCACTTTCTATTGTATCCTTGATATGGTAATAATTCTCAAGTAAAATTATAAGTCGAAATCTAAGTAAAATTGTAAGTCCAAAATCGCAAGCCAATCTCCTTCAAATCGACCTTATAGCTTGGCTTGAAGGTTGAATTTTAGGAGTTATAGGTCTGCTAAGGTTTTGAATTTTTTTAAATCGCCAAGATAAAGTCGGTTTGTAAAATAACTTAAAAACCAACCTACCGAACTTATGCCCACCCATAATAGAAAGAGAAAAGTGTCTCAGACGTCCCTTAAATTAAATAATTTGTGTTATTTAGTTCTTTAAATTATATTTGATGCTCTTTAGTTTTAGAAAAATAAGCAAATTAAGAATAAAATATATTATTTTAATAACTTCTTATTAAAATATTATTTTTTAAGAATAACAAAATTATATTATTTTTAACTCACTCACACACATTATAATGGATAATATTTGAACTCATATTTTCAACATACTCACTGTAAGCAAATATTATTGCACATAGGGGTGTCAATTCGTGCGAGCTGAGTTAGTTCGAGTTGGTTCAACCCTAGCTCAATTCAAATTTAATTCGAGCTAGTAAAGGTGAGCCCGAATCCAAGCCAAATACAAACAAGCTGGCTCAAATTAGCACAAATTAGCCTGAATTGTTAATTATATATATATATTTTAGTTAATATGAATTTTTATTAAAAAATATATTTAATAATTAAAGCTCAAATAACATTACATAAAACAATAATATATATATATATATATATATATATTAATTATTAAAGCAAAAAGACAATTACTAAATTAATTAGGCAATTAGTAAAATGCATTAAACCCCACACATGCAAAAGTTAGAAGCCGTCATGCCCTCATGGAAACTTACATTTAGAATAAAGAGTTTTCAAGTATAAATAAAATTTCTTCTAGCTATTAAACAAAATAAATAGAGATGAGTAGATTAAATAAATATACTTACTAAAAAATGAACAATTAAAGTAAATTAAAATGTTACACGAAAATAATTTTTTTTTATATACATAAAAATAAAATTTTGATTATTACATAATATATAATACTCAAGATAATGAACAAGTAAAAAAGAGAATAGCATAACACAAGTTAATAAAAAAATTAAAATTTTCACTTCAAAAACTAATACCTAATCTATTTAAAAATAGAAACTTTATAATATTAATTTAAATTAAATATAAATATTATTTTTTTGTTTAAAAAGTTAGGTACATTTTAAATGTTAAATGCATTAACATTAAAGAATGTAGTATAATATTGTGACAAAATGAATAAATTATAACTATTTGTTCATTATCAGCTTATTTTTCAAAAGAAAAGAGAAGAATAATAACTAATATATCATAAAAGATAAATACCGAAAGAAATAAAAGATTATTTTAATTTTAATATAGTCTTTTTTTATTTTTTATCTAAAATTTAATTTTATTTTATTTTATTTCGGGCTAATCGGCTGGCCCAAACTCAAATCAATTTTTTTTTGTGTTATTCGAGCTGGGCTGAAACAAGCTTAAATTGAATTCGATTCGTGTTCGATTTGTGACAGTTATATTTTACTTTTAGGAACAGTTAATAACAGTCCCTAAAAGTGCGACTTTTTGAGAAGGCCTTTTAAGGAACGGTTACGCCCTAAAAAGAAACCGTCCTTAAAGATCTTTCGGGACGGTTATTCCTTTTTTTTACTTAGTGTTTATTAAAATATATTTTTTAATATTTTTATATTAAAATATTATTTTTAACTCACTCACACACATATTATAGCGGCTGATATTTGAATTCATATTTTTAATATATTTATTATAAATAAATATTATTGTACGGCTTAATCGTATGGTGTAAATCCTAAAAATCTGGCCTAAATTTACCAAATCAGCATACCCGTGCCTAGCCGCGTGTCTAAGATAAACTTTTACAAAAAGTAACCGACTCCTAATAATTATAATAAGAACATTACACAATAACCCAACTTTAGATATTGGCGTCTCACACACTAAGCGACAAAACATTCTTTTACTATCTCAAAATATATAAGAACATGTTTCATTTATTCCCCTATAAACTAAAACAGGAATATTTGGGGCAATTCAACCAGCTGTCAATAGCTATATACATCATAACTGAATGGAAAATGCTATGTATCTTAATTTTAGTTGTAGCACAAATTCGTTAAATCATATCAAATGAAAAAAATTAAATTAGTTGAAACGATGATATATATAATAATACTCTAATTTAATTGAATGCTTGGAAAAAGAAGAAGAGATCGATCTAGGTATGAAATATCTAGCAGATATGAGAGTAGAAGACAAATGAAACCGAAAATGACATTTATGTTAATTATGAAAAAAAATAATAATAATAAAAATAAGATCGGATCGAGGAATAAAAAAAATAATCATGAAATAAGCCATCATGTAAAGAGAATCTTGTATGCCAACAACCTTAGCTAATTAAAAAAGGAAGACTCAAAGAAAGAGGTAATAATAAATATACTATAAAAGAATAATAGCATTAGCAGCTGGTTATGAATAGCATAAAATACTCAGATTAGATAAGACAATGGAGACTAAATAGGCTTCTTGGAACAACCCTTAAAGATTACAAAATTCAAATAATATACGTACCTTAGAAAATTGAATGGAACACTAATTAAATAAACAAGTTTGGGTTCTAAACAAGCGTCGTTAAAATTAACATAACTTTTCTAGAAGCTTTAAATCACTAGGCGGCTCTTTTCTCAACTTCAATTGCAGAACTAAACATAGAGCAAATATTTTGCACAAGTTTAGCCACAAACTTAAAGCCATTAGATTCAGTTTGATCTAATGGTTCATATTTTCTCTTACTTGTCCACTAATCTAAGAACTTATTGTACTTTCAAAGTTTTTGATGTAAACACGGTCTTCGTTCATTTATTAATTATTTACGTGAAATCAATTATAGATACTGCCAGAAAGGCTTCTTAGAAAGAAAATAAAAAAATAAAAATAAATACTAGCACCAAAATCAACTATCAAACAAAAGCAGGTCTGTAAAAAAATTAATTAGTATTTGGCCAATAAAAAACAAAAGAAGACAGCACAGCAACCCAGCTAACGAGGAAAACAAATATAATATAGATAGTTGAGAGGAAATAATGCATTGTTTTTTATAGTATTATTTGTGTGATACTTTTCAGTTTACACTCTGTAACTTTCAAACGAAAATCACAAATATTGGAGTTACGGGTGTTTAAATTTAAAAGTTGATTCATTCCACCCATCCAACTGAATTCAATTTAAATTATATAATTTTTTTTTATCGTGATTTGGTTGATTTTAATTTATAAGTTGGATCCATTCTTCAAACTAAACTTTTTTTTAGATCAAATCCATACTTACATTATAATATATATTTTTATTTTTAATATAATAATTTTATTAAAAAAAGTAAAACAATAATAAAATTAAGACTAAATTATATCATTAATCTCAAACTTTAATTAAATTCACATATAAGTCTTCAAACTTCTTAAATTTCGTACATATATTCTAAATTTTTGATTCAAGATTTAGTCTTTAAAATTTCATATATTAGTATTAAAATTTTGATTCACAAATATATATTTTAGTGAGATTAAATTGTAGAATTTAAAGTTTAGAAACTTGTGTAAAAATTTAAAAGTTAAATTATATAATTTAAAATTTAAAAAATGTATACGTGAATTTACTCAAAATTTAAAGACTAATAGAATAATTTAGCTTAAAACTAATAGCTTTCCTGTGTTCTAATTCCCAATTTGCAGTTCCCCTATTCGATTAATCCTTACTCAAATCCTCTTTAATTTCTCAAAGGAGACCCCAAACCAAGTATTAAGCCACCGACCCTTCAATTTCTATTGCTGGCTTTTGTTTATTTATTGTTTAAAAAAAAATTAAAATTCTTTTAAGTCTTAATTTTAATAAATTATTAAAACATAAAATTTATTGTAATAATTATTTAGTTATTAAAAAAAAATTAAAAATGACTATAGAAGAAACAAAAAAATAAATTAAAATACAAAATCCGATTCAATTCAATCTAATTCAAATAATTAAATTTGTATTAACTTTTTAAGTTTTATTATATCGAACCAAATCTTAGATTTAAAAAAAAGGTATTATTTATTCGTTCTGGTTTTAGTTAAATTTGAACCAATTTACGTACAACCCAAAAAAGTATTTGGAGAAGGTATGGGGCAGAGTCAGAAAGTATTTCTTGACTAGGCTGGGATAGGGGTGAACAGCGGATCGAAACTGCCTATTTTTTACCAATCTGAATCCGATCCGATCCGAAGCAAATTTGAAGATTTCTAATTCGAATCCGATCCGATAATGTAGTCAATCCGGACCAATCCGAATCCGAGCAGATCGGATTTTTCGGATCGGATAGGTCGGATTGAGATTATAATTTATTTTTTATTATTATCATATATAAAACACAATATATACTAACATTTAAATTTTAAATTGATATATTTTTGAGTAAAATTTATTTATTTATAGTCACAACTTATATAATCAAAATAATAAAAAGTATATTGTTGAATATTATTAAGTTATTATAGAGAATTTAACATTTTATTTTTTAAAAAACTAAAATAATAATTTAATGTAATTGTGGTATGTATAATATTTAAATATAACACATTAAAAATAAATATGCATTTATTTATAATTTTAATAGTAATTTAGTCCGGATCGGATTGCAGCGGATTATAAAATCTGTCAATCCGAATCCGAACGAATTGTATACTTTTCAATCCGAATCCGATCCGACTATAAAATATGTCAATTCAATCCGATCCGAATCCGACGGATTGAATCGAATTTATTAATTTAAGCAGATTGATCGGATTAGTTGCTCACCCCTAGGCTGTGATATTCCTCCAGGCTGGCCTGGGATATCCCTTCAAAAAAAAGTCTTCAACAGAGTTTTTTATTTATAAAATAATATATAATTTTTATTTTTTTATTTTTAAGATAGACATCATAATTGTAACATGGGGCACTGGGGCAGTGATTCTTCACATGAGATTTGAGATTTTCACGGGAAAAAATTCCCATAAAAAACTTAACAATAATTAAATAATAAATAGATCAAGTCAACAAAATTCATTATATATATTTATTATGCAATTAAATATAATACTTTAGAGTTTAACTCTAGCTGTAGACAAGTTCGTTGTTTTATTATTTTAATTGACAATCAGTACAATAATTATCGTTTTTATACACACTATAATATAACATTTTTATAATTCAAGTATTAATTTAATAATAAAAATATTACTTTTAAGCAAAATTTGTTAGAAAATAACCACAAAGTTAAATAAATATATAAGTTTGTTAAAATAGAGGAAAATGGTGATAGGAGAGAATGTGCGCTCCGGGTTTCGAAGGACGAGCCAATTGCACCAAGTGTTATTTTTAATCAAATTTTATTGAGCTTAACATAAACTTAAATACATTAAATTTTAAAAGAAAATATAGAAACAATAGGAATTAGAGAGTATAGCGAAGGCGTAAAGGATAATCATTATTGCCAAAAAAACGAGATTTTTACACGAATTCTTTCTATCTGGGAAAATTAACTGAGTATAATAATGCTTTCACTTATTAAATCTATCCATCAACAAGCAAAAACGAGTGTATGAATATTGATAAATAATTAAACAATAATAAATTTCGAATAAAAGCACAAAAAATATAACGTACAAACAATATATTTTCTCCAAACAAACAAAGAAATAGAACGAATGAGTAGCAAACAAATCAAACCTAAGATCTAGAGGCTAATGATAGCATTAAAAAATTTTAAAAAGAAAATGAAGAAAAAGAAAAATACTTGCACCTAAAACAAAATAATTAATAAAATACCATGAAGAATAGATCAAAGAGTAACTAATTTTATTAATACACTAAGATATTTATTACACAGTATTAAAAACTTTAATTATATAATTTTTATACAGTCATATATTTTATTGTTAATATAAATTATATTATATAGTATAAAAATAGTACAGTTATATAGAAATTTTGTACGATTAAAATATGTTGGTCTAAATAATATTTAACACTTAACTTAATATGTCAAAATTTTAGATAATAAAATTATGTGTCTTAAATTTTTTTTATCTCAAATTAAAAATAATATTTTTTTAATTTTAAAATATAATAAAAATATAAAATGAATTAAATATTGATAAAAACTATTTTAAACATAAATTATTTTATTAAAATATTTATAATCAATTATATTTGAATATATTATACAGTTTGTCACCAAATACTGTACATATTAATTATAATATAATTCAATATGATTACATTGGATATATTACAACTAATCTATTCAAATATTGTACAAACTAATTATAATATAATTTAATAAAAAGCTTGACCTTAGAAGCGAGCAAAATAGAGCAGGCATGGTCAACTACCGACTATGTTTGGTTTTTCAGCACTGTCTTTACAGAAAAGGTAGAGTTTTAAAGTAAAAAAAGGTGAAAAAGGTCAATCGCAGGCTATGTTCGGTTTGTTGAGTGTTTGTTTGTTTGTGTCTGGTATGATTTTGTTTCAAAGTCTAGTGTCTTTCCTTATATGGTTCTAATTTTCATGGTATATTACGTTGGATTACGTAGGTAATGCTCTCAATTAAAACCCTCTTAGCTGGCTACCCTCTTGTATTGATTACTAGAATTGTGATGTGCTTTTCCTTAAGGCGGCTTGCTTCTGGTGTCTGTAATGAGAATTTTGGCACTCATATATGCTCAATGAATTTGACACCAACCAAATAAATTCATTTTGTGGTATTAACTAAGTTAAGAAAAGGATGACCCCCAAATGCTACTAAACAAAAACAAAACTGACTCACTTTATGATGAAAAACCCACAAACTAAAACGGTGTCACTCAATTCATATAATAGTACTAGCTTGTTTTATTAACAACAAAAAATGTGGTATCATGGGCATAAAGAAAAACTATATTAACAACAAAAAAACACTTTTAAAATATGTTTTTAATGGGCATCGAAAAAACAATAAGCTTGACGTTTGGTGGGAAAAAAATGTTACACAGGCGATAATAAGGAACCAATAGTGGCGGGTGATGTTTGGGGTTGGTGGTGTGCTTGGCATTGAAGGTTGTGGGTGGTTATTGACTGGTGGTGGGTTACTGCAAAAGAAGAGTGTTGCACAATGATGGTACTCCAAGATGCAATCTTAAGATGTAGAACATTAGAGAAGAGTCTTTGTCATATTTAAAATACTGGAATAAGTGTAAAAATTTGAGATTGAGTGAAGATTTGGTAAAACAGAAAATGTTTGATTGGTTAGGTAGAGCCATTTTCTTGAGTAGTTTCTCTCATAGTTGTTGTACCGTGTGTTGGCTGGGTGTAGCAACGTTGAACATACGTAAGGATCTTATGTATTGGTTTGTAGTGTGTTGATTGGATGTTGCTAGATTGTAGCATACTTGCATAATTAGGAGTTGAGCCATCAGTAGTCAATTACATCACGAGGTTATGGAACTTCGGAGATGAATATGGATCTACTTAGACCAGGTGTTATGTTGACAGAATCCGAGGGAAGTTTAGGAGCAGTTAGGACAGGTGTCCCGACTTGTAGTGGTATTTGGGTTTATATTTTTATTGAGTTTTATACTTTTTTTTTTTTTTAGTCAAAGGAAAAAACTTTATTAAACAAGGATTTGATTTACAGTACATTCAATCTAAAATTACATCAGTATTCCAAAACTCAGATAAGACTAAAAGCTTACTGAAAAGGACATAAAAAGTGATAAAATTTCAGCATCAAATAATACAACAAATCAAAACCCTCATCGATGAAATTAAACACAACAAACCGCCAAGCAAGACGACGTCGCCGACGAGGAACGCCACTGACGACCGCAAACAGCTCGATCTCTGCCGGCAACGAAACAAACCTCAAAACCGGTGACCGTGCGCTGAGGGATTACTGAACCCCGCATCGAAACCAGCTGCGCCGCTGCAACCACCAGGCGAGCCCAACCACCACGTGAGCCAGTCACCATACAAGCCCAACCACCACACGAGCCAGGCGCGCAGGTGAGCCCAACCACCACGCGAGTCAGGCACTGCGCAAGCCCAACCACCACGCGAGCACAACCCACACACGAGCACAACCACCACTTGAGATTTGCGAAAAAAAGAGAAAAATCGAGAAAGAAACAGAGAAAAACCGAGAAAGAAAACGTTAAAGACAAACCAACGCTTGGCCGACGGCCAAAAACGGCCCGCCGTCGGCCAAACGATCGAAAAAAATTTGAAACCCTAGTGTTTTTTTTTTAGAGAGAGGCGGGAGCTTTTCTACTATTAATTCACTTTTATACTATTAATTCACTTATTAGTGAATTAATTATTGTCGAGTGGTTGCCTATAGTAAGTCTTTAATATTACTACATAGGGATGGAGTCTATGTGAATTTACCACGTTACATGTCGTATTTGGTATGATCACGTACATGTTGTGAGAGTACAATCGTCATTTACCAAATATATTTGCATATTGGAGGTTTTGAAGTGATTGAAAATTCTTTATTGATTTCACTGTGTGTTACTCTGATTCATATGTTGTGTGCTTATTACTTTTCTATTGATTGATACTAGCCTAGATAAAAGTCTGTGCAGCACACCTTCACTAGTGTGATTACTGCATAATGTTCTTTCATATTCTTGTTGTTTACATGGTGTGTTCAATTAACCATATTGTTGTTGTTACTTATTTTGCTTTGCTATGTTAGAAAAATTAGATTTTTTGACCCATGATTAAATGTCATTTTGAGGTATAATTTTGAATTAAATCTACTTAGTATAAGTGTGTAGTATTGATTGATTTGGATTCTCCTCAGTGAGGGCATCAAAATTGTAAATTTACATGCTCAAAATGATGTCAGAGTGAATGAGAAATTGAGTCTTAAAGTTTACTAATTGATAAGAAAAATTGTAATATTTTTTGTTTGTCCCAAATTGGAAAACCAACAACATATGAAATGCTTTATGTAGTATTTACTTTCTTATGAGATGTAAGCTTGTATAACAAAAATGCTCTCTTTATGTTCGTGCACATGGACGTCCAAATTCTTGAATGTCCTGCCTCAAAAATTCGAAATTCCAATCGCAGGCTTACACATGCTACAGATGTCATCTAATTTCGAACATCTGTGTGTGAGGAAAAAAGTTTATTTTAAGGACGTCATATTACACGGATCTCTATCCTCTTTTCATTTCTTTTCCTTATTTTTTTAAGTGTTGTAATTTAGATTTTTTATATTTTGTGTAATTTTGATATACCTTTACAATTTATAAATTATAAGTTTTTGTTTGTCCTATACTTATTTCCTACATGCTATTTACTTAATTCACGTTCTTAGGCTTATTTTGCTGAGTTAGAATAGAGCTTGCAAAAAGATTCTATAGTTTGGCACAATCACCCCCTTTTTAGGCCTTAATTGGCTATTTGGGTTAAAAATTTAATTAACCTATGTGTAATTATTCTGACATATGGAACTCTTATAAAATATTGACAAATAATTTAAAGTGAATGGGAAAATATTGAAGCCATGTTACGAGACCTTTGTAAAAGAAAACATATATGAGATTCAATTATATGAGCCAGCTAGCATGAAACATGCGAAGTGGCTTATTCAGGGTGAGAACATCAAGTCAAGCGTCATATGAGATGCAAATCATATTTGTTTTCTCCTTCCCTTTTTCTTGTTTTTGCATATTATGCATTTTCTTATTATTATGTGTGGGGTGTAGGAAACAATTCTCTATCATTAGTTTAGGTTGTCTTAGTTGCTTTTAGATTGCTTTAGTATGGAATAATTATTTAAGGATGTTATTAGGATTAAGAACTTGTGTGAAGTAAATATGATATTTAATTATATTTTCTGGTATGTATTATGAGGTATGCTTGGTGACGTGAGGTTTCAAATAATGGTGAATGTTAGTTAGAGTCTTGATGTTGTCTTCTAGTGAATTGAAGGAGACCTTATAATGATTTTTGCTCAGAAATTGGATGCACAAGAGTCATTTTATTGATATGATATTATGTGCGAGTATACTTCTCTGAAACACTATTGTTAGTTCCTTCGAATATTACCTTTGTAGCGATGACCATGAATGAATTTTCTAGAACTTTCCTTAAAAATGATTAGAGCATTATGATTGACACCATGGCCTAACTTTCATATCTTTTTTGTTGTTCTCAAGCGAACCACGTCATTATTAATTAATTAATCAATTTGAGCATATATGAGCCTTTCATTTGTAAGTCATTTTCCTATTACCTTTTGAACCAATGATTATAACTTCCTCACTACTCTCATCGTAGGTGACCTTAAAGAACCATCTTCTTGGGCTTCTTTGTCTCCTCATGCTTGAGTTGCATGTGAACACTCATTCTCATGTGTTCTAGTTATTGGCATTCATTGCATACAATTACCTTTTGGACTTATTCCTTGAAATTCTTCTTGAAGTCCTTATCTGCCTTGCTGTCAACCCGCTGTGCTGTCTTCTTTGTTTCTTCTTTTGTTTTTTATTGGCCAAATATACTAATTAATTTTTTTATAGACCTGCTTTTTTATTTTCTTTCTAAGTAGCCTTTCCGGCAGTATCTATAATTGATTTCACGTAAATAATTAATAAATTAACGATGACCGTGTTTACATCCAAGAATTTAATACTTTTCATAAAATAAAATGAGTAATAATTAATATGCACCGTTATTTACATATAAATTTATAATTAATTAAGACATATAATAAATAATAAATATAATACAGATAAATATTTAATTATTATTTATCACGTAATTTTTAATAAAATTATGTTTTTTTTAAGTAGTAATAAATAGCATTTTACAACTTATTTCATCCAATTATGCTACAAAACTTACAGTTTTATAGTTTTGTCTCTAAATTTGTTAAAATGTTACACTTAGTTTTTATTTCAAATAAAACATAAGTATAAGCAAATCCTCATATTAAGGTTTAGTGTATGATTAACTTGAGAAAATAGGTCAGTTAAAAATAAATAATATTATTTTAAAATGTTTTTATTAAAATATTATCTTTTCTGTCAAGATATCAAAACGTAATTAAAAATTTAGAATTTAATAAAGGTAAAGTGAAAGTTAGTTAATATGAATACTTTTCACAAATACTCTTAATAATATTTGCTGATTTTACTATTTTATTTTATTATTCTATTAATTATTTTTTTTTTTGAAAAATTAAATATTTAAATAATCTCCAATTAAAATATTATTATTGTTATTAATTTTTTCTTAAATAATCTCATATAAATTTTATTTTTATTCTTATTAATGGCTCATATTATAATCACGTTTTAGACATTTCACTATAAAAAATAATATGGTAGTAAAAATTTATTAAAATAATATTGTTTATTTTTAATTGAATTTTAAGAGATTAAAAAACATTTTTTATAATTTAAGTATTAATAGATACGAAATTTAAAATACAAAGAACTTGTACGACTTATCTCCCTTTAGTTAATGCAGCACAATTAACTTACTATTTTCATACATTATTCGTATGAAGGTTTAATTATATAGCATAATTTTCTTTCATATATAAAGTTTTATTTTTAACTATTATCAGAAAAAAATATATATATATATTCATTTTTCTTATAATATAAATGATTATATATTTTTTAATGTTATAAGAAAATAAATATATTTGTTTTTATTGGGGGAGATTAAAAATAAAATTAATTAAATAATTACGTTATTTATGATAAAATGCAATGCCTTGTCTTGATTAAAGAGTTAAATCAACTAAATTGTTTTTTGTTTTGTTTTGTTTTTTTTTTTTTTGGTGTGTGTGACAATTTATGCAGTTATGCTTTGTCTATTCTTTTGGTTAGTATCTTCATCCTTTATGAGAAGACTTGTATTAAAAATGAAAAATAACGATAAAACAAGGTATATAATGACTCTATATATCTAATTGGTACTCTACGCCTCTACCTACCATTTCTTTTTGCAGGTGAGAAAATAACAATTATCACATTCGTTAAAACTTATATTATACATCTTATAATTAAATTTATTTTAAATAAAGACTTATTTATATTATTTCTTAAATTTATATTTAATTAAACATTTAATCTTTATCATATATTTTAGAGTTAAATTCATATTGTATCTTTCGTATAAATAGGACCCTTAGCAGAATATTGTAAATACAATAATCAATGACAATTACTTCTTCTATTTGTCCTATATTTTTCTTCTCTTATATTTATTTAA
Source organism: Elaeagnus macrophylla (assembly GCA_029378325.1). Classification (NCBI taxonomy): domain Eukaryota; kingdom Viridiplantae; phylum Streptophyta; class Magnoliopsida; order Rosales; family Elaeagnaceae; genus Elaeagnus; species Elaeagnus macrophylla. The sequence goes on along the minus strand of CM055644.1, from coordinate 17,903,678 downwards.
TTTTATAATAAAAAGAATAATTTTAAAAAATATAAAGTATACAATTCAATATTATTTTACGTATTATTAAACCATCATAAAAAGGCTAAGTGTTATTTCTCTCAAATTATACAAAAACAGAAAATACTCATAAACTCTTTTAAATTCCTTAATAATCTCCACTTTTTATCAATGATTATGCAAATCAATAAACATCTAAAAGCTCTTTTAAAATAAAAAATAAAAAATTGAAATGCCACTATTTAAGTTAGCTTTTCATATCATCATCTCTTCCATTTTTTTTTTAACATTTTTGTGCCTCTTCTTATTATAATATTCTCACTACTCTAAACTTCATACTTCTCACTCTTAACAAGACAATTAAACAACCTATGAATTCTTTCCTCCCTCTATCTTCCAAGTATCTCCTCATAATTCTTATTAATAGAACAATGTATATGAGATAATTTTGACTTGTAACTTGTTTAATATTATTTGAGTTTTAGAATTTTATGTATCTCCACTAATTAACGTGATAACTTTAACCTGTAATAATAAGAAGGTGTTATCGAAGCCAAAAGCAAAAAAATGAAGTCTAATTATTCTGGAATGTATATATTGTTGCAACTTTTCTTTAAATGTTTTTCATAAAATGTTTTTTAGATACTTCAAAACATATTTTCTCTATTTTATAAAATAAAGATTGTTTAGGATTAAAGTAAGTGTTTTTCTTTATGGTAAAAAAAGTAATAATTTTATTATGTTCTCAATTTTATCATCATAAAGTTTGAAAGTTTAATTTGTGATGAAAACTTAAATATATATTTGTTGTTTTTTTGGTATACTCTATAAATTGTATATGTTTAGATAAATTATTAAAAATGAAAAAAAAAATATTTATATTTTAAAATTATTTAAATTAATTATAAAAATATTTACAACTTCTATTATTATAGTTTACCTTAGGTCATAAAATTTTTTGAGCCGTCCTAGCTAACCATATCCTTTTCACTGGTAAAATGATAACATGAACCAGACAAAAGGAATTCGATGAAGTTACCCTAAACAAAAATAATAACGAAACAATCACATTCCGCCTGTTGTTTTACTGTTAATTAGTATCTGCACCTGCAAACATGAAGCAGATTGTTATACGGGTAGTTATTTGTCCCTTTGTGTTTCTTGTGAGTTCTTCCACTCAATAAATTGTCCAATATTAAAAGGTGAAGGATACTAGGTATGTTTGTTATACATTATTATGAATTTTGACCGTAAAATTTTTATATAATCATATGTTTATTTGCAAAATCAGACCATATTATACAGTATATAAATAATACAGTTATGTAAAAAAAAATTACGATTAGGTATTTTGGGTCTAAACCATACAGGATATTTAACCTAGTTTGTTTGAATTTTCAATTATAAAATTATGTGTCTTCACTTTTTATTTTGTAAAAAATTAAAAATAATAATTTTTTATTATTCTTAAAATGTGATAAAAATATAAAAATGAGTTAAATGTCAATTTAAATATATTTTATAAAAAAATTATTTTAAATATAAATTATTTTATTAAACTATTTATGAACAATTTTACCTTACTATATTATATAGTTTGTTACTAAATACTATATAGACTAATTATAATATAATTTAGTACGGTTCAATTTAATACAACTATATTTAACCTATCTAATATAGTATATTAAAGATATCATAGGAGTCCTATAACTTATAAATAGTAACGACCCAAGGCCCCAATCAAAAGAGAGCTCCTATAAGATGTATGTTTATGTTTTATTTTAATTAAAATAAAAATAATTTTTTTATCCTTTTTATTAAAGTATAGGAGTAAACAATCTTGACACAATATGAAAACATTAACAAACATGATTATTAACGATTAAAACTTATATTATTCATGACTAATTACTTTATAAATGTAAACTTACATTATTTCCATTATTGTTAATAATTTACTTAAAAAAATTGTCTAAGTTTATAATTATGTCAATCAACATAAAAAAAAAAAAAAAAACAAATACGACAAGACATGAACCTAATACTTGAGCATGATATAACTCAATTTTTAAGTCTAATTTAAGTCTAATTTTTTTTATATCATATACTCACAAATAAAAATTAATAAAAAAAAAAAGACATGTCAAATAAATGGAGCCATAAAGTAAAATTAATAAGAAAAAAAAATGCAATCAATAGTGATAAACTGATATAACTTACTCAATAATCCATTTCAAATAATATTTTTGAAAAAATATATATTTTAAACATCAAATAAATAAATAAATAATTGCCAATAAAAATAGAAGTAAAAAAACAAAACTTAACAAATGATAGACAAAAAAATAAATAAGGTAAAGCCGCCTATTCCATAACCTCTCTTAACTTTACTTTAGATCATGTTTCATGCCTTGTTCATTTTTTAAAAATAATAACAAAACCAAAAAAATTATCTCTTTTATAATTGTAAAAAAAAAAAAAAAATCATTGTCAAATAAATATTGTGAGCAAATTTTCTTTATATATAAATTAATAGTTCTACTAAAAAAATATAAATTGTCAAACAAAATATATTATATAAATTAAAGTAAAAAAAAAAAATTTAAAATATTATTCATCTTAAAATAAATATAAATTATCAAATAATTTTAAAATATGAAATAAATATACTTACATTAATATCTACTAATAGAAATATATATTATCTAACAAAATATATCAAAGAAATAGAAAAGTATAAATTCTCAACCAAAAGTTATCAAATAAATAAAAAATTAATAGATTGATTAAAAAATATAAATTTTCCAAAAAAAAAAAATATTTTAGAAATAAAAAGTATAAAAAATAAAAAAAAAATTTATTCATCTTAAAATAAATATAAAGTTATCAAACAAATTAAATATAAAGTAAGTATACTTACATTAATTATCTACTTAAAGAAATATAAATTATCCAATAAAATACATCAAAGAAATAAAAAAAATTTAAATTATCAACCAAAAGCTATCAAATAAATACAAAATTACAAACTCTCATTTATATATATAAATAATAGAAATTAACGTCAACCCGAAACATACTAAAAAAATTATTTTCCATTGTATTCCTTATTAACAACTTATGTAGCAAAAATAATTTCATATATATTTTTTAATATGTTAAAACTTTTTTTTTACTTTGACAATTTATTAAATTCAAATATTACTTAACATTTTAGTTATATAAAATATGAATACAATGTTTAAATTATATTAGAAGTGGTGCCAAAAAAAATATATTAGAAGACTAATTTTAAGATAAAGAAAACTATTTTTAAAAATAATTTAGGCAAACACCTTCTTAATTCTTTATATATATATATATAGAAAATTTAGACAAACACCTTGACAACTATGTTTTTTGTTTATTAATTGTTAAGAACGTTTTTAAAAAATAATTGCCAAATAATTCATTATTTTTTAAAGTTGTTGAAAATTGTCTTTTAATAATGATTTGCAAACATTTTTTTCGAATTGTTTTCAAGTTAAGAGCCCTAAATGTCACATTTTTTCTTTAAAAAAGTGAACATTCAAGTCCCGTAATTCTTAGACTAAAAGTGTATAACACATAAATTATAATTTATGACTAAAATAATCATTTATATATTATATTAAGGCTACATTTTATCATTTGTAGATACTATGTGTATGTAAGTCGTTAGAGGTGACATTGTCGTTTCGGATGGGGAATCGGATCCTTGAATTGTGCTAGTTCTACTATACCATCTTTGCTAGTTTATATTATGAAAGTCAGCACTATGGTCATTTTAATATTGTGGGTGACAGGGTATGGATTCTCCATGAGAGATTTGAGTTTTTTTTACAGGTGTTGATTTTCATAACAATAAATAAATTAAGATCAATTAAATATTTAATAATCTAAATACTCATAAAATATCATGCATATTTATTTGTTATTTAATTAAATCTAATAATTTTAAATTTTAAGTACAAATTATAGCTAAAATTAAATTAATTATGTTGCTAGTTTAACAATATTGAATGAAAATTAATTATCATTTTATATATCATAATATTAATAAAATATTTATTAATTGATGAAAATAATATTTTGGATCAACATTTCATTTTATTTAAGTAGAAAAGTTTACAAACATATAATATATTTAAAAACAATTATAAGAAAATGAGTATTGGGGAATAGGCAAGGCAGCAAGGCTCATAACTAATCTCACCTCGTTCTCAAGCAAGTATTCTCTACCGGTATCAAAATTGAAGTTTTTTTTTACAAATTTTAGTTTCAACAAGGCAAACTAACATCTCTAATTTATACCAGCAAGAGTATTAAGTTGTGATATCAATAAATAATTTATACGGATACTCTTGATTTTTTAAGGAGGGTATATTAAATTAGAATTTTTAGACTTTTAAAGAGGTATGAATTCAATAATTTTTTATAAACTTTTGTAAATTTTAACAGAGTGTTAATAAAAATTCTTTTAAATCCATAAAAATCTTAAGAGTGGAGAGATGAGTGAGTAGAAATTTTTTTAACTTATAATTATAACTAAAAAGTTATTAAAAATTTATAAAAATTTGTCAGTTTTTAAAGTTTTTTAAAATTGATGACTTTTTGAATACAATTAGTTTTTAAAGATTTCTACAAAATCGTTATTAAATACACCTAAATTTTTATAATTTTTAAAAACTTCTATAAAATCATAATTGAATATCTCCCAAATTTTTTTTTTAGGTTTGGTAATTTCTCTCTTCTCTTGCAACTAGGAGTGTCTATGGTCCGTTCCAATTTTTAACAAAATAAATTAACAAAACTGGACCATTTATATAAGTTTAATCAAATCGGACAAGACTATTTAGCTTATAAAATTGTTAAAATTACACAATTCGGTCCGATTTGGTTCGGTTTAGTTAACGATTTTTCATGATTTTTTATTTTTAAATTTTTTCCTTGAATATTGTTGAAACTTGAAATTAACATTTAAAAAAAATTTAAATCTAACCATATTACTTTAAATATGCTACAATTATAAATAATATAATATCTCACAAAAATTAACAATTATGTTGATAAAATTTATAAAACATGAAATATGATAATATATATGCAACCAAAAATTGCAGATTATATGTTAAAGAGTTGAAATTGCAAAAAAGAGTTTAAATGTAATATTTAATTTTTAATAATAATATAAAATATTTTTTATTTTAAAATAAATACTAATATATTATATTTAAAATAAAAATATTTTTTATACATAAATATATAATGGTCTGATCTCGTTTGGATGATGAAAAAAATTCATAAAACCAAACCTGACCTTTTGAGAGACAGTTTAAAAAAATATAAACCGGATCAGACCATTTGATTAACATAATTATACGATTTGGTTTGGTCTGGTCCGATTTTTTGACACCCCTACTTGCAACACACATATTAATTAAAAATATTTTTTTTAGAAAGTTAATTATATAATAAACAAATCATTAACTTTCACGTGAAGACACTTTGAGGTGCCATAAGCATGAGTCTAGAGATATAATTTTTCTTTCTTTCTAGATTTTTTTGTGGTCTTGATCCGAATTTTGGGAGTCATTGTAGGGACTGGGTTGTTGAAGCATTGATGTCTTTGTCGCTGCATGGTAGGTCGTTTCTCAGCTCTGTTAAGAGGAGCTTTGTTCGTTGTTGTTACTGTTTCTCCATCACTGCTACTGCTATTGCTCCTAGTTTCTAGTGCTGTTGGTGTTTGGTTCCTCTAATTGGTGTCGACAAGTGTTGTTGCTTGGTGTAACGATCCGCTTAATTACACTCGAATCGTTCGGCACTTGCTACACCTACAAGGAAGCAAGTCAGCCTGATTAGCACATGGCAACATGAAATGCACCTTGCAAACACCAAGTAGGCAAGGGGATAATCACACATCCATCACATAGGCACAACATCGAGACAAACACACATCGAAGCATACAAACATGGCAAGAACAATCGAGGCAACGAAGAACACCGAGGCAACCAAGAAAATATAAAACAAGCTGAAAAAGTTTTTAATTACGGATCTAATAAGCCTAGAGGGGGGTGAATAGGTTATTTTCAATTTTCAACAAATATTATATAATCTAATCACAACGGCCAGACATGCAATCGCGTGTAAAGATAAATGCGGAATAATAAAACAACACACGATATTTTTAGGTGGAAACAACCTAGGCCACAATAATGACCTAAGAGGAAAACCACCGGTCCACCGGACCACCTAACTATCCACTATGAAAATTATGTTCAATTACAACCATAGAGTCCAGAACTACCCGTCGCAGATAGATCCCCCTTTCTGTAATTTACTTACGAGCCGCTTGCTCCTTTCACAGCCTCCAATAGTTAGATGTCTGGATCCGGACCAACGTTCCGATCTACTTGAGTCACACAAGATCAACCGAACCCGTCACCTTCAGTAATTTCGAGTCACACGAAATACTGAAGCCGTCACCTGTAACGTTAGCACAATAACACAAGTGCAATGCGTGTCCTAGAGCGGATTCAAACAATGAATAATCCTAACTAGCAAATATACTAACATGCGATGTAAAAACAATATCAGCTAGCAAACCCTAGAACATTCAATTAAGCTCAATATCACGCAAATCAATTAGGCATATGAATATAACATGAGAAAGCCTAAGAACAATAGATGAAGAGAATAAGCACAATTCAGATGCTAGAAAGTATTAGTGCTATATGATTCTAAATGCTCAAGTTGATTTAGTATGCATAAACATCCCTTCACTTATATAGAGTCCAATCCTAGTTCAAATAGGATTTGCAATTCACTATAACTCTTTTCCTATCAGGATTTACCAATTACCACAATTATCCTCAAATAAGAATACTGTTCTTAACATTAAATGTGGTCAATTAGGTAAAAGAAACATAAGGGTCGAATTAAGAAATAGAGTTTGAGTAGGAATATAATATTGGCTCGATCGATCGACAGGCCGTCTCGATCGATCGAGAAGGTCTCGATCGATCGATACACAAAACTCGATCGATCTAACTCAAACAGAGAGAACCTGGATCGAAGTTGTTCTATACTCGATCGATCGAACATGGTTCGATCGATCGGTCCAATTGCTCGATCGATCCAGTCCAAACAGAGAGCACCTAGATCGAAGTTGTCTCAGTCTCGATCGATCGATCACTCGATCGATCGAACAATACTCTCGATCGATCGACCAACATGTGCACAATACATTTTTCGTTACGATCCATACTAAGTGTCGTGCTCAATTGTGTGCAGATGTATGCATGATGGAATATTATACCTGTCATATGGACGTTGCAAGCTTGGTGACTCCATCATCACGTGTGGTCTGAATAATTGTTGAATTCCTATTCTAGATTACAATCAAACATTTTGTCCACGAAAATTGCCAATACAAAATAAACCTTACAATCTCCCCCTTTGGCATTTTCGTGTGACAAAATCACTCTCTCACTACATAACGCTCAAGGTTAAAATATCATTACATCAATTACATAGTGGACTGTCTATGATCTGGTGGACCATCTTCGCTTGATACTTGATACGCTCGGTCCACTGAAATTAGACAAACAAATAGCACACAAATGTGGCTTGAAAGCCTCATTGCTTATTAGTTCAGTGTACATAAAAGTGCGAAAGATATGTAGTGTATGTGGACATGAATCTTTCTCCCCCACAACTAATAAATGCAACATCTCTCCCTAAATTCAATCTCCATAGCAACATGAATAACATGAATCTTTCTCTCCCTTTTTGGCATACGAAATTGACAAATCATGAAACACTAAAGATGATAAGGGTCACTCTCAAAAAGGTGGGCTAAAAATGTATAAGAGCACACATGTATATGTCCAAAGCATGTAGGAGGAATTGCATTAAGTCAAAAGAAGAATAATGAAATATGTATGCAATGACTCCCCCTAAGTTCTATGACTCTCTAGACGAAAAACAAATTTAAAAGAAAACATTTTTTTTTATTTATTTTTTTTTTTTATTTTTGATCACACAAAGCAATAAACTCATTTAATACGAATAAACATACAACCAATTGAAAAAATATTTTTGCTTAGATTTTGATCATTCATTGTATTAGCAATATAAGTAGGTCACACAAGCACACTAACACATATAATGACATATTGACATTCACTAAAAGTAGTATACATTGTGAACTCCACTTGTATTTCAATAATTTCATTTATGACCAATTTTAAGAGACTCAAAAGAATATAAATTCATCTATCATGCTAAATTATAATTGAGTCTTCATTCTTACATAATAAAATATGTCTATCAAAAGAAATTTCTTATAATTTTTTTTTAATTTTTTTTGTTTTTTTTTTTTGCTCTTTCCTTTTGATACATGCCAAATAAAATTTCTCAACTAAAGTTTTTAACCATTTTTTTTTAAACATGTACGAGCCATAAATCTAATATGATGACTTTCACACTAGTTATGAGGTAGCCACTCTCCGCTCACTACGGTAGCTTCACACATCATAGTAGGTAGCCCTCTCAATACTAGTTATCTCCCTAAGATGAAATATTTTAAAAAATAAGAAATAGAACACAATATAATTTCGCAGTCAAGATTAGCTCAAGTCTTAGAGTCTTTCAAAATTAATCATAAATTTCATCGATGACATACATGAGTGTTCAGTGGGTGTGTGCATAAGTTCAGTCAATAGTGTCATCATATGGTAACCAAGTAAATATGTGCAGAATTTTCAATTTTAGCATAGAATATACAATGAGAATCAAAATAAGCCACAAAAGATAAGGTTGTAAAAGTATAAGCATCATTTGAATCCAAAACCTTGTAGACCTTTTTTTTTTTTTTTTTTTTTTTTTTTTTTTTTTTTTAATCCAAAAAAAATAACAACAAAAAATGAAATAAATCAAAAAAAATACTCACCTAGGGTCATTTAAGCACTCAAACAAAAGTACCTAGGTGGTCTAGCAATAGTGATCAATTGATAGGAAACATGCAATCTTTCCTAACACCAAATTTTCATGAATTTTGATTTCTTTATGTTTTTGGGTTGAGACTTAATTGCATTAGATTTTAAAGGGATACTCTTAGGCTCATATTTCCTATTCAAATTCAACATAGGCATGGTATGATGATAATTATGAGTTCTATACCTATAAGCATGAAGATGATCATTAAATCGAAAAGCATTCATAAAAAATCTACAGTTAGGTCGAATATGGCCTTTTCTACCACAATGATGACAAACAGGCACAAACTTAACAGTTTTAGCTACTGCAATTTTAGTGGGTGTTTGTGCAGAATTTGTAGCAGTAGAGGTAAAGTTAGATGACCTTACAAATGTAGTTTTTGAAGTGGAAGGTGTACAGTTTTCATCTTGGAAACCAAGTCCACGAGTATCACCGAAAGGCTTACCAATGCTCAACATCTTATCAAGTCGTTCAGCTCCAATTGTTAATCTCTTGACAGTTTCCTTTGATTGCTCCAACTCCTGCACAAGCTTTTGAATTTTCCTGTTCAATACCTGCAAGACTTAAACTTAACTTGTCAAAATGCTCAGACAGTTCAACTTTTTCTATTTATTTAAAACTGATAAATTAAGGTCTTGCAAATTGATCTGTTCATTCAGCTTTGTTACAGTTATGAGTAGTTTATCTTTTTTCTTTTCTTGCATTTAATTAAATCAATAAATAACCTCCTCAAAACCTATTTGCATTAAATTTATCAAGGATTCGTTTACTTCCCTCTTCATCTGAGTCAAAGTCTGACTACTGGAGTATCCACCAACAGTTGATGTAAAAGCTACGTATTTAGAGTTGACATTTTCTGAACCACTAGCTTGGTCTTCATCACTTTCTGTGTCACTAAGGGTAGCATTGAAAGCGTTTCTTGATTTTCTTCTTCTTTGTTGGCACAATCTGCTGCATAGTGTCCAAAACCATTGCATTCAAAACATTTAGGACCAGTGGGTTTAGATTTCTTACCTTCTGAACTCATTGGCGTGAATTCTCTTCCCTTACGATATCTTGATTTTTCTTTAATTCTGTAGATCCTTTTTGTTGAACATTTTCTTGAGTTTTCTAGCTAGAGTGAGTAGATCTTCATCTTCTACATCATCATCACTATCGTCAGCTTCGGTGGTTTTGAGAGCAATTCCAATGTTCTTTTTGGGTGCTGGAAAGTCCATCTCAAATGTTTGAATTGACCCAACTAGTTCTTCAATCTTCATGGTGTCAATGTCTTTGCTTTCCTCTATCGCTGTAACCTTTGCTTCAAAGCGTTCTGGTAATGAGCATAAGACTTTTCGAACCAACCTGCGTTCATCAATTTTATCTCCAAGATTTGAAGAAGAGTTAGCAATATCACATAAATTGGCATAAAAATCAGAAAACGTTTCATCCTCCTTCATTCTAAGATTTTCAAACTTAGTAGCTAGCATGCGAAGTTTTGTTCGTTTAACTTGGGACGTGCCCTCATGGGCAACCTCTAGAGTGTCCCAAGCAGCCTTAGCAGTTTCAATATCAGAAATACGTCGGAATTCATCCGGAGACACAGCACTAAAAATAGCATTGATGCCTTTTTGGTTCCAGCCACTACCAATTTTATCTTGAGAAGTCCAATCAATTCTAGGTTTAAGTGTGACTACACCATCCTTGGTAACCGTAGGTGGTTCCCAACCATAAAGCACAGAATTCCATACACTTTCATCTAAGGAACGTAAAAAGGCTCTCATACGAGCCTTCCAATATGGGTAGTTAGACCCATTAAAATAAGGTGGACGGATTGTAGAAGAACCCTCTCTAAAATGATCCATAATAAGGTCCTAGGCAAACACTAAGTATATCTAGTGACCCGCTCTGATACCAATTGAAAAAGTTTTTAATTACGGATCTAATAAGCCTAGAGGGGGGTGAATAGGTTATTTTCAATTTTCAACAAATATTATATAATCTAATCACAACGGCCAGACATGCAATCGCGTGTAAAGATAAATGCGGAATAATAAAACAACACACGATATTTTTAGGTGGAAACAACCTAGGCCACAACAATGACCTAAGAGGAAAACCACCGGTCCACCGGACCACCTAACTATCCACTATGAAAATTATGTTCAATTACAACCATAGAGTCCAGAACTACCCGTCGCAGATAGATCCCCCTTTCTGTAATTTACTTACGAGCCGCTTGCTCCTTTCACAGCCTCCAATAGTTAGATGTCTGGATCCGGACCAACGTTCCGATCTACTTGAGTCACACAAGATCAACCGAACCCGTCACCTTCAGTAATTTCGAGTCACACGAAATACTGAAGCCGTCACCTGTAACGTTAGCACAATAACACAAGTGCAATGCGTGTCCTAGAGCGGATTCAAACAATGAATAATCCTAACTAGCAAATATACTAACATGCGATGTAAAAACAATATCAGCTAGCAAACCCTAGAACATTCAATTAAGCTCAATATCACGCAAATCAATTAGGCATATGAATATAACATGAGAAAGCCTAAGAACAATAGATGAAGAGAATAAGCACAATTCAGATGCTAGAAAGTATTAGTGCTATATGATTCTAAATGCTCAAGTTGATTTAGTATGCATAAACATCCCTTCACTTATATAGAGTCCAATCCTAGTTCAAATAGGATTTGCAATTCACTATAACTCTTTTCCTATCAGGATTTACCAATTACCACAATTATCCTCAAATAAGAATACTGTTCTTAACATTAAATGTGGTCAATTAGGTAAAAGAAACATAAGGGTCGAATTAAGAAATAGAGTTTGAGTAGGAATATAATATTGGCTCGATCGATCGACAGGCCGTCTCGATCGATCGAGAAGGTCTCGATCGATCGATACACAAAACTCGATCGATCTAACTCAAACAGAGAGAACCTGGATCGAAGTTGTTCTATACTCGATCGATCGAACATGGTTCGATCGATCGGTCCAATTGCTCGATCGATCCAGTCCAAACAGAGAGCACCTAGATCGAAGTTGTCTCAGTCTCGATCGATCGATCACTCGATCGATCGAACAATACTCTCGATCGATCGACCAACATGTGCACAATACATTTTTCGTTACGATCCATACTAAGTGTCGTGCTCAATTGTGTGCAGATGTATGCATGATGGAATATTATACCTGTCATATGGACGTTGCAAGCTTGGTGACTCCATCATCACGTGTGGTCTGAATAATTGTTGAATTCCTATTCTAGATTACAATCAAACATTTTGTCCACGAAAATTGCCAATACAAAATAAACCTTACACAAGCAAAGATCGTAAATCATGGCACAAGGATTGTATATGAAATTCCTCTACTTGTTGTTATTGATGTGGGCAAGGGAGTACACGGTTAAGCCCAACACCTCCGATGGCTTGGCCCCTTCATGGGTCACCTTACCACCTCCCCCTATAGAGTTCTTATGACCATTCCCCTTCTGGTAGAAACAAACATCACTTTGCTTGAGTGGACATAAGGACTATGAAATTACAAGAATACCCCCTTCTTTATTCTAAGATGCACACAAGCATGCAGCCATAGGCTTTACTAATGACCTTGGACAAGCACACTTGGTGGCATTTACATTGGGCACCTAACACTTGGGCTGCCGTCCTTCATTGGCCTGTCCAGTTGTCCTCTTTTTTTTCCTCTCTAGCATTGGAGGTTTCGAGTTTTGTTTTTGTTGGTCTACAACATTTCTTCCCATTTGGTTTAATTAAATAAGAATATAGTTTTTGTTTGTGTTGTTTTGTTGTGTGTTTTAGTTGTGTTCCACAATTCTGCTTTATTAAAATTTGTAGTAGTGAATTTGTTGTTAAGTAGTTGGTTGTGTGTGGCTATTTTGTGTGTGCAATTAATGTGTATGTGAAAATGTCTAAGAATAGTGTGTTATATGGGTAGTCATGTTTTAAAGATTGTCAAAAAATTTGTGGGGTTTAATCTTGAGTGCAAGCATTTGATAAATCAGGTATACTATTATTGAAGGCGGAGGATGATCGACTAGGAGAGCTTGTTTTAAAAGCTTATTATTCACCATTAAATAGTAATTATGACTACGTATACACTCCTTAAGTGGTTATTTTGAAAAGTTTTTTTGATACTTTGAGTATACCAGTATACCTTAAAATTAATCTGACTACTTTTTGTATCTTTTAATGATTGATAAGACATTTTTTTATAAAAAATAAAATAAATAAAAATTTTGTTTCTTAAATATCTAAAGTTATTTTTAAATTAATATTTGTTCTCAATACCCTCAAAAAGAATTATATTTAACTCATAAAAAAAAGTTACTATGACACTTTAATCACTTTATTTTTAAAAAATTAAATATATTTATTATTATTTTTTAAATTAATACATATTAATTATTTAATTATTATAAATATGGACATTTTAATTATTTTTTGTTAATTTTGATTGATTGGATCATTTTTTGATTAAAAATTTTAGATGTATTGAATTAAATCTATCTAACAGAAGGTTGATACACTTTTTAAAATGAACATGTCTTAAAAATTAGAAAAAAATAAAAATAAATAAAATAATTAAAATATTTATATTTATAATAATTAGATGACTATTACCTACGTATTTAAAAAATATTTGACCAATATATATAATTCGTAAAAACTTATTAGTGATCGTAACTGCCGTTTTTTTGGTAAAAAAAGCATTGTCGGATGATATTTTTCTTACATTCCCATTTTTTACTTCTCCTCCAATTTTCCAGGAATTCCGTAGAATATTTATTAACCATAGAAAGAGTTCAGTATCCACCGACAACCAATAAGGGTGGCAATTTCTGACACGATACGATAATATGATTCGAACACGATACGATACAAATTTTTTTTTAGTAAGAATTGATCAATAATTTTTTTATGTTCTTAAAGGTTTAGTTATTTCTTACTATTTTAAATAAGTAACACAAAAAAAATTCAAATAAATTTTTTAATGTGTCAACCAATACAAAAACACGACACAAATAATACAAACAAATACGACTAATACGACACGATTGACACCCTAATCAATACCACCGGACCCCATCGCCCCAATCAACCTTTGCCTCTCCTACCTTGCTTCTTCTTCGTTGACCACGAACAGCGTCAAACTAATTAATCAAGCCTCCAACAGCAATCGCAAAATCAAAAACCACCTCTAATGATAAAATCCACTTGAAAACGTAGTCATCCTTCCACCAAAAATACCTCCCATAGCCACAATCAACGCTAGACAGTAGAAGCCCCTCCATTGGCAAGAGAGAGAGCCATAAAGAGATGAAACTAAAGGGAAAAATAGCTCTTAATTTCCCTTAATTTTTAAAAGGTACATTTTATTTCCTTATTTTTATTTAAATGCACATAAATTTATTTTACATTAATTATTATAATTTAGGTACAATTTAAATATGTAAAAAAATAAAAAAAAAATTACAAATAATAGGTAAATTTATCATAAATAAAAATAATTAATAGTTGTTGATTTTTTTGAAGAAAAATAAATATTTTTTTATTAATAAATTTACCCTTATTTATGATATTACATAGCTTTTACATGTTTTATTAATAATTAATTTAAAATAGACTCATGTACATTTTTATAATAAATAAGAAATTTATAATATATTTTTAAAAAAATTAGACACTTAAATACAACATTTAAAAAATAAATGGACTCTGGACTGCAAGATGAAGTCTAAGAGTAGCTATTTTGGAGTTATTTATTTATTTTTTAATATAATAAATTGAATTTTATTTTACTTCTTTGAGATAACTTTTAACCTTTTTTTTTTTTTTAAAAAGCCATTAGATTCTGTTACATACACCAAGTCCAGCAAACGGTCGTGGTTTTCTGATATTTTTTCAAATTTCAGGGGTTTTCAAATAAATTAAGAAACATGGGGAGTAATTTTTTTTTTAAATAATAAAAACTCTATTAATAAATTAAATACAATTTAAAAAGTGGAGCTCATTTTCTTTTATATTTATTAACATTTATACGGGAGCGGTTAGTTGTCAACAAGTTGGCATGAAGGTCAATGTAATTATATAAAAAAAAAAATTAGTATTTAAATCTCAATTATAAACACATGACTAAAATAACTTTTTAAAATAAACATTTTAATGGTCACTTTTTTTATATGAAAATAAAAACTTTAATTTTTTACTTATATTGATCACTTTAATTATTTTCTTTTATAAAATTGATATCATTATTTATTTTTTTATTATGTAAAATTTTACAAATCTTTGTTAAATATTTATAAAACTTTATAAAAAAATTTTATTATTTATAATATTTTTTTAGTTCAATTATAATTTTTTTTTAATTAATGGATTCATTTTACTTGTTCCATAATAATTTTTTTTGTTTTTTTTCCTATTAATTTTATTAATTCTTCTTTATAATATTTTATATAATTTATTTCTCTAATTGTATTGTAATTGGTTGGGTAAATATAATTTGAAATTTTTTTATTTTAATAATTTTTAATATTCAAGAAAATATATTTTTTCAGAATAATTTTTCCTTTTTAAACTTGTATTGGCATAAAATTTTTAATATACGCATATACGTTTTTATAATTAATAGATGTAATCTAGATATATTTTTGATGTTTTCTTAAAAAAGATGACTCGTGTTATCATTTTTTATAAGAATATGATTTTATTGTCTATTTTTTATAAAAAAAAATAATTTAAATGTTATAAAAAAAAATAGATGGGTGATTAAATTGCTCTTTTTTAAAGTAGTAAAAAATATTTTTTTTATTGTCTATTTTTATTAATAAAAATATTGGTAGTATATTCATACCAAGTGTTTATTTATAATTATCATATAAAAATTTGTGCTATCAGATGAGAACAGGTACATTTAATTTATTATTTTTAAAGTAATTATGGAGTAGGTAGCAATAAAAAATTAATGCGTGTATATGGCTATAAAACATAACATAAGAACTAAGAAGCATTCGTCTCGAATAGGGGAAAAAAAGAAGAAGAGAGAGTCCATATGAGTATGACCAGTATTTTCGTGCTTCTTGTTGCCGTGATATGCGTCTTTCTGGTCGTTCTCCTCTTTCAGCGTACCAGTAAATTAGCCGAAGCCAGAAACGATCTGTCTTGTTCAACTTCTTCTCCGAGTCCAAAATTTCAGCACGATGTCTTTATCAGTTTTGGGGATAAAGACACCCGAGCAAGTTTCAAGGATGAACTATTACAGAGTTTACAGAAGAAAGGCATCAGTTTAGCAGAACGGATCGAAGAATCAAGATGCGTTGTTGTTGTATTTTCGAAAGAATACGCTTCTTCCATATGGTGTTTGGATGAACTTATCAAGATCATTGATTGCAGTCAAACCGTTTTACCAGTTTTCTATAAAGTGAATCCATCCGATGTGCGGAATCAAACAGGCCCTCTTCGTAAAATATTTGCTAAGCATGAACTTCATTTCAAAGACGAAATGGATAGGGTGAACAACTGGAAGATAGCCTTGAATAAACTAGCCGATATCTCTGGTTGGGATTTGAATCGGAGGTAAGTGACACTTCTTTCGCTCGTTCTTCAACCGAATTGCCAAATTGGAAATTTTTTTTTCTTCTTTAAATTACCTAAAATAATATCTCTCAAACATATAACAACAAAAATTATGAATTAGTATAAATTGGTGTTTTTTTTTTTTTTATGTTGTATTTTGATATATGAATAAAGTCTTTTAAAATAATAAATAAATTATCATCTATTTGTGAAGGCAAAGAATATATATACTAAATTTTTTACGGTGGAGAAAATAAAAAAAATTGAGGCTTTTATGAGATAACTAAATTTTGAAATAATTTTTGTTGCTATTTTTTTTTCTAATATATATATATATATATATATGACTATTTGAATAGTATTTTTTTTTCAAATGGCAAGGACAGGTAAAGTGTAGAGACTTTTAAATAAGTTAAAAAATGCCGAATTCATAACACGAAGTCAAAGGACAAATTTCTAATTACTAACTCTCTGACAGACATGATTGTAAAATAAAAAAAAAAAGTCCCTGAGAGATATGGGGAGAAGTGAGAAATATTCATCCTATTAATTTCAAATGAAATTAGTCTTTTTTAGAATTATTTTTCATATAAATAGCATTTATTCAATTTTATTTTCTTAGGAGTTAACGTAAAAAAAAATTATATTTGATTATTTTATTTTGATTAATAATTTTTTTATATTGTTGTCATTTGGTTTGATAATATTGTTTTAGAGTTGATGTTACTTCTAATTATATAAGGACACAATATCAACTTTATTTGTTCTCTGGATATGAATAAGTTGGTTCCTTTTCTACAAAGAAAAATGCTATAACATAATTTTATACTTACATTTATACCCATATTAATTATAATATAACATGTGTCCATATTTTCCTTAAAAGTGAAGAACTTTTTTCATTTTTAAAATTATTTAGCTACGTGTTACACCATAATTAATATAAGTACAAATTTAGGTGCTATTAGATTCCTCTTCTACAAAATTTTTATTTATCGCATTAAAATTAGGTATATATATAAGTTCAAGATTTTTTATCG
The DNA here is from genome assembly GCA_029378325.1 of Elaeagnus macrophylla. NCBI lineage: Eukaryota > Viridiplantae > Streptophyta > Magnoliopsida > Rosales > Elaeagnaceae > Elaeagnus > Elaeagnus macrophylla. The sequence continues at coordinate 17,886,026 of CM055644.1, read as the reverse complement.
TTCAATTTGAAATGATATATAATAGTTGAATTAACTATTTTTATGATAATATTATGTATTTAGAAACATTTTGTTAAATAGTAGAGCTTCTTTGATATTGGAAGTAGAACAATTTAAATAAAAGATGCCTTAATATTTTTAATTTATTATGCATAATCTCATACATTTCAAAAAAATACATATGGCATAAATTACACTTAAAAAAATAAAAATTTTGTAATTCGAGTTTCAATAATAGTTATTTGAATATAAATTGTATAAAAAATTATGTAACGGAGCACGTGCTTAAAACTAGTATTTTTTTAAATATAAGAGTTCTATTTTTATGTTTAAAAACAATAAGGCTTTATTTTTATGTTAAAAGTTTTAAAGGTACTATTTCGTAATTCATTATCTTATTAGGTGATGGGTACAAGTGAAACACATAAGTTTCATAATTCTTAATAGATCATATAAGTCTTATTACTTTTATAAAATTAATATTAAAGTCTTATTTTGACTGTTCATTGAAAAATTGGATCAAATTCTATTATTTGTTGGTAAAATTATTAAATTTATGAGAGTATTTTTACGATAACAAGTTATTTGAGATTACTAAGGTGATTGTAAATGACTAAAAATAACCTTATATATTTTGTTACATAACCAACATATGATCAAATTTGATCAAATTTTTTAATTAACTGTTAAAATAGAATTTTAGTAATGATTTTATAAAAGCTATAAGACCACTAAAAATGTACAGAATTTATAAGCTCTACTTGCATAAGTTGCAAAATTTATGATGTCCTTTACCCTTAATTATTTGAATGGGAAAATCTAATGGACCTCTTTTTTATATTTTTAAATACAACACTATTCTCAAATTCGTATCTTCAATATGCACTTGTTGGCTGATCTAATGCATCTCTTCTCTTGAATAAGTTACATTTTTAGGGAAAAAGGTCCTAAAGATATCATAATTTTTATCAAATTAGTATATTTATCTCGAAATTATTGGATTAGGCATTAGAGGTTTCTTAATTTTTTAAAATAAGCATTTTAGTTCCGTAATTTATGAGTTAGGTACTACAAGTCTTATTATTATAAAAAGTAAGCAATCTTAATCATATAATTTTTTAAAATGAGCACTTCTAGCCCAAAAAAAGTATTAAAATTGAGAACTTAAAATGCTTAACTTTTATAAATAACGGGATTAGAGGTTCTCAACTAAAAAATTATAGGATTAAATTGCTTATTTTTACATAGTAATGGGACTGTTGTGACTTTGTTTCAAAAATTATGAGAATTTTAATACCCAATATAATAATTATGGGACTAAATTGCTTAAAATAAATAATCATGGGACCTCTTTTGCCCATCTTTCTTTTCATTTACAACTCCATTAATATATGGTTTATCTTCTTAAGGAAAAAGTAATAAATAAATAAACTTGACAACATAATAAATAAGTTATATTTTTATTATAGAAAAAATGAAAATCTATTCATTGAAATTAAACATACACATATTATTAAGTTAAATAATTAATTACAATGGACACAATATTAACTCTGGAAATAGTTGACTTTTTTTTTTCTTTAAGTTGCTACAAAAAGTACATTTCATGTATATTCCATATGCCTGGCATAAACAAATTTTATCTAAGATTTAATTCGATGAAAATAAAAGTGGCACAAACAAAAATGAAATATGCCAAAAAGTTGCACATGCCATTCTAGATGTGATCCATATGAAAATACCAAAAATATGGTTAATTTTATTCCACCAAAAAAAAAAATTGAAGAGTTAAATCTTATAGAAGAAGTCTTTTTTGAAACGCAAAATTTAAAAAATAAAAAGTTGAAAGAAAGAGAGTTCATGCCAAGATTAACAACTATTAAAAGCGGATATTCAACGAAATACTGAAGCAATCAATTCCATAAAAGTTGAAGTTGTTACTTCTATTTAGTTTTGTTGTTCTTATACATATTTGAAAATAAATGAATCTATAGAAAATATATGAAATGGAAACTAGTACAGGTTATCTCATGCTATTATTCCTATATATGGACCGTTGAAATCCCTAATGTTAACTAGTTCCAATTTTGGAAATTTCATTATTAGAAAACTTGTAATTATGAAAATATTATGTATTTAGTTAGGTGATATCATTATCATAAATAAGGTTATTTTGTTTCCTTTTGTTCCGGTTTGATATAATGGAATAGGATTCATTGTTACATCATATGGGTTCTATTATCCTATATAGCATATAGGGTAGACATCGGCTGGGTTGGTCGGGTTTCACACAAAATTGAACCCAATCCATTGTTTTCGGGTTAAAAAATGTTCAAATCAAATTGGTCAATAAACATATCTCAACTCAACCCAATTAAATCTATTATTTAATGGTCGGGTTGGGTTGATTTGTCGAGTTTAATTAAAAAAATTATTTTTGTCAAAATTGTTTAATTTAAATAAAAAAAACTTTTAACATAAAAAATGTTTAATATTTTGAAAAAAAATTCAAATTTATATATACAATATTACATATCTTTTATTTAAAAATATTAATTTAAAACACACTTTGAGGTAAAAACAAAAACTATTAATATTTAAATAATTTTGAATATATCATTCTTAAAATAAATTCAATAATTTATATAAGATATGTGTTATATACTATTTCATAAATAATTATCATAAAATATTAGTTGTTAAGTATAATACTAAATTATTTGTGAATATTAAAAATTCATATTTAAAATGTATTTTTTAAAATATTTTTTTGTAACTTACATACTACGACTGGGTTGGGTTCCATGGGTTGCAAATTAAAGAACCTAAACAGGCCATGAAAAATTCATATTATTGAATTATAGGCCAACCTAACCCATAGAGTTATAAAACCCAACCCAACCGGGTTAGTTTGGTTTCAATGGATTGGTTGAGTTAGTTAAGATTTTGTCCACTCATATGCCATATAAGGATGATTGAAATCCCTAATTTTTAGTAATTTGAATTATGAAAATTTGAATATTTGAAAACTTATAATTATAAAATTATGTATTTAGTTAGGTGATATCATTATCATAAATTAGGATATTTAGTTTCCTTTTTATCTCTCTTTGGTATAATGGAGTAGGGTTCATTGTAAACATCATATTGCCTTCCCTAGCCCCTTTGGCTCACTAATGAATCCCAATGACCAAACACTAGCCTATGTTTTTAAATTGCTATTTTGTGGCTTGCAAGTCTTAGTAAGCCTCATCTTTCCAACAATTTAAAATTGTGTCTTTTTTGATAGAGGCTTATGTAGTTAGGTGACCAATGATGCTATATGCATCAAAATTTTTGTTCATGATTGTTTTCTCACAAGTGGATTGAAAATCTTAGTGACCCAATGAATCCATACTAGGCTAAAAATTAGTTTTTAGATGGCAAAATAACTAATATGAATTTATGTGTTTTAGCCTTATGTATTCAAATTCAAGAATCGACTCCAAAAAGTTCTTTAAAAAACGCACAAAGAAATTATAGGTACAAAATAATATAAAAATTTTACATGGTTTGAAAATCCTACTTCATGGAAAAGGCTCACTTGCAATTTATATTATTAATCAAAGAAAACACACATAAAAATTACAAAAAATGGAGCAAAAAAAATATCCAAGGATTTATACCTACAAAAACCCCATCTGCCATAACGAGCTATCTCTTTCTTTCATTGTGTCTCTTGCTTTCACTTGCCAAAGAGAATCACTTGCAGAGCCAAACCCATTGCTAGTCCCCCTCTGCTTCGCTGCTCTACATTAATTTCCCTTTCTCCTTTTACGGTGTTGTTTCTTCTCTGTCTCACCCCACAAATCATGCTCTTCTCTCTTTTGATCTATCTTAATGGCTTGTTAGCAATATATGGCTATATATATCTCTTAATACACACAAATAATTGGGCAGAGTTTACACTTAATAAAAGACATCATAATAAAATCCCAATACATAGTACAGATAAGCCCAATACATGGTTGACAACAGCAACCTACCACAACCCACAACCAACCCTGTTGTTGTCCTTAATGCCAATCATGTTGCACCTCCACTAATTGCCATCAACGCAATAGCTCAATTTCTAGTCAAGCTCTCACCAAACAATTATCCCTCTTAATGTGCTCAATTTACCTCTCTATTAATTGGCTATGATCTCCTCGGATTTCTCGATGGTTCCAAGTCGAGTCCACTTGCAACAATCACAACAAATAATGTTGCAATTCGAAACCCAGAATTTGTTACTTGGTAACGGTAAGATCAGCTCTTACTCCATACGATTCTTGCGTCCTTGTTAGACACTATTATGCCTCTTCTTGCCACAGTTGCTACATTGCGTGATGCCTGGACCAGCATTGTTAGACTCTATGCAAGCAAAACTCGATCAAGAATCATGCATCTCAAAGAACGCCTCCATCTAATGACTAAAGGGTCAAAGACAATATTTGAATATCTTCAAGCCATAAAATGCATTTTTGACGAGCTTTCTTTGGTTAAAGCTCTACTTGTAGATGATGATTTGATCATTTATTGCCTAAAAGCTCTTGGTTCTGATTTTAAAGAGATTATTGTTGCTGTTTGTGCCAGAGAAAATTCCATATCCTTTGAAGAGGTTCGTGATAAACTCGTTGAATAGGAAACAACACTTAAATGCGATGAAACTAGAATTGAATCCTGACCTATTATTGCTCATTTCACCAGGAGTGGCAATAGCAACAACACCCGACATCGGAATTCAAATTTCAAAAGCAATAACCACTCGCATAGCCAACCTAACCTCACCAACCATGGATCTCAACAATATCAAAACTGAATTTACAATAACAACCAAGCAGCTCCTCATCAACCATCTACCAAATTTGTGACAAACGTGGCCATTCAGCTAGGAATTATCGTGTTCTCAAAGCTAAGATGTCATATCAACTAATGGTTAATCATACCTTCATGAACAACTCTACTTCTAGATGGCTCCTTGATTCCGGAGCAAGCCATCATGTGACAAATGATCTCACCAACTTATCTCCACCGAGGTTATGAAGGTAGTGATGATGTTCTTATTGGAGATGGCTCTAGACTACCCATTACCCATATCGATTCCTCTCAACTCTTCTATAACTCCAAAATTTTTTCCTTATATGATGTTCTTTGTGTTCCTACTATTCAAAAGAAAATTTATGTTTCCAAATTTTGCAAAACCAATAACATGTCTATTGAATTCTTTCCATTTTCTTTTGTTGTTAAGGATCTCAAGACGGGGACACGACTTCTTCAACGCAGGGTAATTTGCATCTTCCCAACCGTATGTGTTAGTGGGTCTTAAAACAAATCTTAAAAGTTGGCATGATGGTCTCGGTCATCCTTCATCCAAAATTTTGCATCATATAATCTAGTCGAGTCATTTACCTTTGTCTTCTAATGTGTCCTTTCATTTTTTTTGTAATTCATGCGCTTATAATAAAATCCATAAGCTACCATTTGGCACATCGTCAATGAGTAGTCATGGTCCATTAAAACTTGTTTATTCCGATGTTTGGGGTCCCACACCTATTTCTTCAATAAATGATTTCAAATATTACGTCATTTTTGTTGATCATTTCACAAAGTATACATGGTTATATCCTATTCGCCTCGAATAAAATGTAATGAACATTTTTGTTAATTTCAAGACACTAGTTGAAAGGTTTTTTAACGCTAAGTTTGTCACTCTATATTTTGATATGGGTGGTGAGTACCACAAACTCAAAGATTTTCTTTCTTCTCATGGTGTTCAACATCTCACCACACTACTTCACACTCCCCAACATAATGGGTCTTCTAAAAGAGGAACATACATATTGTCGAAAATGGCCTGACTCTTCTACATCAAGCTTCTACTCCACTCTCCTATTGGCCTTTTACCTTTCAAACTGCATCATATCTCATAGATCGAATGCCAACTCCTATTCTTAATCTTAAATCCCCAATTGAAACCTTATTTTGTGCACCTCCTAATTACTCTAAGCTCAAAACGTTTAGATGTCTCTGTTACCCATGGTTTTGCCCTTATGCCAAACACAAACTTTAACCCCAGTCAACTCCATGTGTTTTTCTCGAATATTCTACTCAATAAAGTGCCTACAAGTGCCTTGATCCTACCACAAATAAAATTTACACTTCTCGGCATGTTCAATTTGTTGAAAACATTTTTCCATTTTTGAATATTGCAAATTCACCTAATGTCCATTGTAACAAAGAGAGTTGTTCAGCATGCTCTTCTTCCCTTGCATAATTAGATGTTCCACATTTTGTTGTTCCCTCCGTATCTGTAACTCCATCTTCTGTCATTGTGCCATCTTTAGGATCTATTCTTCCCATTAACACGTTGTCTGTTTTGTCGTTGGGTACACTCACCCCCAATGCTATATCCTCTCAAACGACACCTTCCTCCCTTGGATCTTGTAGAATCATGCCTCCATCACCTCCTCCCCCACTATCCAGACCACAGCCTGCCCGTACTCACCCGGTCTAAGAACAACATCTTCAAACATAAACAGATCTTCTCCACCTCTAAACATCTCTTACATGGTCCTCTAGAGTCCACATGTGTGTCTACTGTGGTTCGTGACCTCAATGGCGTGTAGCTATGATGAATGAACTAAATGCTCTCACTCGAAATGGTACTTGGAAATTAGTGCCTCGACAACCTCACCAAAATATTGTAGGGTGCAAATGGGTGTTTTGCATTAAGTGCAATTCAGATGGCACCATTTCTCGCTACAAAGCTCGGCTTGTCACCAAAGGGTTCCACCAATGTCTTGGCATTGATTATCAAGACACTTTTAGTTTGGTTGTTAAACCAATAACAATTCGTATGGTACTTTCTAATGCTCTAAGTCGGAGTTGGCCCATCTGACAGTTAGATGTTAACAACTCCTTTCTTTATGGCACTTTTCAAGAAGAGGTCTACATGATGAAATCACCTGGATTCAATGACACAACGCTACCAAATCATGTGTGTTGCCTTCACAAGTCGTTGAATGGACTCAAACAAGCATCCCATGCTTAGTACAATGAACTCCCAGAATTTTTGCTTGCTTATGGATTCACCAACTCCAAGGCTGACACATCACTCTTTATATATTCACATACTTGTGCACTAATATATTTTTTTGTTTATGTGGATGATATTCTTGTCACAGGTAATAACTCAGCAATTATAATAATGTTTATCAAGGCATTATCAAAGAGGTTCTCATTGAAGGATCTTGGTGACTTGCATTATTTCTTGGGTGTTGAAGTTATTGCCACTACTAAAGATTTGTTTCTCACATAGCACAAATACATCTATGATCTTTTAGTTCGGACAAAAATGGATGGAGTTAAAGACGCTCTTACACCTTTGTCTACCACTGAAGCCTTAGTCCCAAATGATGGTTCTCCTAATACAAATGCTACTAAATATCGTCAAGTGATTGGCTCTTTACAATACTTGTCCCTCACTCATCCGGACATTTCTTTCACTTCCACTAAGTTTGCATAGTTCATGCATTGTCCCACTAAAAAACACTAGACAGTTGTGAAACGCCTTCTAACGTATCTCAAGAACCCCATTTACTTTGGTCTTCATCTACTTCAAAACCAACTTCTTTCTTTTCATGCTTTTTTAGAAGACAATTTGGCTGGCAACCTTCATGATCGTACGTTCACTACAGCGTATATTGTCTACTTGGGTTGCAATGCAATTTCATAGTCATCCAAGAAGCAAAATTTTGTTACCCACTACTAAACCAAAGCTAAATACTGTGTTGTTGCCTCCACTGCAGTTGAACTTGCTTGGATCACGTTTCTACTTCAAGAGCTTGGTATTAAAATAACCACTCCTACCATTTATTGTGACAATTATGAGTGCCACATATCTACTTGCAAATCCAGTGTTTCATTCTCGAATGAAACACGTCGCCATTAACTTTCACTCACTTTGTTCATGATAAAGTTGCTACCGACCTCCTCCTTTTTCTCACTTCTCCACGCATGATCAGCTCGCCGATCTTCTTACAAAGCCATTGTCAAAGAAACACCATCTGCTTTTATGCTCCAAGATAGGTATTTCCAACGGAACCACCATCTTGCGGGGGCATGTTAGAGACTCTTTGACCAAACATTTGAATTTGAATTCCACAACAAGCTTTGCTCAACAACTTCCTCAAGACTTGGCCAATTGAAGCAGAATATATCCTCTTACAATCAAGGAGCTCTTTGTTAGCTTTATCCTTCAAATATTGTTGTAACTTCTTACCTATAATATATACCCTATCCTAGTAAGTGAAATACTATGCAATTTCTTATTCTCTTATTCACAATTATTGATTGTTCCTCTATAGTTATTATAATTTTGTTTCAAAATTCTTTAAAATAAGGTTTATGCCTTATACAACCCTGAGGCTTAATTCTTGCCTCATACAAGAAAAACGCCTTAACTCATACAAGAAAAATGCCTCAAGGCATAAAACTGTCCTTTAAAAGCTTGCACTAGCCAAAGGACCTTCATTTGTACGGACTTTTATCCTGAGACCTACTTGACATTTTAGCTACTCTACTATAAGAACCACCTTTAGGACATTGAACACTTGTACTAATCTCCTAATATATATACATGAATAATGGACCTTTAGATTGTCATATAATCCTCTTATGTAAATTCTCTCGAACAATTCCTACTATAAATTAGTGGCTAACTCTGTACAAATGACAAAAGAAAATACAAAGAACAATTAGTTCTAAATTTTATTTCAATCTTCATGGACCTACTAATAATTAAATGCTGAAAAGTAAGGTATATGTAGCAGTTCTTACTAACTGAGCAATAACAAACTTACTCTTTCTTAATGTTGCAATTCTTCTCTTTCAAGTATTTTATTTTCCTTAAATTTGATTCCTTCTACTGTTAATTTATTTTGAGATCATTTATTCATTTAGGTATTTGTTGGTAGTATAGTATTAACAATTAGTTTATTGTTGTATGCTCCTTATAATAATGAGAAGCTGCCTACTTTTATTTTCCACAAAATTAATGAAAATACTTGTTAGACTACTTACCTACTACGTTCACTTTTTAGGCCTGAATTCGAAGTTATTCAGGAAATTCTGAAAGCCATCTCTATGAAATTGAAATATGACTTCTTAATTCCTAAAAGGAAGTTTGTTGGTATAAGTTCTCGTGTAAAGAAAATAGAGTCATGCTTGAATTTGGAGAGCAATGATGTTAGCATTGTCGGGATTTGGGGTATGGGTGGTATAGGGAAGACCACCCTTGCAAAACACGTTCTCAAAGACATCTATAACCAATTTGAAGCGTGCAGCTTTGTACCTAACATTAGAAAGGAGTCAGGCAAGTCTAAGGATGGAGTGCATTTTCAAAAACAACTCATTAAAAGCTTGTTGGATGAAGATGCTAACATAAAAGATGTTCATGAGGGGAAACGTATATTAAGAAGTAGACTTAATTCTAAAAATGTGCTTATTGTGCTCGATGATGTTGATAACATAGAGCAGTTGGAATTTTTATTTGGAAAGAATGACAAAAAAGGTAAATGTTTTGGTCCAAGGAGTAGGATCATTGTTACAACTAGAGACAAACACCTTTTGAAGAGTTATGGTGTGAAAGACATATACTTGGTTGAGGAACTAACTAATGAAGAATCATATGAACTTTTTTGTTATAAAGCTTTTAAGAAGAATTGTCCTCCAGATGAATTTGTGCAACTCTGTTCGAAGTTTGTGAAATATTCTAATGGCCTTCCTTTAGCTCTTGAAGTTTTAGGTTCCTTTTTGTATGGTAGATCAAAAGACGAGTGGTTGGATGCGTTTTGTCTACAAGAGCATGAACTCATGAAGGACATTTTTGTTTCGCTTCGAAGAAGTTATGATGAATTGAGAGAACAAGAGAGAGCAATCTTTTTGGATATTGCATGTTTCTTCATTGGGGAGGATCAATATCGAGTAAGGAAGATACTAGAGGCTTGTGGCTTTCCGGTTGTTATGGGTACAAGTGTCCTCATCGACAAGTCTCTAATTACTATTGAACAAAACGTACTTTCAATGCACAATTTAGTAAAGCAAATGGGCCTTCAAATTATTCGTCAAGAATATAAACGAGAGCCTGAAAAATGCAATAGATTGTGGCATGAAGAGGATATCTATGACACACTTGCAAGAAAAATGGTAAGGATTGATAAAACCATATATATATACCATTGGATTTTCACATATAACATTTATTCATTTGGTACGTTATAAAAAATGTAAATTTGTGTACAACATTTTTAAACATGCATCAAGCATATATTTTTTATGTTATAAGAAAAAAACATATTTGCATTAGGCAGAGGTAGTTAGAGTTGAAATTCCATCTATAAAAAAGTTATGCTATACAATTAAATTTTAATTTTATTTATATGTTCTTGTGTTATAATAACATAATTATCCATTAGTATTTAATGAATAAATCAATAAAGAACTAAAAATTAGCAACTATGTTATTATGAAAACACCGATCATAATTACTGGAATGTTATCTCATCACAAATGAAGTGTTAGAATTTCATTGGTCAAAACAAAATATATATGGTTTCCTTTTAAGTCGGTTACTAATTTCATTATGTCATCTTATTTGTGATATCATAAATTGTATAATTTCTAGTACCTATCTATTGAAGAACTAAAAAGAAAATTTTCAAATGCAGCATATATAATATGCATTTGACATGAAAATATCTGAAATAATGTTTATAAAGTAATTAAAGGTCCCAACTTTACATCCTATATTCCCAACTTTACATCCAATCAATATCTAACACATCACTTAATACATATGATGCATATCACAACTTGATGCATGTATCACTACTCTTAATTTATGCTAATGTCTAATACCCACACATTTTAATACATGAGTAAAAAAAAAATATATTTAAAGTTGAAAGAATCAATTGTAAGATGCAACTTGCCCTGACTTTAAGGCTGACTTAATGATCCATGGTGCATAGTAGTGCATACTGCATTAGAAAAGAAAATAAAAGAAATTCCAAAAAGCTAGGTATTGTTATTTGCATACTATAAAGTTTAATACAATTTCAGTCATTGAATTATTTCAGTCTTTGCTTATTATTTTTAATATTTTCTTTATTTGGAATGTGCAGATCAGATTTCTGATTTTTCGTAATGTCATGACATATCTTAGAACTTGAACTTGATTTTTATGAATTAGGGGACAGAAGCTATTGAAGGCATTATATTGAAGCCGCCTGCAAAACGAAAAATACATTTAAATGATGAACCACTCTCAAAGATGTACAACCTGAGATTGTTGAAGATTAACAACGTTAGTATTTCGGGGATCTCGAGGGTTCCCGATAACCTGAGGCTCTTGGAGTGGCATGGATTTCCTTCAAAATCAATGCCATTATTACCACACAAACTTGTTGAACTCAGACTAAACAACAGCTACATTGAAGAAATACCCATAACAAAGGTAAGATCGATTAAACTCTGCATTTCTTTTACTTGTGCTGAATTGATTGTCATGTTGAAGAAAAGTTTTTTTCTTCATATTCTACATTTTAAGTGTGTATTTTTTTTTTTTTGTTCGCCCTATTTTTGTAAAAGGTTCCTCTAAAGGGATTACTAGTACTTGATCTCAGCAATTGTCAGAAGATCACCACGAGTCCAAACTTCAGCATGTTCCCAAAACTAGAGATGCTAATACTTGAAGGTTGTACAAAGTTATCAAAGGTTGACCCATCAATCAACGAGCTAACTGGACTTATATTGGTAAATTTAAAGGATTGCAAGAACCTTCTGAGTCTACCAAATGAAATTTGGAGTATGACGTCACTGAGGACTCTTAACTTGTCTGGTTGCTCCAATCTTCCCCCATTGCCAGAACACAATTTGGAGAATCTTGAAATTTTAGAGGAATGCACAAAACACAAAACTGATCGTGCTTTAGTGGAATGTACTAGAAAGGATGCGAAAGTCATTAAGGTCCGGTTCCATCACATTTGTTACTTTTTATTATTATATTGTTTTTTATTATTGATTAGTAAACATATCTTAAATTTTTGTTTATTCGATTGTCATTGCCTGTGTCAATGACGATCTACGTCATTGATAATTGAATATACGAAAAAAAAAATTTGAAATTAAAGAAGATAGAAAAGTAAAGACTATTTATGTCAATGTTCAAAGATAAAAGGACCAGTGAATAAAAAAAAATAAAGTTAATGAAATGCTTCAAATTAAATCTATTCTTTTATGATATAATTCTCTTTTTTAAAAGAAATATTTATAGTAGCATTATCATGTCACAAACTTTAATTTACTACGTCTTTATTAATTTATTTATTACATTTATGATTACAGGATGAAATTATGAAGGGAAAAACATATGATAGACTCTTCCCTTGGAAGGGACTTGTTGAATGGATGAGCTATTCGAGTATGGGATCTCATATCAGCATTAAACCACCTGCAGAGTTATGTAGTGGGTGGATAGGATTGGCCTTATTTGTAAAGTTTGAAATACATGATCATGTCAAGTTCGACAAAAGTTTGGAATTGGGGGAGATTCAATGTTGGTTTCTGACCAATAAAGGCCGTCTTGAAAGTCCACTTGACTTTGAAATGCAAAAGCTAAAGGCCTCTAAGGCTAGATCATGTGGCTACTATTTGTATGTACCAAAAAGTTGGTTTGGTGATCAACTGGATGAAGTAAGATTCCTTGAAGCTTCTGTTTCGAAAAAACCAGCAAATAGATCAGATGTGGAGGTGAAACGATGTGGGATACATCTAGTTAATAACAAAGAGGAAGATATTGAAGAGTTTGCTAGGAAGTTTGCACGTAGTATTTATGGAGTGGGTTACTGTAATTCTTGTAATAGGGAGATTATTATTAAATAAGCCGAGGGAGTTGCAAGTTAAATGTTGTTACCAACCACAAATTAAGTATAAGAAGGTATTTCTGGGCCTAAATTTAGTTGGTCTAATAAAAGCCCAGTATTAGGTCTATTTAAAAGTTGTTAGATGAAGTCTTATATCTGGTCCACGTGTAGGGCTCAGATTGTACATAGTGTTGTATAAATAAGAGTAGTTGTATATCCATTAAGTTATGGTGAAGTGATTGTGGGACGAAAAAATGATGGTGGGTCTCCTTACTAATAGGAAAAAGTCATGTTTAATATATGCTATTCGGTGAAACGGATGAATCTAGAAAATTAATTTTTATAAAATGAAAATTAATATTAAACATGTATACAACATCAACGACCCAAATTTATGGAAGTATACAAATATGCAAGAAGTTGGGTCCTTTGTTTTGTTTTGTTTTACGTGTTATTCTTACTAGCAAAAATTTTCAATTTCCTACAACAATGGTAGCTAATACTAATTGCTCCAATGATTCCAGTTCCTTCTCTGCTCCTTCTTGGCTATTAGACATGGGTGCAAGTCATCATATGACTCCTTATGAGAATCAAGTTCCAAATTCCTCTACATATCGTGGCTCAAATGGTGTTACTTTGGTAATGGAGACAAGAATTTCATGAATTGGTATGGATCTTTATGTCCTAAAAATGATAAATGTTTGTTATATCTTACTGATTTGTTACATATACTTAGTGCAGCCACTAATTTACTTTTTGTTCACAAACTTTTTTTCTTCCTAATAATCAGGTGTTTCTTAAATTTCATATTGATTCATTCTATGTCAAGGATTTGGCAACAAAGAGCATGGTGCTTCAGGGAGTCTGGAAACGTGGTTTATACAAGATTGATGGTACTGTTTTTTCGAACTCATCCTCCTCTATCAGCAAGTCTTGCCCACAAGCTTTTTCGGCTACCACCACATAGGCATGGCATAACATGTTTGGTCATCCATCTGCTGTTGAAAATGTCATGAAACAAGCTAGTTTGTCTGTAAATTCGTCTAATTCTTGTCCTTTCTTTTGTACATATTTCTAAGTCTTGTAATCTACCTTTTTCACATAAACATACTAGTTGTGTTGCCATTTATTTTGTTATATCTTGATCTTTGGACCTCTCCTTGTGAGGGTTGTATTGGTGACATGATTTTTCTCGTTTTGCTTGGTTACATTTGCTTAAAACTAAAGATCAAACCACTTCTATGTTTTTTGCTTTCAAAACTATGGTTGAGAAGCAATTTAATTTGTCCATTAAATCCGTTCAAACTGATGAGAGTACTGAGTTCAAACCTTTGGTTACCATATTTGAAGAAGAGGGTGTTGTGCATAGTTGCACTTGTCTTCATATGTCTGAACAAAATGGGGTAATTAAGTGTGATCATGGACGTATTATTGAGAGAGAGCTCCTGCTCTGAAACTTACAGCTAGCATTCCTAAAGTAATTTTTGGCCATATGCAATTAAAACAACCATTTATCTTTTGAGACATTTGTGTACTAAAATTTTGATTCATCTTTCACCTTTTAAGACTTTTATATAACGGGAAACGTGATTGTAATAGTCTTAAAGTGTTTGGTTGTCAATATTTTCCTTGCTTAATTGCATATAATTTAAATATATTTCAATATCGATGTGTTGAATGTATTTGTTTTTGGAATATGCAGTCAAACAAGAAGGTTATATTTGATTTGCTCCTTCTCTTAATAAATCTAATATTAATCGTCAACTAATCTTGTTTTCCTTTTGCAAAATCTACTATCTCAATAGCTACTTCTTCCAACTTTTCTCGTGTGCCTCCTGCTCTTGTTTTTTTACTTGCTTATTCAACTTTATTACCTTTATCAATTGCTCCTATCATGTCTGTTTCTTCTGATCCACCTACTCCGTCAGGACCTACATTTTCTAGTCAACCTGCTGCTGAGGGTTTTGTCTCTTCTCACTTCACTAGCTTTGATGGATGACTCATCTAACTCGGTAAGCACCTTCCCATGTTTTCTTTAGCCCATCTATGTCTGTGCGAGTTCCTTTTGTATCTTCTGATGTTTCTTTGCTCAAAGTTTTTGGCTCTTCTTTGCCATTTAATTATACAGGTCATACTTCACAATCTCCTTCAAATACTTCACATTTTACTATTGATTTACCTTCCTTAGATTCTTTAGTGTCTTATACCTCTTTTGTTCATTCAATAAAAATTCCTAATGGCTCTCATCCTATAGTGACAAGAACCAAGTCAGATGTTAATAAACCAAAAGCTTATGTTGCTACATGTGTTTCATCTGAGCCTAAGCATTGGAAGAAAGCCATGGCTATTCCTGAGTGGAGGGAGGTTATGAAAAAGGAGTTTCATGCCCTTGTTGGTAATGATACCTGGGAACTTGTCCCACTTCCTACTGGTCACAAAACAATTAATACCTTCTAAATGGGTGTTCAAGGTGAGATTTCTTAGCTCTGGTGAGCTTGATAAGGCCCCGTTAGTGGCTAAGGGCTTTCTTTAAATTGAGGGGCTGATTATTTAAAAACGTTCAATCTGGTTATTAAATTCACTTTAGTAAGAGTGATTCTTACTTTGGTCTTATCTTGTGGGTGGCCATTGTAGCAGGCAGATATCAATAACGCATTTATTAATGGTGATCTAAGTGAGAAGGTTCCATGATGTAAACTCAAGGTTTTAAATCACGTTCCAAGTTTAGTGTGTCTCTTAAAGAAAAGCTATATATGGTTTGAAGCAGGCACCGGTAACATGGTATAACAAGCTTGCTAACAGTTTACTGCGCATGGGTTTTTCTAATGCAAAGTCCGATAGTTCTTTGTTTGTCAAGCATACTTCTCATTATATTTTAATCGTTATTGGGTATGTTGCTGATATTGTTGTTACTGGCAGCTCTTCTTCACAGATAGAGGGTTTTATTGCTACTTTGAGCTCTTGTTTTGGTCTTAAGGATCTTGGTACCTTGAGTTACTTCTTAGATATAGAGGTGACAAGAAGCTCGGACAGTATTCACTTAAATCAGGCTAGGTATGTTAATGACGTGCTTACTGCTCATGGTTCTCAAGATTTCAATCCTAGTTCGTCTCCAATGATTTTTGGTGTTGTTTTAAGTCGATATGTGGGTGTTCCATTATCTGATCCTACTGCTTATAGAAAGGTTGTTGGTGCCTTGTAGTATTATACTCTCACACTTCCTGATATCGCATTTACTGTTAACAAATTATGTTAGTCCTACTGATGTTATGATGTTAATTGGCAAGCGAAACATTTGTTGAGGTATCTTAATACTTCCCAGGACTATGGTATTTACTTTTATGAAATATGATTCTTTTGATTTGGTGGATTTTTGTGACTTTAATCGGGTGAATTGCCATTATGATCGCAAAAGTATTAATCTGCCGGTTGGTTAATGTCTATACAAGTTTTATAATTCATTTAAAAATATACTTTAGTCTTATATATTTTAATATATATTTTTAAAACCCAGTAATTCTTTAAAATAAATACATTTTAGACTTTTATCTTTTAAGACATACCTATACTTGTAAAGTTTTGTAATTCATTAAAAATTTATAACTAAGTCCAAATAGTCTTTTTTATTTTTTATTTTTTAAGAGTGAATTCTAAAATTTGAACATTAAAAAAAAAATCAAAAAATTGAAATTAATAAAACTATAATTCTAAAAAGCATTTAAAAAAAATACATATTTAATTGATATGTGAAATAAAAAAATTAAAAATGAATATCAATTTCTTTAAACTTTGTTAAGTTTTTATATTTAATGTTTTTTTCCAAATTTTAATTCTTTAATTTTCTTCGTTTGTTTAATCCATTTCAAATTTAACTTTTTTATTTATGTATGTTATTTTAAAAATTAAATTTTTAATACTCATTTAATTAATATTACTTTTTGTATTTTATTTTTCAAAATTATGATTTTGTTCTTTAAAACAAATACTATTTGGACTTAATTTGAATTTTTGAATAATTATAGGATATACCTTAAAAGATAAAAAATTGAAGTGTACATTTTGAAAATACAAAACTCAAAAGGTATATCTTAAAAGATACATAACTAAAGTTTATCTTTTAAAGAATTATAAAACATGTAAAAACCCTAACCCTATCTTATTTGGTAATAATCTTGTTTCATGTCATTCTGGTAAACAAAAATTTGTCTCTCAAAGTATCAACGAGGCTCTGCATTGTTCTTTTGCTTCGTGCCCCGCTGAACTCATATGGCTTTAGTCTCTTATCTTTGAGTTGCATATTTCACTTGGTAAATCACCTCTGTTATTTTGTGATAGTATTTCAGCGAAGTGTTTAGCTCAGAACAAAGGCAGAGGTAGAATAATATTTTAGGCGGTTAAATCCAATTTTTTTTTTACAAACTATAAAATTTTATTAAAATATTTAAAATTAAAAATACATCGTAATGTATAATTAATATAAGTCATACTGAAGTCTACTTAATTTGACACAAAATTTTACTTGTTATATTATAATAGAGACATTGATTTATCACTCTAAAATATAGGTCAAACATACTATGATTAACATATAACAAAAATTCAACAAAAATTATAATAAGTATTAATATCATACATGTATAAAATAAATTTATTAACTAAAAAATCTTAGCAAATAGAAAGCTAATTCAAACATAACAAAATTTATAATTGTTAAAACTAAAACTATAAATAAATATATGAAAATGTAAAAAATAAAATATGATTTAGAATTTAAACTTGGGACACATTTAAAAATATATTATTGATAAATAATATAAGACTGATTAATAAAAATGAATAAAAAACTAAAGACAAAGAAATATTAAAATTTTCATATAAAGAAAATTTCAAATAAATTCAAAAAATTATTAAAATAAAATGTAGAATAATAATATTAAATAAAATTAAAATTTAGATTAAAATAAAACTTTGATAATATAAATGTTAGGCCATATAGATATTGGTAGTGCTCCTTGTATTGTTTGTTATGCTTTATTGTACACCTGTCAAATATGCAATACTGTGAGCACTACTCTTACTACTCTATATCTGTTTCAGCTCATACAATCAATACTAAGAATCATTTTCTATTATTTCCTTTTCCTTTGCTGTCTGCATTTCTTTAACTCTCACGTATATAGCATGAAGTTTCTCATGGTATCAGAGCCATAGCTATAACTTCAATTGAAAGTTCCACATTTAACAAAGAAACTGGTGATTCACCTAGTGTGAATACCAGTATCAAATCTGCTGAAAATGAGCAAACGTTTACACAAGCTCCAACAATGGTGACTACTTCAGTTTTACCCAGTTCTTATCAAAGCCTTCCTTCTTATCCAATTAATCCAAACTTCTCTGTAAAACTTGATGAGACTAATTATCTCATATGGAAAGAACAACTCAAACATGTGATTACTATATATAGATTGCACTCATTGGTTGATGGGTCTACTTCTATTCCTTCACAGCTTATTAAGAAACAAATTACAAACTCCACTAGTGTTCCACATGAAGTGTTTGAAGCAAATCCAGATTATGAAATTTGGGATAGGTAAGATAGTAATGTGAAAAACTGGATATATTCCTCAATTTCCCCTAGTTACTTGAAATACTTAATTGGTAAGAACATTGCATTTGATTACTGGGCAACACTAAGCAAAACCTTCAATGATGATTCTCAAGCACGACTAATGCAATTACGTTGGCAATTACAATCACTCCGAAAGGGTACTCGCACAATGGAACAGTACATCAGTCATTGTAAGGATCTCATTGATCACATTCTAGATGTAGGAGACACTCTCACCACTAGAGAACAAGTTCTCTATGTCCTTGGTGGCCTTGATGGAAGTTGTGAATCACTGGTTGGTTACTACTGTTACTAACAAAAAACGAGTCCTAAGTCTTGAACTTTTCACTAGAATGCGAACCCATGAGCGTCAACTGGAATGTATGAATATGTCAGACCCACACCTAGTTCAAGCAAATTACTCAGCTACTAAACCATCATTTCACAAACCAAACCCATATCTTAATTCTGTCTCAAAAGGCTATACTACTCAATATCCTTCTACAACCATTATGTCTACAACCAGCCAAGACAAAAACAAAGGCTCAAAGGATACAAGTCTTCAATGTCAAATTTGCAAAAAATTTGGACACTCTGCTGCTAAGTGTTTCTTTCGCTGTATGAAGTCAAAGAATAGTGCACCCACTAATCAACCCAGACAATCAAAGGGATCAGCTCCTGGACTCCCTCGTGTTAATATGGCTCAAGTGAATTCTAATGAGCAACAACATGTTTCTTTTGATCAAGTGCACCAACCCACTACTGGACCTGTTTACATTCACTCTTCAGATCTACCAACAACTTGGGCAGATCCTTCCCAATATCCATCACCCCCACCACAAGCTTTTTTAGCACCTGTTGCTACACCCACCACCTTCATTGATACTGCTTGGTTTATGGATACAGGTGCCACCCATCATCTCACCAATGACACAAGCCAATTTCAACATTCAGCTCCCTATTCTGGCAATGCTACTGTCATGCTAGGTAATGGATCCACCATTCCCATTGCCCAATATGGCTCTACAAAATTACCTTGTCATTCCAAATCACTCAATTTGACTAATATGTTGTTAGTTCCTCAACTTGAAAAAAATTTAATATCTATAAAAAAAACTTTGTGAAGACAACAATGTTTCTGTTGAATTCTATCCTAATAGTTTTTCTGTGAAGGATCTCACTACCCAAACTACTCTGCTCATTGGAGGCACTGACCATGGATTCTACAAAATTGGGACAGGTGCGAGTTTATCTAATATCATCCAATGTAATAAGGCTGCTATCAATGGAGCTCTCTGGCATGAAAGGTTGGGGCATCCTCATGCTTCTGTTTGCATCAGGTAGCTCGAACCTTAAATCAGACCATTACACCTCATAGTTGTTTTGATGTTTGTGGGGCTTGTCAGTTAGGCAAATCTCACAGATTACCTTTCAATCACACACATACTAGATCTACATCTCCTTTTGCTATTATTAATGTAGACCTTTGGGGTCCAGCACCTATAGCCTCAGTTCATGGAATTAAATATTTTCTACTAATAGTAGATGATTGCACAAGGTTCCAATGGATTTATGTTCTTTACAATAAGTCTCAAGTTGCTAATATTTTTCATCACTTTGAAGCTTTTGTGTATAAACAATTTAATACTCAGATTCAAATACTTCAAAGTGATGGTGGTACTAAACTCAAAAGTTTAGAATCTTACTTATTTAAAGGTGGTTACACTAGAAGAATTTCTTGTCCTCATACACCTTCTCAAAATGGGGTTGTGGAAAGAAAAAATCATCATGTTGTTAAGACTGGTTTGGCTTTGTTAATTAGAGGTGGACTACCTTTGGTTTACTGGGAATATAGTTTCAAAACTACTGTACACCTTATTAATAAAATGCCATCCAAGACTCTTAATCAAGCTAGCCCCTATGAGTTGTTATATGGAACTGCACCCACCTATTCTTATTTGAGAATTTTTGGGTGTCTGTGCTATCCATACCTTCGGCCTTATAATCACACTAAACTTGAACCCATATCTTTACCCTGTGTATTTCTTGGGTATGCTACCCATTATAAGGGTTTTTGGTGCTTAGAACCTATCTCACAAAGAGTATATGTGTCCATCCATGTGATCTTTAATGAGACTGACTTTCCTTTTCTCAAAATGTCTATTGCGCCATCTTCTCTTAGTACACCTTCACGGTCCACTATGTTTGTCCAATTACCTTCTCTAGTCAATCCTATTAACCCAGTCTACAATATTTTTCAGCAACCAGTTCCTTGTTAGTCTACTCTTAGCTGTTCTCCTCCATCTGCCACAACAGTCCCATCTATCTCCCCAACACCATTACCCATGCCTGTTCCTTCACTTCCCACTACCTCTTTATCTCCTAATTTTTCCTCACCTACTCTTCATATTGTCTTTCCTCTCTTTCTTCTTCTCCTTCATCATCTTCTCCTTTAGCTCTTGAAATTCCTGCACCCACAAACATTTTTGATCCATCTGGTATCACCTTAAATATTGATTTACCCTTAGATCTCTCTTGTCCTTGTAACACTCACCCAATGACCACAAGAGCCAAAAGTGATATTTTCAAACCTAAAGTATATTTTGCTAGTCTTATTCTTCCAAAACCAAAAAATGCTAAAATAGCTCTTAAGTCACCAGAATGGAAGGTAGCTATGCAAACTAAAATCAATGCTCTTCTCAGGAATCATAAATGGGATCTGGTCCCACCACCTAAGCATGGCAAAATTGTTGGTCACAAATGGGTGTACAAGACCAAACTCAATTCAGACACAACTTTGGATAAGTATAGAGCAAGAGTGGTGGCCAAGGGCTTTCAACAAACTGCAGGTATCGACTGGACTATACTGAGACTTTCAATCCAGTCATCAAACCTACAACCATTCGTGTCATTCTCACTTTAGCTCTTGCTGAAAATTGGCCTATTCATCACTTGATGTTAACACTGCCTTTCTCAATGGTGATATTGTGGAAGAGGTGTATATGACTCAGCCATGTGGATTTGTTGATCCTATTTATCCAAATCATGTCTGCAAATTAAAAAAAGCTATTTATGGCTTAAAACAAGCCCCACGTGCTTGGTATATGAACCTCACATGTTGTCTTTTGGATTGGGGCTTTAAACATTCTAATGCCGATGCTTCCATGATGATTTATTCTCATGCTACTGATTTAGTGCTTCTCTTGATTTATGTTGATGATATCTTAGTCACTGGGAATAATTCATCACTTATTCAATCCTTTATTACAAAGTTAAATGATGCTTTTTCTCTCAAGGATCTTGGCCATTTAACTTATTTTCTTGGACTTGAAATTCAACACACAGATGAGGGCTTTCATATGAGTCAAACCAAATATGTTCAAAAATTACTTTACAAAGTTCAACTCAGTGAGACTAAGGCAGTTTCTACACCAGTCAGTACCGGCAAAGTTCTATCCAAATTTGATGGGGAATTGTTAAGTGAAGCTGATGCTACTCAATACAAGTCTATTATTGGTGCTTTACTATACTACACACTCACTAGACCAGATATTAGTTACGCTGTCAACAAACTTTGTCAATTTTTACCTGCTCCTACTTCTGCTCATTGGACTGCTACCAAAAGGTTATTAAGGTATCTTAAAGGAACTGATCAGCTAGGTGTAATGTTATACAAATCACAAAGTCTTGCCTTAACTGTGTATATTGATGCCGATTGGGCATCTAGTATAGATGATAGACATCCACTGGTGGATATTGTGTTTATATGGGCTCTTCTTTGATATCTTGGAGTTCAGGAAAGCATAAAGTTGTCTCTCGATCCTCCATTGAAGCAAAATTTTGTGCTTTAGCCTTTGGCATCATTGAATTACTTTGGATTCAATGCATTCTCAAAGAGTTGCATATCAACCTTCATGTTCCTCCTATTGTCTATTGCGATAATATGAGTGCAGGTTATTTAGCAAAAAATCATATGCTTCATTCTTGCATAAAACATGTTGATATTGACTTTCATTTTATAAGAGAGAAAGTACTTTCAGGAGATTTAACAGTTGAATATACTCCTACTCAAGAGCAAGTCGCTGATGTCATGACCAAGCCTCTTTCTACTCAGCATTTTCAGAATTTACGTACTAAGCTCACAGTCTTATATCGACCATGTGCTTAAGGGGGAATGTTAGACCATATAGATATTGGTAGTGCTCCTTGTATTGTTTGTTATGCTTTATTGTACACCTGTCAAATATGCAGTACCGTGAGCACTACTCTTATTGCTCTATATATGTTTCAGCTCATACAATCAATACTAAGAATCATTTTCTGTTATTTCCTTTTCCTTTGTTGTCTACATTTCTTTAACTCTCATGTATATAGCATGAAGTTTCTCAATAAATTATAGAAACTTAAAAGCTTAGTATGAAGCTTATTGTACGCTTTTTCTTTTTCTTTTTAATTTTTATAATATTGAGTATAATATTAAATATTTGAAGTTTTTTTTTGGATTATTACATATTAATTTAAGAAGTATTTTTATATAACATATGATTATAATTTTATTTGTGTTATTAATAATTATCAAATATATAAAAAATGTGTATATATTTTACCACTTTACTCACAATTCATGTCATTTTTAACAACGTATTTGTTAAATATTATTAATATATACCAAAATATGTATACAAAAATTAGACACAATATACTATTAGACACAAAAATTAGACACAATATACTATTATAAATAAACTATTTACTTAATATTAAAAATATACATGTAATTAATTTTTTGTAAAAATATTGTGCAGCCTCCACTATGCTTCGCCTCCGTCTCATAATCAGGTATTTCACACGAGGACTATTGCAATCAATCATCATTTTATTCGAGATCAAGTTGTGGCACGCAAGTTGCATATTGACCATGTTTCTTCCGAAGAACATATTGCCGATACTTTAACTAAACCACTGGACTGGAAGTTAATCTTTTTATTTTTCTTAGACCCGAACTGAAGGTTTTGCCCAAGCCATCAGTTTGAGGGGGGTTTACTACGCTATATAAAAGTGGTTAGATGAAGTCTTATATCTGGTCCACGTGTAGGGCTCAAATTGTACTTAGTGTTTTATAAATAAATTAAAGAATATTCTGGTGTAAACAATTGTACGTGTTTTCATATTCTCCATTGAGATATAAAGAATTAGTTTTCTTTTTCTACTTCTCCTTTATGTTTTGTTCCCAGTCCTTGATGTAGTAAGGGCCTAGTTGAATAGGCGGTGGCTTCATTTTCATGGGTTAATAGCTTTCCCTACTTTGTTTATCCCATGTTGAGTCAACCAAGGTTAGACCATTCGGCCTTATTCCTTCATCTTGAAGGAAGGCTCAATGTTCAGTGTATGCCCATAACAGATCAAGTTTGAAGCTGAGTGGGTACATGGAGGGTTGTGATGATGTTCACTCTTATGCTTAGACATTGGGTGTTGAGACTTCTAACGATAATCTCAGAATTGTACTGTGTGTATTGCAATAGTGTCATGAAATATTGTCAGTGTGGAAGAAGAAAAATATCAATCGGATTCCTCAAGAGTCTAGTTGGAAATGATATGTAATATCCATTTACATAAACAACAGTTTCAATCATGTAACTCGAAGGACATATGCAAAATGGAATTAGTGAATTATCTAACTGACCCCTTTCTATTGCGTTTTGATATCTGACTTACTCAACGATATATTCATATTGGTGGGTTAAGATGACTTGTATGTTGGTGTCATTGCATTGTAGTTATTTGAGGGTTATTTCACAAAATATGAAATTCATTCCATCTTTTTATAGATGCTAAAATATAGTTTCCTTGTTTTAGTGATTTGGGTATTGAACAACTGCATGCTACTCATGATTACTTGTTTATTACATGATCATGTGTACAAGAAAAAGATTTAATTAGAGAGGTAAATTAGAATTTATGACATAGCTTTAATTATTTACTCGCTATAGAGGGTTGATTTTCACGTTGTTGCAATTATATCAATGAATTACTCATATGTTAAGTAAATTATGGTTATAATGTTTAATAGTACAGTTCCAGATTTTTGGTTGAGTGGCTATGGAATTAATAAGTTGATATTTAATTAATTAGTTAATTAAAATATCAAGCTTTGTCGAAGCTTAAACTTCTAGTTCCATCAATCCCTAGTATATTACGTGACAACATGACAACAATCGAACGACGTTGCAATACGAGATTTATATATAATTAATTGTGAATTAATTAATCGACCAAAATGCATATTTATTTGTAGACATTTTATAAGGGATTATAAATGTTACTTTTTGTATTTTATAAAAAATCATTACTTTTTGTATTTTATTTTTCAAAATTTTGAATTTACTCTTAAAAAAAAGACTATTTGGACTTAATAATTTTTTTTAAAGAATTACAGGACCCTAAGAACATATAATAAAAAATAGAGGATTAAAGTGTACGTTTTAAAGAATTACAAGACCTTAGAGGTATACCTTAAAAGATATATGACTAAAGTATACATTTTGAATAATTACAGGACTTGTAAAAGCCTTAACCCTATTTATTACATGCTATGTGTGTAACCATGGAGTCCAAATTTTCTATGCCATTTTCGATATACTAGTATATATACCACTAATATGAAGTCAACACGTGAACACGAATGACTAAAATGGGGAGTGAAGTAGCTTAAAATGTGAAAAATTTTGTATATTTGTTAGTGACTTATTTGAAATATATATAATGATATATCAAAAATGATACAGTAATCATTTGAAGGTGTGCCCATGTGAGGGGGAATTTGGTAACATTAAATATGATATGATTAAATATTAAATCAAATACAATGTAAAAATAAAGTAAGTTATATGTCCTAAATCAATCCTTAATTGTTATGGATTTGAATCACCCAAAGGAATAATATGATCCGCTTAGCCGTGGGACATGGATAAGGATTGATAAGTGATTTCCTAATTAGACACAAACAAGATTGTCCTAATAGGAATGTGATTCACATTATATCTTGATCGATCACACAGTATAAATAGAACCCTATGCCTTGAACCACATATATCCAATACATTACAATTGGAAAAAAAAAGAATTCACATTCGATGGAGATGAAAATTTGTGAGACAAAGCATGCTAGAATTGGTTTGAGTAACCAATAATATTGTGTAAAAAATTTTATGTTTTGGTTTTGCAACTAGCTCTTAGGAAAGAACTAGGTTTGGCGCAACTCTACTAATTTTGGGGTAAAGGTTCAGTTTTTGGCTAGCTTGATATTTACAAAAATTATTTATCTTCTTCTGCCGCTTAAACCATAAAAGATATATTTTTATTGCGAATTTTGATTTCAAAAGCCTACAAACAATGCCTACCAAAGTTTTAAGGATCACCTAGAAAAAGATGGGGCTGAGACACGTCTCATTTGCTTCAAAGCTAAATATTATTATAATATGAGCCCTTAAATGCAATTGTTTTCATATTTGAAATGAAGAAACTGGAATAAGTACATTGATTGATTGAGTTGTGTTATTTAATTATTCAAATAAATTGTTCAAATCTCTGGATTATTCAAGACATCTTAAACACTGTAAGTCTTGTTGTTTAAGTGTTGATTTTCTCGTAAACAAAACACGGTGTCTATATTTTATTTAATGTTTCTATTTGTCCTTTATAAGGTTGAATATTGGTGGATCAATTTCATTTATGACACAGTTTCATTTTTTCTTGTTTCACACACTCACTTCTTAAATTGCACATAGTTTGCATTGTTGTGTGATTCCTTATTGTTGTGTTGTCTCATTAGGGACTAGGCATTTCGTAATGTTCAAAAACCCATTTGTTATCATTTTCAATGAGCTTGCCTAGTGCTCATCAAGGATTCAACAAGGGCTCACTGAGGTATTCGACAAGTTTTGGTCCTCTGTTGTGGTTTATAGGGAGTTCACCAAGAGCTCGCTGTGGTGCAAGCTGAGAACTCAGTGTGGGGTCAGTGAGGTTGGCCAACTAGGTCTTTCGGTGCTATTTGGCAACATTTATCCTTGTTGAGATCTTGCCATGTGCTCGTCAAGATGGTTGGCAGAGGTGGTCGATGAGGTTGGCAAAGGTGAATTTTTTTATAAATTCAGATTTCCCCTTCTTATTTTCTTGGCTGAAATTTGAATGGGAAGCATTGCCCATTTAGCACCAGACTTTTCTGGTCTAGTCTTAGTATGTTTTCCTTCACAGTGTTGGGTTTAGGCAATAGAGTCTTATTATGTGGAACATAGAACATCAAAAAGGAGTTTCTTTCATATTTCTCGAACATTGGATTTAGTGTAAACAATATGAGATTGAATGAGGAATTTTTTAGAGTTAAAATGCATGGTTGGCTTGTGATGAGTGTTTGAAAAGTACTAATATTTCGTGATTTATTGTGCTTAATTGTGAAAAATAGATTTGTTATAACTTGTTTATTTGATTATTTACATAAATCTATCAAATTGGAATCACGGGTATGTTTTAGTGTATTTCAGGTGTTTTTAGCGTCAAAAGAGTTGAATAATACAAACACACAAAGACGGAACACTTACGGTACTCGGATAACAATTTAGGAGCAAAATGTGTCAAATTATGTAAGCCGTACATAATGAGCCAACCAGTATGCAAGGGGAACTTGTGAAGACTTAGAATGCAACGCGCACCGCGACATGGAAAAGTCGTGCCGCGGCGAGAGCCTCTCAGGTTTGGCCATTGTTTTCAAATTGTTTCTATGTCGCACGCCTATTACTTGGACAACCCGAATTTTATGTAACACTTACACTTATAAATACCCCATTAAGTTTTCCTTTTACATACAACTCAATTTTGCGAATCATCAAGAGACTTAATCAAAATTTTAGAGTTTTTCCACACTTAAAGAAGCAAGAGAATTAATTCTAAGGATTCAAGAAGCCATTGAAGATCGAAGATCAAGCTTTTGGGAAAGGAAAGTCATCCAATCAAATCGTGGTATTTAGATCTAGGTTTATTGTTGTTATAGAATTTTTCCTCTTCTTCTTACTTCTTTGAGATGTTTGTCGAATTAAATTTATCTATGAATATTAATTCGAACATGTTTGGCTAAATTCATTATAGGTGTTTAGTTTGTGTTGTCATGTTTGCTAGGATTATTATGGTGAATATTTTTATTGCTTAACGATAAATAAAATTACCTTTTGATTAAGAGTATGTTTAGATGTTTAATTGTGAATTTTCATGAGCCAATTTGAGATTCATAATTAGGTTGAAAAATATTAGAGTTTAGTTTTAAGAATGTCACATTGACTTTACTTTAAAAAACTTAATCAAAATTTCAAATTGATGACTTAGTCATGGCATTGGTTTGATGGAAATATTTTTCCTTGTGCATAATTTGATTGCTATTTGATATACTCGATCATAGGATATTGATTAGTTGATTAACAAAGGAAATTACCTGATCGCAGGAATTCTCATAAATAAAGGAAAGCCGGTAATATTTGTTTATTAGAACGTTCATGTTAATTCACCATAACATTTCGATGCAAGCATGGTCAACCTAACTAAATGTCCATATATCCTCCATTGATACTTAAAACCTTTTTGAGTTAATTTGAGTTTGTATTATTTTTTTCTTTATTCGTGCATCACTATTGATCTTGCTCTCAAACCCAACTTCTTTTACAATTTTATTAGTCTTAGAATGATAATTATTTAGAGTTTTAGTAGTTCTAGACTTCTATTTAGTTAGCATTTTAGTTGCTTTAAGACTCTAATTAGATTAAGAAACCTTTAGGACTCTAATTGCTTTAGGACCCTCATTATTTCATGCTTCCTTCCTTGTACGGTATTCGTAATGAGGATCTTCTAAATTTTATGCGTGAACTTTATGCAACTGTGCAAACTTTTCCACTGCAAAGACTTAGTGAAGATCAACTAAGGATGAGGTGTTTTTCGTACACTCTCAAAGATAGAGCTAAGTCTTGGCTCATGACCTTGGCACCTGGCTCTTTCGCTACTTGGGACGTTGTTTACAACAAGTTTATGGGTAAGTTGTATTCCCATAAAAAAAGTTTGACCTAAGAACCAAAATTGCTACTTTTTTGCAGATGGAAAGAGAACCCTTTCACGAAGCTTGGGACAAGTTCAAGCTGCTCTTGATATAGTATCCACATCACCACTTTCCATTGCAGTTACAAAACTGGGTTTCTATGATGAATTGACACTACAGTGTCAATTCACAGTTGACAACGTTGTAGGAATAGCTATGAGTGAGAAAACAGCAGATGAAACATACGAGCTGTTTGAGATGTTAAGAGCCAACTCCCAACAAAAAAGTGCTAGAGGAAGAAGAGCTAGAGTCCATGAATTAGGCTCCAATAATGAAATGGCCATGCACCTTACTGAGTTGACTAAACAAGTGCAACTTCTTACTACCTCCAATATGAATCAAATGCCAAAACACAAGGTATGTGGAGTTTGTAGTTCTAATGGACATAGGTCTAATGTTTGTTCTTTTGTAGGTGATTCTTATGAAGGTACTAATAAAGAGGTAAATTTAATGCAAGGGTACCAACCTAGACGTAGGAATGACCTCTATTCTAATACCTACAATCCTGGATAGAGAAATCACATCAACTTTGCCTGGAAACAAAATAATAGCCAACCATTTGCCCAAAATTAAACACAAGGCTAAAACATCAACTGACAATTTCCACCTAATAAACCAACCGTAGAGGAAACTTTGAATATTTTCATGCAATCCTGTAGCGGAAGGATAGACTCTATGGAAGCATCAATAAAAAGAGTGGAAATACAGGTGGGGCAGTGATGAACACTATTTTGATCTACTATTTGTTATGTTTTTAAGTGTTTATTTTGCATTTAATCTCGATATAATCTTGTTTTGGAGGGTATTCTATTGTTTTGCAGGTCAAAGTAGGTTTGAAAAGAAATGTGAAAAAAGAGAGCAAAAATGAAGTAAAAATGTCTAAATATGTAAGCCTTACATTAGGTGTCATTCATTGTGTAAGCCTTACATCGATAATCAGCAGAGTATGTACAACGCATGTAAAGTCATTTACATACCATGTACACTATTACATGCAAGGCGCGCCACGGCGAAGAAATTACATGCCGCGGCGAGAGGCTCTCGGGTTGAAACATGAAAATCATGAAAATATTGTGCACCGCGGCATGAAAAATGTGCGCCGCAGCGAGGAGGTTTCTGCTTTGGACCCAAAATCATGAACACATTGTGCGCCGCAGCATGGAAAAAGGTGCGCCGCGGCGCGCGCGCGCGCGAATTGGACTCCTCTTGGGCCACGAGACTTACAGAATGAGGGGGAAACCCTTAAAGTCAAAGCATTTTCATTCTATGGCACACTTGAAGTTTTTACTTGAGGATTTTAATTGATGCATGAGATTAGTAATGTGATTTCTTCGTAAATCCTATCATTTGATTCCTTTCATGAGATCAATGTTATGCACTTTTGAGCCTTTCTTGTTTAATCATATGCGAACCTATTAGCTCGTTTCTTTACATAACTTCTATTCGCATATATTTTGATGAGTGCTTGAACCCATAGGATCGGTGTGATTTAGAGAGTAATTCTCGTGAGGATTAGAGTTGAAATGAATTCACATTCTTGACACTAGGTTTGGGGGAATCAATGTTGATACACTTTTAGTATTGGGATTTAGACTTGTGAAGTGAAATTGATCTAAATGGTGAACCTTGATGTGTTAAAATGTTGGATAAATTGGTGCATAAATGTTTTGTTATGAATTGGAAAGAAACTAAAGCATGACAAGTTTTGTCAACTTCAATTTTAGTTTTGTTATTTGGCTTTTTAATTTTAGTTTTGCTTGAGGACTAGCAAAATGTAGGTTTGGGGGTATTTGATGAACACTATTTTGATCTACTATTTGTTATGTTTTTAAGTGTTTATTTTGCATTTAATCTCGATATAATCTTGTTTTGGAAGGTATTCTATTGTTTTGCAGGTCAAAGTAGGTTTGGAAAGAAATGTGAAAAAAGAGAGCAAAAATGAAGTAAAAATGTCTAAATATGTAAGCCTTACATTAGGTGCCATTCATTATGTAAGCCTTACATTGATAATTAGCAGAGTATGTACAACGCATGTAAAGTCATTTACATACCATGTACACTGTTACATGCAAGGCGCGCCGCGGCGAAGAAATTACATGCTGCGGCGAGAGGCTCTCGGGTTGAAACATGAAAATCATGAAAACATTGTGCGTCGCGGCATGGAAAATGTGCACCGCAGCAAGGAGGTTTTTGCTTTGGACCCAAAATCATGAACACATTGTGCGCCGCGGCATGAAAAAAGGTGCGCCGCGGCGCGCGCGCGCGGATTGGACTCCTCCTGGGCCACGAGACTTATAGAATGAGGGGGAAACCCTTACATACGAAAAAGACCTAATTTAATACAACAATTTTTCAGCCTCCAACTACCAGATATTTTGAGCCTCCATCAATCACACGAGATCTAGAGAAGAAAAGCAACGTGAACAGTACCAAAATCCTCCTCTTCTTCACAATTTTGAGAAAGTGATTACTCCATAAAAGAACCTCCATTGAAGCTCCATCAACAATCTTGAAAATGGTGATCATCCAACATCAAGAGCTTGTTTCAAGAGTGGAAGTGGGGTATTTTATTGTCTGTAATCTCTTTTATCTTTTAGATTTCAAAAGATGTTATTTATAATTGGAAATATTGATTTGGATTCTATTATGAATAGCTAAACTTCTGTGTGTGGGATTCTGGTGATGTAACTATGATTGGATGATTGATTGTGTGGATAATTTTATGATTACGTAATTTAATTCATGGTCATTGTTCTTAATACGTATGTTCATCAATTATTTCTGGCCAATTTGATTTGTGAATATATGAAACATTTTAGGGTTGAGTTTTAGAAACGCCATCTGAATTCAATTGAGCACTCTTGAGCATGAGCCTAGTTTAAGTGCATTGATTTGTCTTAAATTAGGTGATTAAACTATTTTCCTAGGTTTAAGGCTAATTAACTAATTAACGGTCTAGATCAAAGAAGCTAATTAGTTAATTAAGGGAAAATTACCATTGATTTGGGATTTTCTAGGGTTAGAGAAAATAATCATTAAATTCTACTTTTTCGTGCTTAATTGTCAAAACCACATAAATCATCTCATCCATAATTAGTTTACTAACCAATTTCCCACACTTGTTCATTCATCGTTTCAACAAAACTTTCACGCATTTACTTTTATTGTTTTAGGATTGTTATGATTTTAGAAACCATTTACAAAACCAACCTTCGATTAGAGTGTTTAGAATTTATTTTATTGTTACGTTTTGGATTACATTTGACTCTTTTAAAAACCACCGCAATTCCTTTGAGAGACGATCTTGGGAGTATACTTGTCACTTACTACAAGTGACTCGTGCACTTGCGAGCTTTTATAAATTACAAATTTGGTTATCAAGTTTTTGTGCATCAGGCAGCTAGCTGAACAAATGCACAAACAAGGGACAGGAAAGCTGCCTAGTCAACATGAAAAAGCGAAAGCTGTCACGGTTCTTTAGAGTGATAAGGTGGTTACAAAAATTTTACTTGAAATTTCTAATGATTTACTATATAGTGTAGGTAACATGGAAGATGACAACACAGTTTCTAAGGAAGTAGGGGAAACAGGTGACAAACTTGACGAGCCTTCAAAGGAAATAATTGGAGAGTCATCTAGCTCCCCTAAATTACACAAGTCATCAGAGTCATACTGACCATGAGTACCGTTCCCATACTGCTTAAAGGACAGTAAGCAAGATAAGCAATTTTTTGACTTATTTAACATGCTTTCAAAAGTGAACATAAATCTACCTTTGTTAGATGTAATTAGAAATGTACCTTCTTATGCAAAAATTTTCAAAGAATTAAACACTACGAAAAGAAGGTATGAGCTTAATGAAAGAGTTATAGTATCTAAAATTGTTAGTGCAGTGCTTCAAAGGAACCTACCCCCTAAGTTAAAAGATTCAGGTAGTTTTATCATTAATATTACTATAAGGGATAGGAAAGTAGCTAAGACTATGCTTGATCTTGATGCTAGTATAAATTTGATGTCTTACTCTATTTTTTTGTAGCTAGGTTTGGGAGAGCTAAAACCAACAACCATGTCCCTTCAACTTGCGGATAGATCTGTTAAATATCCGAAGGGCATGGTTGAGGACTTACTTGTATAGGTAGATAAGCTTATCATACCTATTGATTTTGTGGTTTTAGATATGCAGGATAACCCACCTTTGGACAAGAAGCATACAATTCTCTTGGGTAGACCATTTATGGCCACCACCCAAACTATAATTGATGTCCAAAGTGGAAAGTTGATAATGACAGTCTTGAGAGAGACTATGCATTTTAAGGTTTTTGATTCATCTCCTTCACCTTCTATATCTGCTATTGATGAATGCTCATTTGTTGAATGTTTAGATTCTATTATTCATGATACATTTGTGCAAGATAGATTAGATGACAAATTAGAGGTAGCACTTACAGTTGGAGAGGTATATGACATTTTAGATGATGAGACTAAGGAGTATAATGATATGTTAGATAATGCCATACCCATAGTGGAAGCTAGTACACCCTTAGATTTATTAGATGTCCGACATGACAAAGAGATTACTCCACCTAAACTAGAACTTAAAAAGAACTACCTAAGCATCTAAAATATATATTTTTGGGAGAGAATGAGACTTATCCAATTATTATTTCATCTATACTCACCCAAAAACAAGAGGACAAACTAGTAAGGGCGCTTAGGAAGTATAGAAAAGCAATATGATGGAGTATAGGGGACATTTGAGGCATTAGTCCAACGATGTGTATGCATAAAATTAATTTGTGAGGATAATGTCAAACCAGTAAAAGAAGCACAAAGGAGACTAAACACGATCATGCAAGAGGTGGTTAAAAAAGAAGTTTTAAAACTCTTAGGAGTAAGAGTAATTTATCCAATTGTTGATAGTAAGTGGGTTAGTCTAGTTCATGTGGTACCAAAGAAATATGAAATAACCGTGATTACGAATGAGAAGAATGAATTAGTGCCCACTAGGATAATTATAGGTTGGAGGATGTGTATTAATTTTCAAAAATTGAATTTGTACACAAAAAAGGATCACTTCCCCCTTTCCTTCATTGATCAAATGTTAGAAAGACTAGCTGGACATGATTCTACTGTTTTTTGTATGTTCTTTTAGGTTATTATAAGGTATCCATTGCTTTGGAGGATCAACAAAAGACGACATTCACATGCCCATTCGGTACTTTAGCTTTCAAGTGGATGCCACTTGGACTATGCAATGCACCCACCACCTTTCAGAGATGCATGATGCCAATATTTTCAGACATGGTGGAGAAATTCATCAAGGTATTTATGGATGACTTTTATATTTTCGGTAATTCCTTTGATGATTGATTGCACAAATTGACTTTGGTATTAGAACGTTACATTGAGTGTAATTTGACACTTAGTTGGAAAAAAAAAATTGATGGTCTAACAGGGTATAGTTTTAGGATATATCATATCTAGTAAGGGAATTGAGATAGATAAGGCTAAGATAGATTTGATTGCAAAATTACCTCCCCCTACATCTATTAAGGGGATAAGGAGTTTCTTAGGATATGCAGGTTTCTATAGACGATTTATTAAGGATTTTTCCAAAATAAGTCATCATTTTTGTAACCTACTATCCAAAGATGTTCCATTTGATTTTACTAATGATTGCCTTGTTGTTTTTAATGCTTTGAAAGATAACCTTACTTTTGCACCTGTTATTTTAGCACCTGATTAGTCTTTACCATTTGAGATTATGTGTGATGCATCTGACTATGCCATAGGAGCTATTTTGGGACAAAGAGTGGATAAACTTTTACAAGTTATATACTATGCTAGCAAAACACTCAATGATGCCCAAATTAACTATTCAACCACTGAAAAAGAGTTTTTGGCTTTTGTTTTCTCACTTGATAAATTTAGGTCTTACTTGGTAGGAACTAAAGTTATTGTTCATTTGGATCATGCTACTTTGAGATATTTATTGACTAAACTGAATGCTAAGCCTAGATTTATTAGGTGGGTCTTACTTTTATAAGAATTTGACCTAGAGATCAAGGACAAAAAAGGTACTGAAAATGTAGTAGTCGATCATCTATCTAGGTTGATTTCTGAGTTTGATATTGTAGAAGGTGAAAGTAAGGAAACAATCATATAAACCTTCCCTGATGAACAACTTTTTACAATAGGTCCAAATCTATGGTATGCTGACATTGTTAATTATCTTGCTAGTGAAATTTTGAGACCTAACATCACTTTTTAGGAAAAGAAAAGGTTTTTCAGTATTTGCAGGCAATACTTTTGGGATGACCCCTATTTGTTCAAGTTATGTCAAGATCAAGTCATCCGGGGGTGTGTGCCAGAAGAGAAACATGAAAGCATCCTAACTTTTTGCCATGAGATACACTGTGGGGGCCATTTTGGTGGTAAGAAAACGACCCTAAAGATATTACAATCTGGATTCTATTGGCCTACTTTATTTAAGGATGCTAACTTTTTTTGTATGAGATGTGATAGATGTGAAAGGACCTGTAATATAGGCAAACTAATGAAATGCCTTTAACATCGAATCTTGTAGCCGAATTGTTTGACATGTGGGGAATTGACTTCATGGGTCTATTTCTCCCATCTTTTGGCTTTACTTATATTTTAGTAGTAGTTGACTATACCTCAAAGTGGGTAGAAGCAATACCCACTAGAACTAATGATGCTAATATTGCTGTTAAATTCTTGAAGGATATGATTTTTAGCAGGTTTGGG
The DNA here is from genome assembly GCA_029378325.1 of Elaeagnus macrophylla. NCBI lineage: Eukaryota > Viridiplantae > Streptophyta > Magnoliopsida > Rosales > Elaeagnaceae > Elaeagnus > Elaeagnus macrophylla. The sequence goes on along the minus strand of CM055644.1, from coordinate 17,850,571 downwards.
ACACCGAGAGCTATCATTAGTGATGGAGGAAGCCATTTTTGCAACAAGCTCTTTGATGGACTTTTGAAAAAGTACAACATCTTACATAGAGTGACTACCCCATACCATCCTCATACTTCGGGTCAAGTGAAAGTAAGCAACAGACAAATCAAGGGAATATTGGAATGCACAGTGCACCCCTCAAGGAAGGATTGGTCAGTAAAATTGAATGATGCTTTGTGGGCATATCGTACAGCTTACAAAACACCCATTGGTATGAGCCCCTACCGGTTGATATTTAGAATAACATGTCACTTACCCGTTGAGCTAGAGCATAGAGCTTATTTGGCAATTAAAGAGCTCAACATGGACATGACAAAAGCTGGGGAAAAATGACTACTCCAACTAAGCAAACTTGAAGAAATTAAAGATGAGGCTTACGAGAATGCCAAGATCTACAAGGAGCATACTAAGCGCTATCACGATAAAGGGCTCATCAGTAAGTCTTTAGTTCCTGGAATGATAGTCCTTTTATATGATTCATGTTTGCATTTGTTTCTAAGAAAATTACACTCTAGGTGGAGTGGAGTGGACCGTATACCATTGCTAATGTTTTTCCACATGGAGTGGTCGAGTTGTTAAGCCGTACTTTGAAGGAGATAATAACATGAAAAGCATAGAAACCATATGTCTCCAAGATTCTTAGACACAAGAGCGGCCACGTCTTGTTAAGACGTAAAACTAAGCCCTTAATTGGAAGCACCCATTCGGTATTGTATTCGTTAATTTATTCATTCATTTTTCTTTCTTTCGTTCTTTTCTTTTATTTTTCGATTTATATTTATTTTTTCAAAAATTTTCATGGCAATGAGGACATTATCCTAATCTAGGTTGGGGGTGAATACGTTGCCCATGTTCTCTTTTTCAAAAGTCCAAAAAAATAAAAAAAAAAATTTAATTTTTTGTATGCCGCAGAGAGTGTGGTTCTGTTTTAGGATGATTTTTAAAATTTTTTGTGTGCCTCGACAGGAAATATTTGTGCCGCGGGGAGTGTGGTTCTGTTTTAGATGGAATTTTAAAAATTTTGTGCGTGCCGCAATAGGGAAAATTTGTGCTACGGTGTGAGAGTTCCTGTTTTGGAATTGATTTTTAAAATTTTGTGCGTGCTATAGTAGGAAAAATTTGTGCTGCTGCGATAGTAGTTCTGTTTCACGTGTATAGCCCAAAATTGATCTGTGTCGCGATGCTCATTTAAATTTTGCCAGAAAAGGGGCAACTCGTGAAAACCCCACTCATTTCAAAAAATTTCTCCCTCATTTTCCCTCACTTTTTCTCCATTTTCCTCCCATTTTCTCACCAAAAATAACACTTTACCCCATAATTTCTTCCATCTAACCTTTCTATCAAGTATTTCCTTCTCAATTTTCACAGATTTGCTCAAGAAATTAAGAAATCTCTTCATCTTCTTCCACACAAGCTAGGGTTTCGAAAAAATTGGGGGTTTTTCTTCAAGGATTCAATCCAACTCACAAGAGGTAAATTTCTTCACAATTTTAACTTAATTTTGTATTTATTATCTGAGATTGTGGATTGTGTTTGAAATTTTTTGGATTTAAGTGATTTAAGTTGGATAAGAGGGGATTATTTTGAAGAATTTTCTGAATTGATTGTCTTGTGTGAGATTATTTGGGTAGCATAATCTATGGCTCCAAAAAGAAAAATAGGAGAGGGAAGTCGTTCCAAAGAAAATGGCAAGATGGTTGAGGAACGCAATTTTGATGCCTCTAGGTTCGTAAGTAGAGAGGCACAAGAGCGGTATAAAGGTGCTGCCAAAAGGAACAAAGGATTTGTTATGGAGAGGGGGTTGGATTTTGGACAAGTAGGATTTATGGGAATTTTTGATAAAGTAGAGATATTAGGGTGGAGGAAATTTGTACATGCACTGAAAGCGGGTGTGAGTTCGTTGGTCCGAGAATTCTATGCGAATGTCCTAGAAGCTCGGGATGGAACGGTTTGGGTGAGGGATGTTGAAGTCCCCTTTAACAGGACTGTTATAAATGCATACTATGGGTTAAGGGACATACATGATAGTGGGTATGAAACTTATCTAAAAGAGGTGGATTACGAGAAAATTATAAACACCCTTACTGATGGTTATGCAGAGTGGGAATTTAAAGAAGACATGGTAAACACCTTTCAAGCAAAATATCTTAGAACCCAATTCGGTATTTGGCAATATTTTGTGTGCTCAAGATTGATGCCAAGCCAGCATTACAGTATTCTTGAACGGGAAAGGGCAATTTTGCTATATGCAATAGAGACCGAGAGATCAGTTGATGTTGGGATGATGATCCAACAATGGGTTATATACTCAGCTGAGCATCACAACCTTAGTTACTTATTTTCCCATCTGATCATCGCCTTATGTGTTAAACATGGAGTACAATATGACACGAGTAAGGTACTTTTGTAACCCGTAGAAACATTAACTTTCGCTTACATGAGACACCTAACCAGTGGGACAAGGTAATAGGAAGGGTGATGGGACCTCTTCTAAGAATATTACCACCAAAGATAGGTTGGTAAACTTGGAAGCAAAAGTGAGTAAAATACAAGAGTATCAAAGTCAACAACAAGCTTGGTTTAGCGAACAGATGAAATATTCTCATGAATATCAAGCTCTACTCCACAAAATGATGAGCTTTCAGTTGACACAGAGCGGAGTAGACCATACCCAATTCGGCACAGTTCCACAATATCTGGGCCATGACTTTGTCTACAGATCACCGGAGAACCAACCCAAAGACAAAAACGAGCAACATGATGATATGGAGGACTAAGCCTCCCTATTGTATTTTATCATTTATTTAATTATTTAATTTTTTTAATTTAATTTTCTTTTTTCTTTCATTTTTTTCCTTTATTTTTATTTTATTTTTTATGTTGGATTAGTTATGAACTTTAATTAGCATTGTTTAATGATTTTTGATTTTATTTGTCTTTATTTAATTTTTAAATTTGGCTTTGAGTTGTGATGCACACATTTAGAGGTTTCATTCATATTTCTTACGAACTAAATGCTACATGATGAGAAGGGTGAGGAATGGTGAACCAGAGCGTAATTGTAATGTACACAATTTCATAAAAAAACGGGGGAGGGGGGGTAACTTCTTCACTCTTTTACTTAATTTCTTTTTTTTTTCTTTGAGACATTGAGGACAATGTAGAAATTAGGTCGAGGGTGGAAAAAATATTCTATGAGCATGAATTTAGACTAAATTTTAAAATTTTAACTTTTGTAGGTTTTTCATTTGAATTTTGTTAGGATAGTATCGAGTCCACTTGAATCAATTCGAAAGCCTATGATATTAATATGATTGTAATGATGGTGATATTTGAAAGAAATTAATTTTCACCTAAGTGAAGAGGCACAAAAATGTTAGATTCATCTAGTTTGAAGATTTTGTAGTATATGTGGTAGTTTTTTGGTTAGTATCATTATTCTTGGTTTGTGTAGTGTATGCATGTTCGTGATATATTTTAAGTCTCAACAAACTCTAGAACTTTCTTGAAAATCCATTAAGGCAAAATAATAGAATCATATACCACTTAGAAAGTGATTTAGGCCATCTTTGGACCGTTTGAACTTTTCGAGCCTCCCGGTACTATTTCATCTATAGTGACCCTCGTGAACTCAATATACATATATACATTGTACTACCCTTAGTGATAAGAGTACTCAATGTAATACTTGGTTTTCATAAGCATTTGAATTGAAGAAAATTATATATGTCTTGCTTAAAAAAATGAATGATAATAAAAAGCAAGAAAAATAAAGAAAGAAAATCAAGCAAAAACCTAAGGGACATATAGAGTTTATAAAATAGGAGGAAGGAAAAGAACATTTGGGTAGAAAAGTTGAGTGAGTTTGTGAAGTAAAATGCAAAGTACTCTTATTCTCTTAAGAAGAACCTTTCCGTACTTTCGTAACCACATACCTTAACACAACTTTACAAGCTTGATAAAATCCTATTGATTCGAGGTAGTTTTGTTTCTATATTAGTGGAGATGGATTTAAAAAGTAAGCCTATGGAGTTTGCGAGTGCAATTCTCACTCAAATTTTACTTGCACAATATTGAGATCTAAAATGCAATCTATGAATATCATGCATGACACAATCCAATTGTGTAACTATTGGACTTGTGGTTTGATTGTTTGTTCAAAAGCCAATTACGAAAATGGATTTGATATTTGGACTGTTTTTTAGCTTAAGTGATTTTTAACTATTTCGTATGTCATTCGTCATTAACCATTTTTGAGACATATGCATGGATTGATTCGAGTATGTCTAGAGTCTTTAATAGCTTTAAGAGTCGTACGATGTTTGTGGGCATCACTATAAACCCTCACGAGACTATAACTCGTCCACTAGGGTCACCTAGGGTTTTAAAGGCTTGTTGCATATACTAAATGCAATCGTGACAATCTACGGAAGTGATTTAGTTTAATATAGTTTATTTTATTTATTTTTCTTTTAGTTTTTAGATTGTTTCACTTGCTAGAGGCTAGCAAGAAGTTGGTTGGGGGTTGTAATGAGTGCTTGAAAAACACTAATATTTCGTGATTTATTGTGCTTAATTGTGAAAAATAGATTTGTTATAACTCATTTATTTGATTATTTACATAAATCTATCAATTCGAAATAACGGGTATGTTTTAGTGTATTTCAGGTGTTTCTAGCGTCAAAAGAGTTGAATAATGCAAATAGCAAAAACGGAACACTTACGGTGCTTGAATCACAATTTAGGAGCAATACGTGTCAAATTGTGTAAGTCATACATAACGAGCCAACCAGTAAGTAAGGGGTACCTATGAAGACTCAGAATACAATGCGCTCTGCGGCATGAAAAAGTTGTGCTAAGGTGAGAGCCTCTCGGGTTTTGCCATTGTTTCCAAATTATTTATGTGTCGTGGAGGGAAAATATGTGTGCCGAGGCGCACCTATTACTTGGATAGCCCAAATTTTATGTAACTCTTACACTTATAAATACCTCATTAAGTCTCCCTTTTACATACAACTCAATTTTGCGAATCATCAAAAGACTTAATCAAAATTTTGGAGTTTTTTCACACTCAAAGAAGCAAGAGAATCAATTCTAAGGATTCAAGAAGCCATTGAAGATCGAAGATCAAGCTTTTGGGGAAGGAAACGTCATCCAATCTAATCGTGGTATTTAGATATAGGTTTATTGTTGTTATAGAATTTTTTCTCTTCTTCTCACTTTTTTGAGATGTTTGTCAAATTAAATTTGTCTATGAATATTAATTCGAACATGTTTGACTAAATTCATTATGTGTGTTTAGTTTGTGTTGCCATGTTTGTTGGGATTGTTATGATGGATATTTTTATTGCTTAAAGATAAATAAAATTGCCTTTTGATTAAGAGTATATTTAGATGTTTAATTGGGAATTTTCATGGGCCAATTTGAGATTCATAATTAGGTTGAAAAATATTAGAGTTTAGTTTTAGGAACGTCATCTTAACTTTACTTTGAAAAACTTAATCAAAACTTCAAATTGATGACCTAGTCATGGCATTAGTTTGATGGGTATATTTTTTTTATGCATAATTTGATTGCTATTTGATATACTCGATCATAGAAATTTTTATAAATAAAAGGAAAGTCGATAATATTTGTTTATTAGAACGTTCATGTTAATTCACCATAACATTTCGATGCAAGTATGGTCAACCAAGCTAAACGTCATATATCCTCCATTGATACTTAAAACTTTTTGAGTTAATTTGAGTTTGCATTATTGTTTTCTTTATTCGTTCATCACTATTGATCTTGCTCTCAAACCCAACTTCTTTTACAATTTTATTAGTCTTAGGATTCTAATTTTTTAGAGTTTTAGTAGTTCTAAAATTCTATATAGTTAGTGTTTTAGTTTCTTTAGGACTCTTATAGTTGAGTTGTGGTATGTTGTATGGTTGTTGCAAGGATGCAACACGTTTCATAGGTGAGGTCACCTATGTGTTGTTGTGCCCTTTGTCGATTGGATGTTGCAAGGATGCAACGTGTTCCATAGATGAAAAGTCTATGTGTTGGCTAGGTGTTGCAATGTTGCAACGATTTTGCATATTAGGAGTTAAGCGATCAATAATTGATTGCATCACGTGGTGATGGAGCTTCATGGACGAGCTTACGATCTACTTGGATTAGATGTTGTGTTGACAGCGAGTGAGGTAGCTTAACTGCAGTTAAGGCAAGTGTCTCAACTTGTAGAGGTATTTGTGTTTGTACTTTTATCAAGTTATATAATATTGATTTATATATTAATGAATTACATACTGTCGAATGGTTACCTTAAGTAATATGTGGATGTTACCACATAGGAAGGGTACCTATATGTTATATATGTTATAATGTTATGAGAGTACAATCATTATTTATCAAATAAGTTCTTACATTGGAGGTTTTGAAGTGATTGGAATCTTTTATTAACTGTATGTTTGCCTGATTTCCATGTTGTGTGCTTACTGCTTTTCTTTTACATGTTGTTAGCCTAGATAGGAGCCTATGAGGCAGTTTACCATAGATTGTTCTTTCTTATCTACTAATTGTTTATATGGTGTATTGAATTGATCATGTTGTTAATGTTTATTCTGCTATACTATTTACTTAATTCATGTCTTGAGGTCTGCTCGACCTAGTTGGAATAGAGCTGACAAAAAGATTACATGGGTTCGCATTTCAACCTCCATTCTATGTCCTCGTTGCCTATTTGAATTGAAATTTAAATTCACCTTTGTGCAATTTTTTTGACGTATAAAACTATCAATTTGTATCAAAGTGAGTCACCCATGTTTAGGCTTAACCGCTTGGGTGTTCGATTTTATAGCTCTATATACACATACACACACATATGTATGTTTTTTTTTTCCTTTGTCTCTAGTGGAGTGAGTTGTTTATTTTGTAAGGTTGTTTTGCACTTGTGTTATGGCATCATTTGTGTCTTTATGTTCATTCTTGTATGATTTGTGCATCTCTCTCAAAAAGTATGCATTTTTCTTATCACATCAATAAATAGGGTACAATGTAGATTGCATGTGTGATTATATATTAATGCTTTTCTGATGTTTATTCAATAAAGCATGTGATGTTTGTTTATTGTATTTCTTGTATTAATATCTTCTTGCCATGCATAGAGTGTTATTTGTTTTATATGTTGCTATGCCAAGCTGTTTATTCCTTTACTAGTATTCTCCTATACTAGTTGCTTTGACATGCATTTTTTGTGTGTTTATCTTGCATTTTTGCTTGTACCTTCTTTTGCAGCTTTTTGTATGAGCATCATGTAACATGATTTTATCATATAGTGTCGAAGTATTAGGATTCTTCTTTCTGCAGTCCTATCATTCTTATGAAATATCATATATGCTGCATCTTTTGTTTTAGATGTCTTTTTGAGAAAAATGAGTTATGTTTTTCAAGCTTAAGTACTTAGTGTTATCTCATCTTTCCTTTGTACTTGTTTACTTATTACTTGTTGTGGTTAGTCATGTGCATATGTCATATAGATTTTTTACCTGTCCTTAGGACTTGATGTGCAAATTATAGTACTCGTAAGTGTACAAATCACTTGTAGAAAGTGACAAGCAAACCTCCGAGGTCGGTCTCTCAAGGAATTGCAATGGTTCTAAACAATCTTTCTCTTAATATAATTAGAGTCCTAACTCAACTAAAACACTAATTAAATAGAGTTCTAGATACACTAAAACTCTAAATAACTAGAATCCTAAACCTAGTAAAACTGTAAATAAAGTGGGATTGTGAGCAAGATTGATGGTGTCAAACAATTAATGAAAACAATTACGCAAACTCAGAATTGACTCAAATAGATTTAAAATATCAATAGAGGATGTATGGACGTTTAGTTTGGTTGGCCATGCTTGCATCGAAAAGTTATGGTGAATTAACATGAACGTGCTAATAAACAATTTTTACCAACTTTCCTTTTAATTACGAAAATTCCTTCGATCGGATAATTCTCTTTGTTGATTAAATAAACAATATCCTACAATCGGGTATATCAAATAGAAACCAAATTATGTACAAGGAAAATATGCCAATCAAACTAATGCTATGATTAAGTCATTAATTTGAAGCTTTGATTAAGTTTTTCAAAATATAGTTAAGATGACGTTCCTAAAACTAAACTCTCAGATTTTTCAACCTAACTATGAATCTCAAATTGGCCTATGAAAATTCACAATTAAATATCTAAACATGCTCTTAATCAAAAGGTAAATTTATTTATCTCAAAACAATAAAACATTCACCACAACAGTTCTAGCAAACATGGCAACACAAACTAAACATCTATAATAAAATTAGCCACTCATGTTCATATTAAAATTCATAGACATATATAATCTGAATATACACTCAAAGAAGTAAGAAGAAGCAAAAGGAAATTCTATAACAAAAAGAAATCCCTAGATCTAAATACCGCAATTGGATTGGATGACGTTCTTCTCCAAAAGCTTGATCGTTGATCTTCAATGATTTCTTAGATCCTTAGAATTAATTCCCTTGCTTCCTTGAGTGTGAAAAAGCTCCCAAATTCTGGTTGAATCTCTTGTTGGTTCGCAAAATTGAAGTGTATAAAATTTGTGTTTACAATGGACTCTAAAGGGGGTATTAATGCACAAAAACTTGTTAACCAAATTTTGTATTTGTAAAAGCTCGCAAGTGCACGAGTCACTTATAGTAAGCGACAAGTATACTCCCAAGGTCGTCTCTCAAAGGAATTGCGTTGGTTTTTAAAAGAGTTAAATGTGATCTAAAATGTAACGGTAAAAGCAATCCTAAACACGCTAATCAAAGATTGGTTTGGAAAACAGTTGCTAAAAGTGTAAATAGTTAAAATAAGTAAAAGACGAGTAAAGAGAGATGTCGAAAACTTTATGATGAACTAGTGTGGGAAAATAGTTAGTGAACTAAGTATGGATAAATTGGTTTACGTGGTCTCCTCAATTAAGCATATAAAGTGAACTTTGTTGATTCTTTTCACTAATCCTAGAAAATCCCAAATCAATGGTGATTTTCCCTTAATTAACTAGTTAACTTCTTTGATCCGGACCGTTAATTAATTAATTAGCATTAATTTTAGAAAAGGTAATTCAATCACTTAAATTAAGACAAGTCAATGCACTCAATTTAAGTTCATGCTCAAGAATGCCCAATTAAACTTAGATTGCATTTCTAAAGTTCAACCCTAAAATAGTCTCAAACATTCATAAACTAAATTGGCCAAAAATAATCAATGAATAAAGATGTCAAGAACAATGAGCATGAAACAAAACACTAAAATAATAATCAAACCACATAAATATTATCCATTCAAAGTCACATTACTAAAATCCCACACAAAATGATTTAGCTACTCATAATCAAACTCAAATCCAGATTTCTCATTACAATTATCATCAAAAGAATTTTAATGAGGAAAAGAAAGATTACAAACAAGAATCTACCCACTTTCACTCTTGCAACAAGAACCTTGATGTTGGATGATCACCTATCTCAAGTCTCTTGATGAAGCTCCAATGGAATAGCCTTGATGAAGCAACTTCTCTCCCAAAATTGAATGAAGAACACTGAATTCGGCACTGTTCACGCGACACTGTTCACGAGTTTTTTGGAGGCTGATAATAAAATCTGGTAGAGGGAGGCTAGAGAGAGGGTTCTTTTTCAATTAGGTCTTCTCTTTATGTGTAAGGGTTTTCCAATTTTTCTGTAAGTCTCGTGCCTCAGGAGGATCCAGTCCGCGCGCGCGCGCCGCGGCGCACCCTTTTCCATGCCGCGGTACACATGTGATATTGAATTACGAATAAAAACAGAAACCTCCCCGCCGCGGCATAAATTTTCCTCGCCGCGGCGCGCAATGTGTTCGTGATTTTGGGTCCAAAGCAGAAACCTCCTCGCCGCGGCATAACCTTTCCTCGCCGCGGCGCACAATGTCTTCATGATTTTCATGTTTCAACCCGAGAGCCTCTCACCGCGGCGCGCCTTGCATGTAACAGTGTACATAGTATGTACATGTATGTACATGCGTTGTACATACTCTGCTGATTATCGATGTAAGGCTTACATCATGAATTGCTCCCAATGTAAGGCTTACAGTCTTTAACACATTTTGCTTCATTTTCGCTCTCTTTTTCCACATTTCTTTCCAAAACTACTTTGACCTACAAAACAATAAAATACCCTCCAAAACAAGATTATATCAAGATTAAACGCAAAATAAATACTTAAAAACATAACAAAAAGTAGATCAAAATAGTGTTCATCAGGTATTTATAGATGTAAAGGGTTACACAATTCCTGATTGAAATAGGAATAGGAGCGCCATAACATGCATTTTTTCCACCGCGGCATAACAATAAATTTGAAAATAATGTCAAACCCCGAGAGGTGCTCACCGTGACACACATTTTCCTCGCCACGGTGCGCGTTGTCTTCGATTTCTTCACATGTACCCCCTTACATATGTGCTGGCTCATTATGTACGGCTTACATATTTTGACTCATGTTGCCCAAAAATTGTGATTCGAGTGCCGTAAGTATTCTGTCTTTGCGTGTTTGCATTATTCAACTCATTTGACACTAAAAACACCTGAAATACACTAAAACATACTGTGATTCCGCATTGATAGATTTCTAAAAATAATTGAATAAACAAGATATAACAAATCTATTTCTAAATAATTGAGTGTAATAAATCACGAAATATTAGTACTTTTTGAGCACTTATCGGGACTCTTGGCTTACATGCATGGTTGTGACTAGTTTAGTCTATTTATTTGACTTTCCAATTGTTTTGGGTTATTTACAATTTTTAAGCATGTCTCTTTTTTCCCCTATTGAAACTTGAGTTTTCTTCACATTCTTAGATGTTCTAGTAGAATCCCTCATTTCTTCTTTCTCTTTTTGACTAGTGATGAGGTGAGTATTGCCAATGATCTTTATTAAGGCAACATTGTATGGGTTATGTCGATGATCTCTCTTAGGGCATATTCCTTGTTTTTTGGCCGATAACCTCTTTTGAAGCCAACTTTTTCATTTCACTTGTTTATTCTATTTGATGTTTCGTGATATTCATTGTTCTACTTTGAAAGTTTTTAGTTACAGATCAAATATACCTAAAGGGGTGTGAATAAGTTATTTTTAATTTGATCAAATTTTAGTTATGTAACCTAAACACAACGGTCAGACATGCAATTACGTATAAAAATAAAGTGCAAAAATAAAGAGTAATACATGAGAATTTTAGGTGGAAACAACCTAGGCCACAAAAATGACCTAAGAAGAAAACCACCGGTCCATCGGACCACCTAACTATCCACTATGAAAATCAATGTTCAATTATAGCCTCAGATCTTAGACTACCCTTCACAAATAGATCCCCTTTTATGTAATTTACTTATGAGCCGTCGCTACTTTCATAGCCTTCACAAGCTAGGTGTCTGGATTTGGACTAACGTTCCGATCTACTTGAGACCCACAAGATCAATTGAACCCATCAACTTCGATAATTTCGAGTCACATGAAATACCAAACAAATCACCAATAGTACCTGAAACGTTAGCATAAATAACACAAGTGCAAAGTGTGTCCTAGAGCAGATTCAACAATAAAAAATCTTAACTAGCAAATTTAAGAGCATATACTGTAAAAGCTAAATCAGCTAGCAAACTCTAAAATGATTTTGTAAAACTCAAAATCATGAAGAACAACTAGGCATATGAATTATTCAAATATAACCACACAATATGTTTGAACAATTAAATCAAGAGAGTGTCTAAGATTAATACATGAAGAGAATAAGGTTTTTTTTTTTTAAACTCAATCAGATGTAGAAAATATTATTCAGTGCGGTGCCTTTTTCTCTAACAAAGGTTGTTTATATAGAGTCCAATTTGACCTAAGAGAGAATTGATAATAAAGTACAATTCTACTCATACTAGGATTTAGCTTTCACAATAATTCTACTCATATCAGGATTTTGCTTTCACAACAATTCTACTCATATAAGGATTCTACTTTCACAATAATTCTACTCATACAAGGATTCTACTTTTACAACAATTATACTCATATAGGGATTCTTCTTTTAACATTAAATGAGGTCAAATTGGTAAACAAGATAATTGGAACAAATTATTAAAACACTTCGATCTAACTATGTGCACAAAAACTCTTCTAAGTATACGTGCATTACTGTGTGATGGTGTATGCATGAAACATATATTTTTACCTGATACATACGTATTGAGAGCTTAGTACCAACTTTGATTGATTGACTTGACAATGAGCCTAGATATTAGATTACAATCAAATATTTTTGTCCACGAAAATTACCAACACTTATAAACCTTACATACTCTCTTACTAGCTAGTTTATTCTATTGATATTGTTGGCATGCTTATATGTTCATGGTGATGTTTCTCTATTTTCTTTTCATGGCATCATTTTGTATGAACCTTTCTTACATAGGACGATTAGTGCTTTGATTCTCCAATGATGCTTCAGATTTTTCACCCAAAAGTATCTGTTGAAATTTGGTTCTTGAAGGTTGATTGCAACTAATTTAATTCTATGATTAACTCTCTAAATTTCTACATCTAAGTTTAGGACTCTAACAATGTATTTATAAGCATACACAAAACCTAGGCACAATAGGATTTGGTTCAAATTAGGATGCTAAAAATATGCTATAGGAATTGCACAAACTCTGTACGGACAGCAGCTCATTATGGGAACACAATTGTCACTCGAGAGGTCAGCGTCACGACTCAACATACTTCACGCTACGGCGCGCATTAATATTCATAGTTTGATCTGAAAGGGTCAAGCTCCGGCGCCAATTGGCTTGGTTTGAGACGTGAGCACTTGTGTGCCAAGTTGCTTGCCTTGCACCACACATGCTATGTTAAGTGACGTGCATATTTGTTGTTTAAGCTCGAAATACATGAAATCAATCAAAACATACCCGATAACTCCAAAAATATTAATTGTGCAATAATTCAATAAAATGAACATAATTAGGTCCTAAATTCTTACTTTAATCTCAAATAGTCATAGAACAATCGCGTATTTTAGACACGTATGCATAGTATTCATTTTATTGTTTGACATGTCATATTGTGTAGTTGCCAACATTTATGCTTTGTAATGCATTATTGCATGTTTCTTTCTTATAGTGGCTACTTAGTTATTATTGTTAGAATGTAGGACACATGTGTAACTAGGTTGTCTTTCCTTATGTGTGGGCATAGTATAGGGTGAGGTTGTAGGATCAAATTTACCCAAGTGTCGTTAGGGGAAGATAGTTGAGCCACTAGGAGTGTGTCAACTTGGAAGATAGTTGGACTCCTACTCAACTTCTTCTTACAAATTTGCTAACACATTATGTGGCATTGGTGCTTGCCCATCCATTCTAATGATGTGTCGTAAGTGCATTGTGAAGTCTTTATTGCCCTCCTATAACACGTAGAGACGTGGGACTTCGTACTCTATATCGCATTAGGGAGATGTTTACTGTTTACATAATTCTTGGTTTGTTTGTGCATTCCTTATGTTACTGTGGCATGTCTTTGCCTTGTTGTTGTTGTTGTTTATTTGCATTGTTTTAGTGTTAGAGTGGCATATTTTTGTATAACTTATCTTCTATATATAGGTGTCGTATGAGTTAGATACCTGTCAACGTGTTTGGTTTGTCTTTTCATATCTTTTAGTTATGTTTGTGTAATTATTTGTGCTTTGTGAATTGGTTTAATCTTTTCTGTGTGTTGCATGAGTTCATAAGATTATTGTATGCCTTCTCTTCCTCATATAAGGGTGTTTTTTTGACTCTTAGTGTCAAAAATAGAAGTTTTGTGCACAACTTGTTGTGCTTACTGCATGGAACGTGTTTTTAATTTGCACTGCATCTTTGTTGCCTGATATGCATATACTTAGGGGGAGTTTGCATCTCTGTGTTGCCTATGTTCAAGGGGAGTTTGCATCTCTGTATTGCATGTAGAATGTGTTTGTAGGTTTTGTGTTTTGTGAATTATGTTTAGCCTATTTGTGTTTACTTTTGTGTATTGATGACTTGATAGTAGGTGTTAGACTACATTGTATGTCTGCATTTTTGCTTTTCAAGCATATACATAGGTTTAGGTGTGCAGATACAGATGTAGCTATAAACAGTACAACAGGGTTGAAGCTTAGTTAGAGTTTGGAGCTTGAAGCTTAGTGGAAGATACAAACTTGGAGTATGGAATGACCATCAAGATGAATGAAGCACAACAAAATGGATGCAACAAAGTAAGATTTGTTAGGGATGTCTAGGTTGTGTGTTGGGATTCATTCACAGGAATGAATTCCTTAGGATCATCTTGCAAGAATTTATTATATTTAGATTCCATGTCGGAAGTTAGGGTTGTGCAATGTTGTACCATGAAAAGCTATAGGGGGAAATTGTAAGTCCTATTATTTTGGTCTTCGCATTTTCGTGAGAAAAATATGGTGTTTGTATTTTATTTGATGTTTTTGTCTGTCATTTGTAAGGTTGAATATTAGTGGCTCAGTTTCACTTAGGGGAAATTTTCGTGCTTGCTTGTTTCACACATTCACTTCTTAGATTGCATATAGTTTGCATTGTTATGTGATTCCTTCTTATTGTGTTGTCCCGTTACAAACTGGGCGTTTCATTGTGTCAAAAATTCCTTTTGTTATGGTTTTTGACGAGCTCATCGAAGAGTCGGCAAGGGCTGGCTAAGGTGGTTGGCTAGTTTTGGTCATTTGTTATTGTTTATGGTAAGTTTGCTGGGGTGCTTGTCGAGGGCTCACCGAAGGGGTCGGTGAGGTTGGCAAATGAGGTTTTTCGACATTGTTTGGTGATGTTTACACTTGCTAAGGTATCACCGTGTTCTTTCCATGGTGGTGAGAGAGGAGGTCGACAAGGTTCTTTAAGGTTGAATTTTTCTATAGATTCAAACGTCCCCTTCTTGTTTTATTGGCAAGATTTGAAGAAAAGTTCTTCCGTTTGGATATAGAATTCCCCAGTTTGTTCTTGGTCCTTTTTCCTTCTGAGCGTTGGCTTTGAAAAATAGTGTGCTATTATGTAGGACATAGAACATTAGAGAGGAGTCTCTCATATATTTCTCGAACACCAAGTTGAATGTAAAGAATGTGAGATTGAGTGAGAATTTATTGAGAGTTAAAATGCGTGATTGACTAGTGACAAGCCACATTCTGTTGAGGAGTTTCGTAGGTGAGGTCACCTAAGTGTTGGTATGCTATGTGTTGGCCGCTTGTTGTAAGGATGCATCATGTTCCATAGGTGAGCTCACCTTTTTCTTATGTATATTAAAATTTAGCTAAAGATTGGCATTATTGTTATGCTACTTGTTTTGGAAAAATGAAAAAAGACACTTGCATTGTCACCCAATGAAAATAGAGAGTAAATGGAGAGTAAGGGGGCAAGTATCGTTAGCCTTTCTCTTGAATATTTTTAGATTAAGTAGTATATAAAATGATGTAGAATTTAGAATTAGAGAAGCAACATTTGCATGGGTTGTAAAATAAAACATACCAAAATATTGTTGATATTCTTGTTTTTAAATTACTTAAAATAATACCTCTTAAAACTCAAAATAATAAAAATAATACTCTTATCTTAAATTTGGAGGGATATGAGTTAGTATTGAGTTAATATTAAAGGTGCAATTTTTATTATTATGAGTTTTAAAAAAATTTTATTTTTCCAATTTTTTTATCACGCTATTTTGTGTGTTATAAAAACACATGCAACAAGTATAGATTGTATGTAATAACCAACCAGCATAAGTCATTCACTTTTAAAACCAAAACCAACATATTTAGTTCTATGAAATAAGAAAATTAAATTCTTTCGATCCAGCTCAGTTTTAATAGGTGGATTAATTTATCAGTTATAATGTAAACATTGCCGCATATTTAGTTGATATTAATAATAATCGTAATGAGAATCATTTAAGATCTTACTATATTTGATTTGATTATTAATTTATAATAAAATGTAAAAGGATTATAGTAGTAGCAATAATCTTTGTTACTCCCATAATTCTTAAGAATACACTATAATGCTATATTTTTTTTTTCATAATTTGTATAATTATTTATGTTTTTTACTCATTTTACCTTATTTGAAATTAAAAAAATTATTTTTTAATTTTACTTCATTTATAATTTTGTAAGTTTATTTTAATATTATTATTTATTTAAATATAATGCTGAAATATAATAATAATATTATTCAATTTAATTATAATTATAATTCACATTTTTATTATATTTTTATTCTACACCATGTGACTCCAAAGATATAATTAGTCTCAGACGATATTATTGCATTTTTCTATTCAAGAAGCAGGCTCTTTAACAAGATTTTATCATAGAAAAGATTCTACAAGATTGTCAATTCGTGCGAGCTAAGTTAATTTAAATTGATTTAAACTAGTCCAACTTAAATTAATTTAATCATAACTTAATTTAAATTTAATTCGAGCTAGTAAAAATGAGCCCAAACCAAAATCAAAATCAAAACCAAACACAAACGAGCTAGCTCAAGCATGCCCAAACTAGCTCAAATTGTTAATTATATTTATATTTTAATTAACATAACTTTTTTTATTAAAAAAATATGTTTAATAATTAAAGCTCAAACAACATTACATAAAACAATAAAAATATATATATAAATATAAAAAAAAATCAATTATTAAAGTAATAAGTTAATTACTAAATTAATTAGGTAATGAGTAAATACATTAAACCACACACATGCAAAAATAGAAGTTGTCATGCCCTCATGAAAACTCACATTTAGAATAAAGAGTTCTCAAGTCCAAATAAAATTTCTTCTAAGTATTAAACAAAATAAATAGAGATGAATAGATTAAAAAATGTTACACGAAAACATAAATTTTTTTTATATATACAAAAATAAAACTTTGACTATTACATAATATATAATTCTCAAGACAATAAACAAGTAGAAAAAAGAATAGCATAATACAAGTTAATAAAAAAAATTGAAATTTTTTCTAATCTATTTAAAAATAAAAATTTCATAATACTAATTTAAATTAAATATAAATATTATTTTTTTTAAGAGTTAAGTAAATTTAAACGTTAAATGCATTAACATAAAAATGTAGCATAATATTGTGACAAAATAAATAAATTATAATTATTTATTCATTATCAACTTATTTTAAAAAATAAAAAATAAAAGAAAAATAACTAATATATCATAAAAAAAAAGTACTGAAAAAAATGAAAAATTATTTAAATTTTAATATAATCTTTTTAATTTTTTTATCTAAAATTTCATTTTATTTTATTTCGGACTAATAGGCTGGCCCCTAACTTAGCTTAAATTTTTTCAGGTTATTTGAGCTAAGCCGAAACAAACCCAAATTTAATTCGATTCGTATTTTTCAATTCAGTCAATTAAACTATAACACAAATTATCACCCTGACAGAGTGACATATTCATTTTAAAATTCCAAAAAATTTATATTTTTCGATATAAGACTAGTAAATTGATAATTTTTGTTAACTCTATTTCAGCCAATTTTTTTCTGCGAGAATATAGATTGTTACTATATAAGTACATAGTAAAAAGTGCTACGTAAAAAAAGAAAATTATTTATAATAGATTAATAACTTAAAATTAATTTTAAATTGAGAAAAAAAAATATTCTAAGATCTCAAGATATAAATGAAATCCGCCCATCACAGGGTGGTCCAGTGGTCGGACTCCTGTGGCTAAGCACCTGGTCTTCTGTCCTCACAAGGCAGGGCGCGAGTTCGAAGCTTGGGGGACGCACTATAAGTTCGGCCTCCGGGTTTGTGTGAGTGTGGCCTTTGTGTACTACCACCGATCGAACTTGATGCTCTGCTGAGTCGGACTGCAGTCCGCCAGGTGCCGCTAGCCAGCTCTGTGCTTATAGCGTACACTACCAATTCCGATGATCCTGGTGTGTGGAGGTGTGTGGTCTTTGTAGCCCTATCCCCCTATTCCGGTGAGGTTTTTGAGATCAAGAAAAAAAAAAAAAAAAAGATATAAATGAAATCCTTTGATAGATAAAATTTCCTCAAACATAAAAGCTTTTATTTTAGCTCAAAAGTAGGGAGGAAAAAGAAATTTGAAACATAGCCCTTTTTACTTGGTTCTTCTAAGAACCTATTCTCGAATAGACTCGAACAACTAAATTACACGAAAAAACTAAAAGGTTAGATTACACAAATCATTCAGAGTTTAACTTAAATGGCTTCATTTTTTTTTTCTTTGATTAAATTATATCATTGATGTTAAATTTAAACTAAATTTAGATTATTAAATATGTCAGAATTTTCTTGCACTAGAAGATCGATTTTATTCCCATTGTCTCCAGAAGGATCAAGCAGTTAAAATCAGGAGCGCAAACAAAATGTCTTTACAAGTTCCTTCTAGTTCACATGGTAGATCACATCGCTTTTATTTGATGCTCTGCTTACAATATTGACAAACCACAAAATCCTTCAAGTGTTCACCAGCAGTCCGAGCTAAATCTGTAGCAAATAGAGAAGTCTCCTGCTCCGATATTATATGTATCCCACATCTTACAACCTCCACATCTGGTCTATTTGCAGAAACTGAAGCTTCAAGTGATGTTGCTTTCTTGAATTGTCCAGCAAACCATCCTCTTGGAACATAGGTGCAAAGCCCATAAGATCCAGGACTGCAGCCTTTCAAGTTCTGAAAGGCAATTGTGTTTTCACTGGTGGAAAAGTGAAAATGAGGCTCTTTCAATTCCCAGCTTCTCTCAAAATGGTCATGCTCGTGTATTTTAACAACAACATACAAAGCAATGCCCGTCCAACTATCATCTGAATCTGCTGGTGGCCTAATCAATATAGAGGAACCAGTTCTCAAATGAGTAAACCATTCCGCAATTCTCACGTAAGGGAAACGGATTTCAAATTTCTTCTTCTGATGGATTTGGTCCTGTAACACCCAAAAACAAGAAATACACATAAGGAAAACGAACTGTATGTGAGAAAGACATAGATGAGTCAAGATGAACCTCAATGAACCCTGGATATATTTTGATATGTCCTTTAGAAGCAAGAGATACGAGCCTTGTAGAATCTTCTTCCTCCCCTGAGTTTTGGCATTCTTCGTCATCTAGAGGAGTCGATAACAAATTGTCTGAAGAACTCATCTCCTGGGCTTTAGTAATGGAAGATAATTTGAGGTAAAATGTTTTTGAATACATCAGAGGTTGATTTGAGCTGTAGGAGATGTTGAGAAATCTCAGTGATGTCAAAATTTAAACCTAATATAGAATGACGAGATTCTCACAATACCTTGAGATTAACAACTGGTTGATTGAAGACTCAGATGGATGACCCATAAACTCGGAAAAAGCACCGATCTTTGAATAATTTGGAAAAACAAAAGTCAAAGGAGATTTGATGAAGGTAAAACGAAGCCACTCAACAATTAGCATGTACAAATTTGGGGACATGCTGAAGTCATCAACTCGTAGTAGTTTTTCCAGAGATATCTATTACAAAACAAGGAAAATCAGAACAAATACAAATAAAAAATTTAATGAAAAAGGTAAATGTTCTTTAATCTATAGTTGACAGGAACAAGATCCGCTTGAAAAATCAATTGATCAAATCGGGGCAGATCAAACCTCCGATCATAAAATTATTATCATTATTTACTAAATGAAATATTATAACCATTACACACTGTAAAATAAGTGTTTCTATCAAATCAAATCTGTTACCATTTCGGCGAACATTCTTCTCACAGCAGATAGGCTTGCTTCACCGCAACAGATTGAACTTCATCCAATGCAACCCAAAATAACAACAAAAACAACAAATCAATCAATCAATAGAAAAGAACTTTCAATAAAGAGATTACTGTTGTCCCAAAAAAAAAAAAACAGAGATTATGTTGTATCCATCACCTAAATTCTCTAATCAACAAAAACAATAAAAATAATGAACATGGTGAAAAGGGACTGACAAATTACAAAGATACCTATGATAATTTGAAGAAGTGTAATAGTAATCCCTTTGAATATACTATAGAAGTTATTTTACTGCAAGCAATACGTGAATATGTATAAGACAAAAGATACCTATAATAATTTAAAGAAGTGTAATAGTAATCCCTTTGAATATGCTATAGAAGTTATTTTACTGCAAGCAATACGTGAATATGTATAAGACTAGTGTCTAGGTAACCATGAGCAAAGAAGTCGAACCAAATATTTACCAGTTAAATAGCATTAAATATTTGTAACCTTATTTTTACGAGCATTAAATATTTTTTACAAGTTACAAAATATTTATTTTAGCATTAAATATTTATTAATTAACCAAATATTTATTTTAGCATTAAATATTTTTTACAAGTTACAAAATTGAATGAAAAGAGAGGAGCCTAGAGGAAAAACAAATTACAGGAAAGAGGGGCTTTAGTACCTTTTTGGTACCTATTTAACAAAAGTTACTATTTGTAACCTTATTTTCAAAATAGCATCTTTTTAGTCCCCTATGTATTAATTATAAAAGTATTTGATTGACAATTTTAAATAATCAAAATATAATTTGACATTCTGTACAGAAAAGTGTCAAAAAAAAAAAAAAATTTCTCATAAAACATAAAATTTAGAAAACAACTGACAAAAATATAAAATTAAAAAAAATCTATAGTACCATCATTTTTTATTTCAATAGTATAAAGTTAAATTTTATAAATTTAATATTTTATGAATTTTTCATATATTGTTTAGCACTTTTCTATAACGTATCCAAACAAGATACCTATAAAAAAAAAAAAAACGCAATACATAATATCTAAGCTAAAAATTGAACTAATTAGGTGACTTCAATTAAGGACCAAAAAATACCACTTTCAAAAATGGGTACCTACTAACAAAAAGGTGCCAAACCCGGAAAGACTATCAAATTATAGACGATTAATCGATTATTACTAATGAAATACAAATTTTCAAAGATGAGAGAGGCACATGCCACTACTGGGCTTCACGAGCGGCCATCCCTGCTCATACAAGCAAAACTATGACGAATTTGAAATTATATATTGGCAAAGAGAAAACGAAATATTATTAAAATTTACTGCAAGCAACTTTATAATCAATCAATACACAGTATATAAGTGTTTATTAAAATTTACTGCAAGCAACGTATAGAGAGACAACTCGTTTTTTGGGCAATAGATTGGGTCAGATCATCACCAAATCAGATCGAATCCGATAATTGCCATCCAATGTAACAAGAAATCAATCTATCAATAGAAAAGAAAAATAAGTTTCGATGAAGAAAGAGCAAACGTATGCCGTACCAATCTAATAAATCTATCGCAATTCCCAGAAAAAAAAAAAAATAATAATAATAATAATAAAGAACGTTGAGTAAGACATTAAAAAAGATTAAAAAAAAAAAATACCATTCCTATTTACTACCAGAAATATGATAATGAATAATACTGTAAAGGAAGCCTTACAATTTTATTGCTTCGGAGCTTTCACTGCTTCAATGAACGCCTGCCAAGACTAGAGAGACGGAATACGAAGCGAAAAGCCTTTGGAAAAACTGCTATGAGCATTTTGGGTCCTCAGGTTCTTTATAGGCAAGTCTACCCTAGATTGAATGTGGAGGGACTCCCTAAATGTTGACACGTGGCGTATCGATTCTAAAAATCGTACACGTATACGTGTACCCACCCCCACCGACCTCAGTCACGAACCACACACACCGCATCATATCATATCTTATCATTCAAACTTTCTTGAACGGAGTTTTTGAGTTGGTATTTTTTTTTTTTTTATCTTTTGATTTGGTAGATGGTTTTAAGTATTCTCTCTAAATGGGCGATGAGCCAAATATTAGGATTGTGAGCAGTAGGAGTGAATGTATACGTGTTAGTTTGAATTTAGGTTAAAATTGAAATCAATTCAATATGATCAGTTTTTTAAAAATAAGAATCGAACTGAACCAAAAAATTAGAAAAACTAATCTAACCCTAACCAATTTTTTTGGTATGGTTTGGGTTGGTTAAAGGAAATTTCTTCCTCTTTTTTCGATAATGAATTTTGTTTATTAAGTTTTTTTAAAACTCTTGTATTATAAATTTCTAACGTTTTTAATGTTAATTTTATTATAATACCTAAATTTAAAAATATAGATATCGATCATTTATCTAATATCATTATCCATATCAAATACAAAGTGCAAGAAAAATTTAAAATTAAGACAAATAAGCAATAAGGAATTTACTAACTTTCAATGATGACTTTTCCTCCAAGAAAATTTCATAAACATCACGAGCAACTGTAATACAAGATGATATTTAAAATTTAGGCATACCAACTTCACATAATTTTTTAAAACCAATGCCTTCAACAAAATTAAATGGGAGTTCATCCATAATAACCATTTGAGCTAGAGCCTTTCTAACTGCTTTTTGATCAAAACTCCAAGCAGTAAGTTTGTTATCAGTACCATCTTTACCAACTTGAAAGTTTAAAGTTTTCTGCTTTTTATTATCATGACCTCTTTTGTAATTAGGACAAACCTCCAAATGTTTCCGACAAGTTGAACTCTCATTCTTCTTACTATCAGTGCAATACTCTTTTTTGCAATAATTGCAAGAACTCCTTGCACGTTGAGGATCAAGAGGTGTGAAGTGTTTCCATATATCAGATGGTGGCCTCCTAGGCTTGTTCTTTTGTGATGTTGCACTTGCCGGCAATTTCGGTGGTAAGCTACTACCAATGGATGTTGGTTGAGTTTGTGATGTATCTTCTTTATTAGGTATGATCTCAATATTCATTGGGGTAGCAGTAGAATCCATAATATTCTTTATCAAGAAAAAATATTACTCAACATCAGCATAATAAGCAACACAATCGTACAAGTATTAATTTATTTATTCGTAATGCTAGTGATGTTATGTATCCTTCCTGATAAATTAAAGGAAAAACGGTATTTCTAGATCACAAAATATTGTGACGAATCATATCCTAGGGAAAAATGTTATTTCTTTTTCAGTACTTAGGCAAGGGTATAGGTGAATATCATCCCAATATATTATGAGATCCTGATCTTGAATTACAGAAATTAAAAATGAAACTATATTTAATTTTGAGTCTATTGACAGTATCTGATAAACAAGCTTACATTATTGTTATTTTTACTCTTATTATTATTTAAATGATGGACCAGCAAAATCCTAGCTCATCTAGAGCTGACAGAAAAATAATAGAGAGAAACAGAAGAAATCAAATGAAAGCTTTATGTTCAAAGCTCAATTCTTTTGTACCCCATCAGAGCTCAAGGGTACCATATATTAATATATTGATTCTGTTTTTATATATATATACATATATAAATTTATTTAATTTAATTATTTGTTACATACACTAAATATGTATATTTATTATGGCATGGGTTTTGCAGGAAGCAACATCCCTACCAAATCAACTTGGTGAAGCAGCTAATTACATAAAAAGGTCGCAAACAAGGTTGGAGAAAATGAAGGAGAAGAACAACAAATTAATATTGGGAATTAAAATTAATGAAAATAGTATTAGTAGTATAAACTCTAGTACTGGTGGTTTTGAGTCAGCAAAGATTGAGATTACAGAAATGGGTTCAGCTCTACAAGTGGTTCTGATAACTGGGTTGGATTTTAAATTTATGTTTCAAAAAACTATTAAGGTGCTTCTTGAAGAAGAAGCTGACATTGTTAATGCCAGTTTTTCTGTTCTTCAAAATCATATTTTCCACACAATTCATGCTATGGTACGTAATTTACATGTAATATTCTTTAAATCTTTTATTTTTCATGTAATGTTCTTTAAATCTTTTAATAGCTCACCTAAAGCATTTGAGAGTAGAATGATCCTTTATGTGAGAAATTAAATAAAATGTATTAAACGGCAAAGCCTATCATACAAAAGCAAAATAAATAAATTAATAAATAAGTAAACAAACAAAGGTGACTCAGCCAACCATAAAAAAATAAAAAATAACAGAAAATAAATAATGAAGAAAAATAAACAAAAATATATGATACAGTAAATAAACTAACTAAAACGGAAAATAAATAATGAATCTAAAAACGCCAATTTTCTGGCAACAGTGCCAAAAACTTGATGCACAAAAACTTGATGTTCAAATTTTGTATTTTATAAAAAGCTCGCAAGTGCACGAATCACTTGTAATAAGCAATAAGTATACTCCCAAGATCGTCTCTCAAGGAATTGCGGTGGTTTCTAAATTCTTTAATTATTTTCCAAAAAATAACAAAACATAAAATAAATAAAAATACTTTTGTAAATGGATGATGAATAAGTGACTAAGTAATCAAACAAGTAAATTAACTAAAAGTAAATGAGAAATTTTAATTAAAAAGATAAAAGAAATAATGGGAATTTTTAGTATGCTAACCAATCATATTTTGGATTAAATTTAATGTGTATTTATAAGTTGATATTATTGATTTTTCCACTAAAGCTAGAAAATCTCAATGATCATGGTAACCTTCACTTACAATTATATAATTAACTTCTTTGATCCGGACCGTTAATTAAATAATTGGGATTAGTATAAGAAAATTTTATAATCATTTAAACTAATACAATGATCATGTAATTAATTTAAATTCATGTTCAAGATGGCACAATTAGATGCAGATGATGTGTCTAACAACATAATTCAAAGATATTTACTTCAACTATAAATAGTGATTTGGTCCATCTCCTATTAATAATTAAAGCTATTAAGAAAAATGAACATGAAATAATATCAAACTTTTCTATAATAATTAATCCAAAATAATCATGGTAGCATAACTAAAAATCCCATATAAAAATTTAGCCAAACATAATTAAATTTGCTATCGTAAATTTAATTACTAAAGGCACAAAGGTTTACAATAATAATATTACAAAATTAGAGATAAAAATATTAATAATAAAACAAATACCCAAACTCTTGAATTGGTTGATGTTCCATCTCCAAAAGCTTGAAATATTATACAATAGGGTAATATTTTTCTCTCTAAACTATCGTAAAATTATACTGTAAAAATAAAAAGCTATCTAAAAATAAAAATAAATAAATAAAAATACAAGAGAGAAAAATCTCTGAAGAAGAAAAAATGAAAAACGAGTGAAAAAATGGATCGTCTAAACTCTCTCAGATGCCTCTTATTTATAGCAATTAAAATACAGACAGCATGCCACGTGTCAGAATGTGATTGGCCGGTCAACAAAAAGGGACCCACGCGGCGCTGCGTGATTGGCGGACGAGAGCTGGCAGGATGCTAGTCAAAGAGCGTTCCACATGGCGCTTTTGTCATTGGCTGGTTAGCGCCGTCCCACGCTGGCGTGTCAGCCAGTGATTCGTAATGGGACAGCTTTCCACGTGGCTCTCTATGATTGGTCCGAGTGGCGCCCAGTGTCGGTCCGAGTGGGTGCTAGCTGTCGTCCACGTGGCACGCGGTGATTGGATGGTCAACGATGAGTGTGCGCTGACGTGGATGATGACGTGGCATTTGCCTTTAACTGGGCTATACTAAGTACATCCACTGTGCTTCTATATAAATCCACAATTCTAAGTACATCCACATTTATTTCTGTATACATCCACAAGTTCAATTAAATTCAGAAAAATTCCAAAAAAATTGTAAATTCTTCCCAAATAATTATAAACTTAAAAATGATCAAAATATATTTATTTTGGATAAAATAATAAAATAAAACATAAAATGAATGCTTAAAAACGTAACAAAATATAATTCAAAATTGTGTTTATCAACAATAACGCATAGTTTTAAATCATAATATTTACCACAATCAAATCATAAAATATACTCAAAGAACGGATTAAAAATTTCAAATTGTAAGCTAAAAGTAGCTATTTAATATGAAATCTTTGTTTGAAGTCTATCCTTTAAATTTTTTTCTCTACGTAGGATATATGCCTCATAAACTTTTCATAAAATTAAATGAAATTTAGAGTCAAACATAGAATTTACTCTAAGTATGAAACAATTGAAAAAAATTGTAAGTTATAAAAAGATTCATTTTAATCAAAACATATAACGTAGTACTTTCGAGAAAAAAATTAAATTTTCCATACACTGCTATAGGATTGTCTTTGAATGAAAGGGTATGATGTCTAGAAGTTTATCTTTATATCTTAAAAAAAGAAGAGGAAGACTTAAATTTTATGGATTAGAGAAATATTGAACGTATTAAAAATTAACTATGAAAAAAAAAGTAAGAATTTTAAGAATTATGTTAGTGATTTAAGATGGTTTGTTTCGCAGGTTGATATGAGACTATAAATGGAAGATTCTTGCATTTTGAGTGCTGCTTGAAATGATTTAAGCATATCTATTAACAATGATGTTTAATAATAGGAAGATGCGTTTTGGAAAATAATAAGAAATTTTTCAATAAAGTCTATGAGAAGTTGAATATTATATGAATAAAAAAATGTTTATAGTATTTTTTATGAAGTTTGATTTCCCGTTGTGAATAATACTGAACTTTCAAATATTTTATAGCAATTATGTTTAATTAATCGTTATGGTTATTGTTGTAGAAAAACCGTTTCAATTATTTATGTCATTTATTTTTCAAGTAATCAACTATTTTATAAGTAAATTTATTTATGTCATTTATTTTTCAAGTAATTATTTATGTCATTTAAAAAATTATTCATCGGTGCTTGCCCACCCATTCTACAAATGTGTTGTAAGCGCATTGTGAAGTCCTTTATGACCTCCCGTAACACGTAGTGACGTGGGGATTCATGTTTTATATTGCCTTAGGGAGATTTTTCTATTCACACATTTCTTGGTTAATTTGTTTGTGCATTCAATATATTGTTGTGGCATGTCTTTGCCTTGTTGTTGTTGTTTATTTGCTTTGCTTTAGTGTTAGAGTGGCATATTTTTGTATGACTTCTCTTCTACATATACATGTGGTATGAGTTAGATACCTGCCAATGTGTTTGTTTTGTCTTTTCATGTCATTTAGCTGTGTTTGTGTAATTATTTATGCTTTGTGACTTGGTTTAATCTTCTTTGTGTGTTGCATAAGTATATAAGATTATTGCATATTTTATGCATTCTTTCCCTCATATTGAGGTGTTCTTTTGACTTTTAGTGTCAAAAAGAGAAGTTTTGTGCACAACTTGTGTTTACTGCATGGGATGTGTGTTTAAATTGCGTTACATCTTTATTGCCTAATATGCATACACTTAGGGAGAGTTTGCATCTCTATGTTACCTTGTTCAAAGGGAGTTTGCATCTCTGTATTGCATGTAGATCGTGTTTTTAGGTTTTGTGTTTTGTGTTAATTATGTTTAGCCTATTTGTGTGGTGACTTGATGATAGGTGTTAGATTACACTATATGTCTGCATGTTTTTGCTTTTCACGCATATGCGTTGGTTCATGTGTGCAGATACAAGTGTAGCTATAGACAACACGACAGGGTTGAAGCTTAGTTGGAATTTGAAGCTTGAAGCTTAGTGGAAGATACAGACTTGAAGCATGAAATAGACCATCAAGATGGATGAAGAATAAGATGGATGCACTAACGTAAAGTCTATTAAGGGTGTCTTAGTTGTGTGTTAAGATTCATTCAGTAGAATGAATTTCTTAGGATCATCTTCCATGAATTTGTTATGTTTAGATTACATGTCTGTAGTTAAAGTTGTGTAGGGTTGTGCCATG
Organism: Elaeagnus macrophylla; assembly: GCA_029378325.1. NCBI lineage: Eukaryota > Viridiplantae > Streptophyta > Magnoliopsida > Rosales > Elaeagnaceae > Elaeagnus > Elaeagnus macrophylla. The sequence continues at coordinate 17,822,706 of CM055644.1, read as the reverse complement.
ACAAGCCACAGGGGGTAGATTGTAAGTCCTGTTATTTTGGTCTTAGCATTCTCATGAGAAAAATATGGTGTTTATATTTTATTTGATGTTTTTATTTACCATTTGTAAAGTTAAATATTGGTGGCTTAGTTTCACTTAGAGGACAATTTCGTGCTTGGTTGCTTCACGCATTCACATTTTAGCTTGCATATAGTTTGCATTGTTATGTGATTTCTTATTGTTGTGTTGTTCTGTTGCAGACCCAGTGTTTCGTTGTGTCCAAAATGCCTTATGTTATGGTTTTCGGCGAGCTCATATAGGTGCTAGCCAAGGAGTCAGTGAGGGCTTGCTAAGATGGTCGGCGAGTTTTGGTCATTTGTTATGCTTTTTGGTGAGTTTACTGGGTTGCTTGTTGAGAGCTCACTGGGGGGGTTGGCAAGGTTAGTCAACGAGGTCTTTCGGCGTTGTTTGGTGATGTTTACTCTCATTGAGGTATCACCGTGTGTTTTCTATGGTGGTGAGTGAGGAGGTCGTCAAGGTCCTCTAAGGTTGAATTTTTCAATAGATTCAGGCATCCCTTTCTTGTGAGAATGAGTGAGGATATGTTGAGAGTTAAATGCGTGATTGGTTAGTGGTGAGCCACATTCTGTTGAAGAGTTTCTCTCAGAGCTAAGTTATCGTGTGTGATCTGGATTTTTCAGGATGCAATAGCTTCCGTAGGTGAGGTCACCTATGTGTTGGCATGCCGTGTGTCGGCTGCTTGTTGTAAGGATGCAACATGTTCCATAGGTGAGATCACCTATGTGTTGAAGTGTCGTATGTGGTTTTATGTTTTCCTTTTGTATGTTAAAATTTAGCTAAATATTGGCATTATCGTTATGTTGCTTGTTTTGGAAAAATGAAAAAAGACACTTACACTATCACCTAATGAAAATAGAGAATAGATGGAGAGTAAGGGGCAAGTATCGCTAGCATTCCTCTTGAATATTACGGGTTAAGTGGTATAGAAAATGATGTAGAATTTAGAATTAGAGAAGCAACATTTGCATGGGTTCTAAAATAAAACCTACCAAAATATTGCATCATGCTTTTCTGTAGTTGAAGAATTTTTTTTAAATTACTGAAAAATAATATCTTTTAAAACTCAAAATAACAAAAATAATATTCTAATATTAAATTTAGAGGGACATGAATTAGTGTTGAGTTAGTATTAGATGTGTTATTTTTGTTGTTATAAGTTTTAAAAAATATTATTTTTCCAATTTTTTTTTCATCACGCTATTTTGCGTGAGTTATAAAAACATGTGCAACAACTTTAGATTGTAGATAATAATCGTCCAACATTAGCCATTTTTCATTTTTAAAACCAAAATCAACATATTTAGTTCTATGAATAAATTGGTTCAATCTAGCTCAATTTTGATAGGGGATTAATTTATCAATTATAATGCAGACATTACGGCATATTTGGTTGATAGTAATAATAATTATAATGAGAACGTTACAGCGTATTTCTAAGGGTTGCAGTCGTAACGAGGATTATTGATACTACTGTAATCCCTTTACATTCTATTACAGAATACAGTCAAACCAAACACAATAATACCCTGAATGATTTTCATTACGATTACGATTAATGTTAACCAAACATGCTTAGTCTATGAAATGTAAAAGAATTACAGTAGTAAGAATAATCCTTATTACTCATATAATTCTTAGAAATACAATATAGTGCTCTATTTTTCTCACAGTTTGTATAATCATTTATTTTTTTACTCATTTTATCTTAATTGAAATAAAAAAAATTATTTTTTTAATTTTACTTCATTTATAATTTTATAAATTTTATTATAATAATATTATTTATTTAATTACACTACTCAAATATAATTATAATAATATTTTTATTCAATTTAATTTTAATTATAATTCACATTTTTATTAAGTTTTTATTTTACTTTGACCTTTCATGTGACTCTAGAACTAGTATATTGCTATCAGACCATATTATTGCGTTTTTCTATTCAAGAAGCAGACTCTTTAATAAGATTTTATCATACAAAAGACCACTCTAGAGTGACGTATTCATTTTAAAATTTCAAAAAGTTCTGTTTTTCGATTTAAGACTCCTAGTAAATTGATAATTTTTGTTAACTCTATTTCAGCCAATGTTTTTAGCGAGAATATATAGTGTTACTATATTTATTTATAGTAAAAGGTTCTACGTAAAAAAAGAAAATTAATTATAATAGATTAATAACTTGAAATAGATCTTAAATTGAGGAAAAAAAATTCTTAAGATCTGAAAATAAAAATGACATCCTTGATGGATAAAATTTCCTCATTTTAGCTTAAAAGTAGGAAGGAAAAAATAAATTTGAAACATAGTCCTTTTTACTTGACTCAGTTCTACTAAAAACCTATTCTCGAAATAGACTCAAACTAAAACAACTAAATTACACGAAAAATCTAGAAGGTTAGATTACACAAATCATTCAGAGTTTTCAAGCCCATTGGAACTCCAATACACTTTTACGGCAGAAAGTACCTAGGTGCAGCCATAGCAATATTATTAACTCTTGAACTCAGTCTACCCACCCACCATCCAATACGTCAGAATTTTGTTGCACTATAAGATCGATTTTATTCCCATTGTCTCAGGAGGATCAAGGAGTTAAAAACTGGAGCGCAAACAAAATGTCACATGGTAGATCACATCGCTTTTATCTGATGCTCTGCTTACAATATTGACAAACCACAAAATCCTTCAAGTGTTCACCAGCAGTCCGAGTTAAATCTGTAGCAAATAGAGAAGTGTCCTGCTCCGATATTATATGTATCCCACATCTTACAACCTCCACATCTGGTCTATTTGCAGAAACTGAAGCTTCAAGTGAAGTTGCTTTCTTGAATTGTCCAGCAAACCATCCTCTTGGAACATAGGTGCAAAGCCCATAAGATCCAGGACTGCAGCCTTTCAAGTTCTGAAAGGCAATTGTATTTTCACTGGTGGAAAAGTGAAAATGAGGCTCCTTCAATTCCCAGCTTCTCTCAAAATGGTCATGCTCGTGTATTTTAACAACAACATACAAAGCAATGCCCGTCCAACTATCATCTGAATCTGCTGGTGGCCTAATCAATATAGAGGAACCAGTTCTCAAATGAGTAAACCATTCCGCAATTCTGACGTAAGGGAAACGGATTTCAAATTTCTTCTTCTGATGGATTTGGTCCTGTAACACCCAAAAACAAGAAATACACATAAGGAAAACGAACTGTATGTGAGAAAGACATAGATGAGTCAAGATGAACCTCAATGAACCCTGGATATATTTTGATATGTTCTTTAGAAGCAAGAGATATTTTGATATGTTCTTTCTCCCCTGAGTTTTGGCATTCTTCGTCCTCTAGAGGAGTCGATAACAAATTGTCTGAATAACTCATCTCCTGGGCTTTAGTAACGGAAGATAATTTGAGGTAAAATGTTTTTGAATACATCAGAGGTTGATTTGAGCTGTAGGAGATGTTGAGAAATCTCAGTGATGTCAAAATTTAAACCTAATATAGAATGACGAGATTCTCACAATACCTTGAGATTAACAACTGGTTGATTGAAGACTCAGATGGATGACCCATAAACTCGGAAAAAGCACCGATCTTTGAATAATTTGGAAAAACAAAAGTCAAAGGAGATTTGATGAAGGTAAAACGAAGCCACTCAACAATTAGCATGTACAAATTTGGGGACATGCTGAAGTCATCAACTCGTAGTAGTTTTTCCAGAGATATCTATTACAAAACAAGGAAAATCAGAACAAATACAAATAAAAAATTTAATGAAAAAGGTAAATGTTCTTTAATCTATAGTTGACAGGAACAAGATCCGCTTGAAAAATCAATTGATCAAATCGGGGCAGATCAAACCTCCGATCATAAAATTATTATCATTATTTACTAAATGAAATATTATAACCATTACACACTGTAAAATAAGTGTTTCTATCAAATCAAATCTGTTACCATTTTGGCGAACATTCTTCTCACAGCAGATAGGCTTGCTTCACCGCAACAGATTGAACTTCATCCAATGCAACCCAAAATAACAACAAATCAATCAATCAATAGAAAAGAACTTTCAATAAAGAGATTAATGTTGTCCCAAAAAAAAAAAGAGAGATTATGTTGTATCCATCAATAAATAATTCTCTAATCAACAAAAACAATAAAAATAATGAACATGGTGAAAAGGGACTGACAAATTAAAAAGATACCTATAATAATTTAAAGAAGTGACATAGTAATCCCTTTGAATATGCTATAGAAGTTATTTTACTGCAAGCAATACGTGAATATGTATAAGACTAATGTCTAGGTAACCATAGAGCAAAGAAGTCGAACCAAATATTTACCATTATATTTAGCATTAAATATTTTTTACAAGTTACAAAATTGAACGAAAAGAGAGGAGCTTAGAGGAAAAACAAATTACAGGAAAGAGGGGCTTTAGTACCTTTTTGGTACCTATTTAACAAAAGTTACTATTTGTAACCTTATTTTCAAAATAGCATCTTTTTAGTCCCCTATGTATTAATTATAAAAGTATCTGATTGACAATTTTAAATAATCAATATCATTTGACATTCTGTACAGAAAAGTGTCAAAAAAAAAAAAAAAAAAATTCTCATAAAACATAAAATTTAGAAAACAACTGACAAAAATATAAAATTAAAAAAAATCTATAGTACTAAAGTTAAATTTTATAAATTTAATATTTTATTAATTTTTCATATATTGTTTAGCACTTTTCTATAACGCATCCAAACAAGATACCTATTAAAAAAAAAAAAAAAACGTAATACATAATATCTAAGCTAAAAATTGAACTAATTAGGTGACTTCAATTAAGGACAAAAAAATACCACTTTCAAAATGGGTACCTACTTTGAACCCAAAAAAAAATGGGTACCTACTAACAAAAAGGTGCCAAACCCGGAAAGACTATCAAATATAGACGATTAATCGATTATTACAAATGAAATACAAATTTTCAAAGATGAGAGAGGCACATGCCACTACTGGGCTTCACGAGCGGCCATCCCAGCTCATACAAGCAAAACTATTGACGAATTTGAAATTATATATTGGCAAAGAGAAAACGAAATATTATTAAAATTTACTGCAAGCGACATTATAATCAATCAATACACAGTATATAAGTGTTCATTAAAATTTACTGCAAGGAACGTATAGAGAGACAACTCGTTTTTTGGGCAATAGATTGGGTCAGATCATCACCAAATCAGATCGAATCCGATAATTGCCATCCAATGTAACAAGAAATCAATCTATCAATAGAAAAGAAAAATAAGTTTCAATGAAGAAAGAGCAAAAGTATGCCGTACCAATCTAATAAATCAATCGCAATTCCCAGAAAAAAATAATAATAATAATAATAAAGAACGTTGAGTAAGACATTAAAAAAGATTAAAAAAAAAATACCATTCCTATTTACTACCAGAAATATGATAATGAATAATACTGTAAAGGAAGCCTTACAATTTTATCGCTTCGGAGCTTTCACTGCTTCAATGAACGCCTGCCAAGACTAGAGAGACGGAATACGAAGCGAAAAGCAAGGAAAATCTGCTACGAGCGTTTTGGGTCCTCAAAATTGTGACTTTATAGGCAATTCTACGCTAGCGGGAATGCGGACTCGGAAGGGGACCCTCTCAATTTTGACACGTGGCTCATCGATTCTAAAAATCGTACACGTATACTCTGCGTTTACCCCCACCAACCTCAGTTAGTCAGTCACGAACTACACTCAAAACATCATATCTTATCTTATCTTTCAAACTTTCTAGAACAGAGTTTTTGATTTGGTATTTTTTTTTTCACCGTATCTTATCTTTCAAACTTTCTAGAACAGAGTTTTTGATTTGGTATTTTTTTTTTTTTTTCTATCTTTCGATTTGTTAGATGGTATTAAGTATTCTCTCTAAATGGGCGATGAGCCTAATATTAGGATTGTCAGCGGCCAAACATCTTAATCAGACCCTTTCATGTGATTAATTATAAATTTATACTCCATAGTAAATTTTTTTGTAAAATAGGTCTCTTATATAAGTAATAAAAATATGAAATATCTTACAAAAATTTATAACACTCTATAAAAATAATAACTTACAAAACATACATAACCCAAAATGTCAGAAATAATAAAAAATCAAGAAACAATGGAAGTAGAAACACAGGACATTTCAGGATGTTTTTCACAAGAAATAATATTCAGTAAAAAGAAATTTGAAGAAATTCAAAAATCAAAACTAAACCTAAAAGAAAAAGATGGATTTAGAGAAGAATTATTCTCAAAAATAAGAAAATTATTTCCAAAAAAAGATATAATATATTATGGCATAAGTAATAAAGAAATGAGTGTAACTATAGCAGATGCAAAATGAAGATTTAATATACTATTAATAGATAAAGAAACCATTATAAAAAAATTATCAAAAATCCCTAAAAAAATAGAAAAAAAATTAGATATATCCATCTAGGAGGAATACAAATACTAATAAAAGAACACTTCAGAGAAGTAATAGATACACCAATTAAATTAACATTATTAGACAATAGAATAACAAACAGAAAAGTTGCTTTACTAGGAATGATCAATGGAAACTTAGGATACCAAAATTTAAAATTTACAGCATATCCTAGATTTGCTGTTAATATCCATGATAAAAATCTAAACCAAGTATTAAGTCTAGCCTATGACTTCGAACGAGAAAACTTAATGAAAGATGGAAACCACCCATTTTCAATACATTACCTAGTAGGATATTTATTAACAAACAGTCACAATAGTTCAATATATGGATAAAATGAATTTATAGAAATAGATAAGACTTTTAAGGATATAGGACAAGTAATAAAAAATCCAAAAAGATTATCAGAATATGAAGTACCTGATAAATGAAATTTAGACATAAAGAAAAAACCTCTAATATCATCAAAAAAGAATAATATACAAAGAATAACATTTGTAGATACTCAAGCAGAAGTTAGTAAAAGAAATAGAGAAATAGAAGAGTTAAAAGAGGAAATTGAAGAAGTGAAAGATTTAGTCTACACAATGAAATAATGATAAAAGAAAAACTATTAGAAATACAATTAGAAGGAAATAATAGTCTAACAAGTATAAATAAAAATCAAATATCCATAATGGAAGTTTTAATTCTTATAACAGAAAAGATAGATACTACAGATGAAAACATACAAGGATAAAAAGGAATACAATTAGAAATGTATAAAGAAATCGTAGAATTAAGAAAAGAAGTTAATAACACATCAAGAGGAAATGGATTAAAATTTGATCCATTAAAAGGATTAAAAGAAGAACCCCTTAGAAGATCTGATGCATTAATACCCATAAATGAAAAAAGAAAAGTAGAAGAATCTAAACAAATAATAACAATCTAATGGATTTAATAGAATATAGGAAAAACTTAGAGGAACAATTCATGAATCCTGAAAACAAAAATATAGAAAAATTAATTGGTTTATTAACATTAACAGACAAAGAATTAGAAAAATATTATGAAGAAAAACTTTGCACAAATAAAGAAGAAGATGATATGAAAGTAGTAAGTGAAGATGAATCTGAACAAGAAAATATAACCCAAAGAATTAATATGGAACTGATATTAATACCTAGAACAAACCAAGAAAGACCAAAAAGAGGAGAAACATCTGACCCACATAGAGAAGAAAGGTATAGGCCAGAAGAACCTAACCCAATATATAGAAGAAGACAACCACCTAAAATGGAGAAAGGACTACATTGGGGTACTAGAGGAAGTATTCCACCAGAATTTAGACCACATGAAAATTATAAAATAGATATTCTAGACCTAGATTGTATAAGAGATAAGAAAAAAGCCTTAGATGAATGGGCTAGTGGAATGAGTGTAATCATACAAACATCATCAACTACAAATACAAACCCTTCAGTGTGTAAAGTCTTAGTAGCACACAAAATGACAGAAAATGTAAAAGTTTGGTTTTCAAACCTAACAGAACAACAACATTTAAGGATGCAAGGAAATGCTACAATAGGAAAAGATTATTTAGATACTGTAATAAACGAAATATATAAGGAATTTATAGGAGAAAATAAAAAAAGAAATGTAACAGAATCTAGTGAAAATGAAATAGCTGAAACCAAGTGGCATTTAACAAATATGGAAATATGTGATATGTGTTACATAGACTTGTTTATATGTGAATATGAAATGTATTATCATAAACTACCACCATCCATACAAGAAACTTATAAAGAAATGTTTTATCAAAAATTACCTGGAACATTGCATAAAACTATGACAGAAGAATGAAATAATAGGAATAAACAAACTATACCTGATACCTTAGGAGGAAGAATAAGAGGACTTAAAAACTAGATAATAATAAAATGTCAAGAAAGAAAAGAGTTTAAACAAATAAGAGGAAATGATAGAATCTGTTGCGATTTAAAAGATTTTAAAACACTAGAAAAATATGGTTGTAATATGAGACCTTACAAAAAACACAAGAAATATAAGAAGTTTAAAAAATTCAAGAGATATAAATTTAGAAGACAAAACTTTCAAAAATATAAAAGAAGATATAATAGAGAACCTTATAAGAAAAGATATTTTAGAAGAAGAAGATATAATACACCTAAAAACTATTGTCCATCAGGAAAAAAGAAATGCAGATGTTGGATATGTAATGAAGAAGGACATTATGCAAATGAGTGTCCTAATAGACTTCAACATAAAAAGGAATTTAAAAAGGAATTTCCACAGAAAGCAAAAATCTTAGAATAAGCTTTTAAAATGGAATTAGAATCAATAGAGGAATCCGATATAGATGAAACATGTAGTATTTACCTATTAGAAGAAACCGAAGAAGAAATAATAAACTCAGAAACATCCGATTATGACTCTAAATCTGATTCAGAATAATGGATGAAATATTAAGCATAACAAATCCAAATAGTACATATATAAAAATAGGATTAAAATTTAAGGGATATAAAAATTATCATTTACATGCATATATTGACACAGGTGCAAGTATGTGTGTAGCTAGTAAATATGTATTCCCAGAAGAACTTTGGAAACAATCACCAAAAGAACTAGTAGTAAGAATAGCGAACAATACTACAATAAATTTAAACAAAGTACTAAAAGATACAGATGTATCAATAGGAGGAGAAATCTTTCATATACCTACAATTTACCAACAAGAAACTGGAGTTGATATTTTATTAGGAAACAACTTTCTAAATCTATATCAACCATTCACACAATACTTAGACAAAATAAGTATAACAACCTTAGATGGAGAAACAATATATGTGTCAAAAATTAGAAAAGCATTAACTGTTTCATCACCAACTTTTATGTTACAACATAAAAAGCGAAAACACGGTGAGGATATAGAAAAATAAAAACCATACTTAGAAAATATTTCTTTAGATATAGAAGTTGACCAAAACTCCTTTCTAAATGAAATTCAAAAAGACAAAGCCTTAACAAGAATAAGAAAACTATTAAAAACAGTATGCTCAGAAAATCCTTTAGAACCAAATATCAATAGATCTAATGAAATAACAAGAATAGAACTAAAAGACCCTTTAAAAGTCATAAGAGTAAAACCAATGATTTACACCCCAGAAGACAGAGAGGAATTTGAAAAACAAATTCAAGAACTTTTGGAGTTAAAAGTAATTATTCCCAGTAATTCACCACATTTCAGTTCAGCATTTTTAGTAGAAAAAGAACCTGAGAAAAGAAGAGGAAAGAAAAGAATGGTAATAAATTTTAAATCTTTAAATAAAGAGACTATTGATGATGGCTATTTTATACCAAAGAAAGAAGAATTATTATCACTTATTAAAGGAAAGAAATATTTTTCAAGTTTTGATTGCAAAAGTGAATTTTGGCAAATAAGACTTGATAATGAATCATAGAAACTAACAGCATTCAGCTGCCCTCAAGGACAATTCCAATGGACAGTAGTTCCATTTGGACTTAAACAAGCACCAGTTATTTTTCAAAGATACATGAATAATATCTTTAAAAAGTATCACAACTTTTGTTGTGTGTATATAGATGACATTTTAATATTCAGTAATGAATTACCAAAATATTATTTAGATATTATTAATGTTTTACAAGAATGTAGAAAATCAGGAATAGTATTATCAGAAAAGAAAGCTGTCATTGCTCAACAAAAAATAAAATACTTAGGGTTAGAAATAGAAGATGGAAAACATCATCTACAACCCCATATTTTAAATAATATACAAAATTTTCTTAGTATAATAAAAGATAAAAATCAATTACAAAGATTTTTAGGATGTCTGATATATGCAGAAATATATATAAAGAAATTAGCAGAAATGAGAAAACCATTACAAACAAAACTTAAGAAAGATTATGTTTGACAATAGACTGATCAAGACACAAAATATATAGATAAGGTAAAAGCACAGGTAAAAGATTTACCTACTCTATACCATCCAGGTGATGAATCAATATTTGTCCTAATATTTTGTTGTATTTTAAGCACTATTTTTATATTTTATTTAAATATTTTATCCAAACTAAGGATATTTTGGTCATTTTTAGGTTTATAATTAATTAGAAGTCATTTACAATTTTTTAGAATTTTTTTGGAATTTTTCTGTATTTTTTTATGAATTTAATTAAATTTGTGGATGTATACAGAAATAAATGTGGATGTACTTAGTCAAAGTCCAGTAAACAGTGACGTCAGCAGTGACGTTAACAGTGATGTCAGCAGTGATGTCATCAGCCACGTCATTGTTGACCAACCAATCAGAGCGTGCCACGTGGAAAGACACTGGAAGCCACTCTAACGAATCAGAGCGCGCCACGTAGAAAGCTGTCTCCCACTCCATTGACCGGCTAATCAACGCGTGACACATGGCACGCATTATTTTTCATTCACAGCTATAAATAGGGGCGTCCGGGAGAGTTTTAAACACAATTTTTCATTCACAGATATATTTTGGATAGTTTTAGAGAGAATTTTTCAGTGTAATTTTTAGAAAATTGTTGTAATATTTTTCCAGCCAGTTATCTGAAGAAATAATTTTATTCAGATCAGTTTTGCGATTCAATTGCAACAGTTCTCATCTTCTATTTTCTGTATCTGTTTTCATTTATTTTTGCAGTTTAATTTTATGAAATTTTAGAGAATGAAATATTATTTTCTTGTATAATATTTTCATCTCTAAAATTAAAATATTATTACTGTATTTGTTATGCCTTTAATAATTAAATTTACGATAGTAAATTTAATTATGTGTGGCTAAATTTTTATATAGAATTTTTAGTTATGCTACCATGATTATTTTGGATTAATTATTATAGAAAAAGTTTGATATTATTTCATGTTCATTTTTCTTAATAGCTTTAATTATTAAGAGGAGATGGACCAAATCACTATTTATAATTGAAGTAAATATCTTTGAATTATGTTGTTAGAAACATCATCTGCATCTAATTGTGCCATCTTGAACATTAATTTAAATTGATTGCATTGATTTGTGTTAGTTTAAATGATTATAAAATTTCCTTATACTCATTCCAATTATTTAATTAACGGTCCGGATCAAAGAAGTTAATTATATAATTGTAAGTGAAGGTTACCATGATCATTGGGATTTTCTAGCTTTAGTGGAAAAATCAATAATATCAACTTATAAATACACATTAAATTTAATCCAAAATATGATTGGTTAGCATGCTAAAAATTCCATTATTTCTTTTATCTTGTTAATTAAAATTCTTAATTTAGTTTTAGTTAATTTAGTTGTTTAATTATTTAATCACTTAATCATCATCTATTCATAAAATCATTTTTATTTATTTTATGTTTTGTTATTTTTGGGAAATAATTAAAGAATTTAGAAACCACTGCAATTCCTTGAGAGACGATCTTGGGAGTATACTTATCGCTTATTACAAGTGATTCGTGCACTTGCGAGCTTTTTATAAAATACAAAATTTGAACATGAAGTTTTTGTGCATCAAGTTTTTGGCGCCGCTGCCGGGGAATTGGCGTTTTTAAATTCATTATTTATTTTCTGTTTTAGTTAGTTTATTTATTGTATCATATATTTTTGTTTATCTTTCTTCATTATTTATTTTTCGTTATTTTTATTTTCTTATGGTTGGCTGAGCCACCTTTGTCATTTACTATGCTAGTAAAACTCTTAATGATGCTCAACTTAACTACTCGACCACCGAAAAAGAATTTTTGGCTATTGTATTTTCTCTTGATAAATTTAGGTCTTATTTGGTAGGATCACTACGCCAAAATATGGCTTTAAAGACGGTCATTAACCGTCATTGTAAAGCTACGATGACGCTTCAAAAAAAATATAATGACCGTCATCTATTCAGGCGTCATCGTAAATAAGCATTTTTAATAACGGTCGTGACCGTCATGAAAAATAAACAACGACCGTCATTAAAAATCGTAAAAAAATAAGCGACCGTCATAAAAAATATATTCTATGACGGTTGTTATTTCATGACCATCATTGTAAACTGACAATGACCGTCATTAAAAATATCAAATAAAATTTGAAAATAACGGCTAGTATATTATTCAATGACGGTTATTCAAATGACCATCCTAAATATGTGTGTGTATATATATATTATGCTTTCTATATATCCTGTTATATATATATATATATATATATATATATATATATAAATTGACCATACGAATAATAAAATATCAATAACTTTATTAATAAATTTATAATCTTCAGTTAATAATTAACTTTTAATTTTTCAAAACATAAGTAGGTCTATATCCAAAATGAAAAATATATAGTTATCTAAAATAATCTCACTATACATTAGCTAAAATAAAAGTAAAACTTTATATGTTCTATTATTCACGAATATGCATTGTCACATATATGCATCATTCCTGCCTCAATTGAAATAGTTCTTCCTTTGTATAGCGCAACTTGTGCTTCCATTACAAGCATTAGATACAAAACAAAGTTTTACACAATAAATTCTTCAATTTCTATTCCAGTATGTCGGGCTCCTCCTTGAACTCTTAGAATAATTTCATCTCCCACTTTGAGAGACGTCACAGGAATTGTTGTCTTCTGTGGCTCATTTCCTGCAAAAAACAGGCAGTTAAGTTAAGCAACTATGAAGAACAACCAGAGTTTAAAGAATTGTATAACAATGCAAACCTTGGCAGGAAGAAACTAAAGCAACTGTTTCTGCGTTTTACAAAAGAATACTATAAAGAACTTCACATTCCCAATCCCTCTACAATGGCACCAGAGTCATCAAAATTGAATGCTAGACTAAACAATGCAACTCATAAGCTTTAATGAATCACAAACTATTTTCTTAAGATCCGTTAATGACATTTTGAGACGCTAAAGATCGGTTAACGACATTTTGAGATGCTATTTGCAACATACATTTGCCTCCACAAGGATAAGTGGTCTAGTCACTATCTTTACTCGTCCAACAATTGCATTGCGTTGCTTGCCTTTCTGGTCAACCACAATTACCTCTTTGCCAGATTTTAACTCCAATAGATAACATGTCTTTCCTCCTGGGACAGCAACATAGGCATGTAAAGGACCCTGCAAATTACACAACATATCTGGTAAATTGATGAACTAAGTTGCTCCAGCCTGCTCTAGAAACATATTTTCATGATCATACATCATAATCTTCAGGTATAAATACAATGGTGATATTCACGCCAAAAATTAAAAGTTTTAAGCTAAAACTCACCGCATTAATTCGAAAAGGTCTACTAGCTATGTAATTTGATTCCAAGCATTCTGAGTGAACAAGGAACAGTCACCTAGCAAAAGATCCAACCTATAGAAAATAAAGTCATAAAAATAACAGAATTAATAAATTGCTACCTAGATAACTAGTCAGCTTCATAACAGACATGAAAGTGGAAGCATACAAGAAGTCCTTCACCAGGCTTCATCAGACTGCAAAGGTCAACACAAACTCGGTCACCCATTCCAACTGCTTGGACTTGAGTTATAATGGCCTTGGTCAAGCTCAATAGGCTACTTCCTTCACTTCTTCTTTGAAAATATTCCTAGCAACATTAACCAAATAAAGATATAATACCTTAAATAATCAAGATCTGCTTTCATACGGACAAGTTACCTTCAGCTCAAGAATAGCTCCAACATCCTCAACTTTTAAAACAACACCTCTAAGCCCATGTTCCAATGCCTAAAATATAATGAAATATGTAAAGGATATCAAGTAAGCATAATCTAAGGAATGTTAAAACTGTTACGACTTAAAAAAAACTTTCATTTTTATACCTCAAGGAAAACTTTTGCTTCAGATGGAGTTTTTGAAATTGCAAAAACTGTCCTTTGATGCCCCTGAAACGCTGCAATTATATTTTCCGCAGGTATTACCTGTAAAACAAATGGTGAGGCAGAAATTACCAACATCCCTTGAAGCTGAAAAAATCAGCTTCATCTATCTAGTTTTATTGACTACTATGGTTCCCGATTAGGATCAAAAGAGTGCACCGTAAAAGGGTATCTCAGTATCATCTTTTTTATGTAAAATGAAATGCAAGTACTATGCTCCTCCACAATAAGATTAATGAAACTAGCCTAAAGAAAAGAAAATTTCAAGTGAAGAAAATGGTTACACATGATAAACTTCACAAAAATGCAATGTAACCGATCGCAATCTCAACTGACATGACAACTTCTCAATCTACAAGTCTGACTGTACATATTGTGAACACCATTGTTTTTACTAATAATATTTTGCCACGTCATTTAATTGGATAGAGATTTCAATAAACAACCAAAGCCACACACGCAAATACACGAAAAATATAAACATGAGATCACATTTTATTACTCAAGCTCCCCATAATTATCATCTATCAAGGTCATATACAACTCATGGACTAAGCATTCAGGGATTTCTAGTACTATTCCATTCCATTTACTACCTAGTCTTTGAAGTAGAAATTTTCTAGTTGGTTCTAACTAGTACCCAGAATATTGCATGTAGATAATAGATTGACAAACGGACCAGATCGATTGCCAAATATAATAACCCATAAGCAACAGGGGTACCTGCCAATCTAGTAAATCAACAACTATGTTCTCCATAAACTCATTAGCCGGTTGAAGCTTCCCCAACTCTTGGGGACTCAAAACCTCAAGAATTGTGCCAATTCTTCTGTTATCACCATCAAAAATACCACCCTCCTCAATATATAAAGGATCTATAAGCGCCATTGCTGTAAATTCCCATCACAGAAATAATCCAGAATCAGAAAGCTGAATTATATGATCATCCCAGACATAATACATGCTCCCACTACAATAAAATCAAAGCTAAATAGCCAAATTCTGGAAATTGCCTCAAATTCAACCTCCGATCCTTCATTATAGTCTCCAACTCTAATAAAAAAATATTAAAAAAAATTGCTTGAACTAGAACTAGTTTGACGGTGAAACATCAGACTAAAAAGTGAAAACAGCTTACAAGACCACTCATTGGCAAGATCTCGATGCCTTGAAGAGAAGATAAAGGTGTTCCATCCTCTCTCCATGGCGGTCAACATGATCTGCTTGCTTTCCGTCCATTTCCAATGTACAGATCGAAGGTATACATATATATGGCTAATAGAAGGTATTAATTCATACATACCTGATCGAAGACGAATTGTGGAGGAGGGCTAAACATGCAGCGACGGCGGCCAACTGTGCAGCGGACGGCGAGGACGAGGACCACCAGCGAGGATGAGATGCGAGCGCGAGTTGCGAGGCCGAGGCCGAGGTGAGGACAAACCGCAGCAAGGATGAGGCAAGGACGAACCGCAACGAGGACGAGGCGAGGATGAGCGGCGACCGGCGAGAACGAGCATCGACGGCGAGGAGTAAAGCAGGGAAGACTATCAATCTGGAGGAGGAAAGCGGCAAGGAGAGTATGAGTGTTAACCGAATCAATCTGGAGGAGTGGAGAAGTATATACCCTAGTCAGTTTAGTTTACGTGTATTACAATACTGTGAGGGAAAATTTTAAGTTTTTAAGTTTTTACTGCGGTGTTTTTTAATAACCATCATTAAATATATGTATTTTTAGTTTTAAAATTTTTGATGGCTATCATTACTTAAATAACCGTCATAAAAAAAATTTATTCTTTATTTTGAAGTTTTAATGACGGTCATGTTTAAAACGACCGTCATCTTTAAAAAGATTTTACGACGGTTATTTTTTAATAACCGTCATTAAATATATTTATTTTTAATTTTAAAATTTTTGATGACTATCATAATTTAAATGACCGTCATAAAAAAAATTAATTATTTATTTTGAAGTTTTAATGACGGTCATGTTTAAAACGACCGTCATCATAAGTATCATAATTTAAATGACCGTCATAAAAAAAATTTATTATTTATTTTGAAGTTTTAATGACGGTCATGTTTAAAACGACCGTCATCATAAGTTCAAAATTTATGACCGTCATCGTTACTTCATATGCATATTTTTAATGACGGTCATTTAAAAAAAAAAACGGTCGACCGTCCTTAAAAGCCATTTTTGGCGTAGTGGATCTAAAGTAATTGTGCATTCGGACCATGCAGCTTTGCAATATTTGTTAAGTAAACCGAATGCTAAGCCTAGACTAATTCGGTGAGTTTTGTTGTTACAAGAATTCGATTTAGAAATCAGGGATAAAAAGGGAACGAAAAATGTGGTAGCTGATCATTTATCTAGGTTGATTTCTAACTTTGACACTACTGAGAGTGACAAAAATATTGCTATTGTTGAGACTTTTCCTGATGAGCAGTTATTTTCTGTGGGTCCAAACCCTTGGTATGCTGATATTGTAAATTACCTTGCTAGCGGTTTGTTGAGGCCTAACATTTCTTTTCAGGAAAAGAAAAGATTTTTTCATGTGTGCAGGCAATACTTCTGGGATGATCCGTATCTATTCAAAATTTGTCAAGACCAAGTCATCCGGAGGTGTGTGCCGGAAGAGGAGCATGCAAGCATCTTAACTTTCTGTCATGAACTTCACTGTGGAGGACATTTTGGCGGTAAGAAAACCGCTATTAAGGTACTTCAATTTGGTTTTTTTTGGCCTACTCTGTTTAAAGATGCCTATGATTTTTGCATGCACTGTAATAGATGTCAGAGAACTGGTAACATAGGTAGACGTAATGAAATGCCTCTGACATATAATCTTGTTGTTGAGTTGTTTGATGTATAGGGAATTGATTTCATGGGTCCTTTTCCCCCTTCTTCTGGATTTGAATATATTTTGGTTGCGGTTGATTATGTGTCAAAGTGGGTAGAAGCTATACCCACTAAATCTAATGATGCTAACTCTGTGGTGAAGTTTTTGAAGGAGATAATCTTTAGCAGATTTGGAACACCAAGGGCAATAATCAGTGATGGAGGGAGCCATTTCTGCAACAAACTTTTTGATGGATTGTTGAAAAAGTACAACATCACACATAAAGTGGCCACTCCATATCACCCATAGACATCGGGACAAGTTGAAGTGAGTAACCGGCAAATAAAGAATATCTTGGAACGTACTGTGCGACCTTTGAGGAAGGATTGGGCTTCAAAGCTCAATGACGCATTATGGGCTTACCATACGGCGTACAAGACACCTATTGGGATGAGCCCATATCGGTTAATTTATGGCAAGGCATGCCATTTGCCCGTTGAGCTTGAGCACAAGGCCTATTGGGCAATCAAGCAGTTAAACATGGATTGTCAGCAAGAGGGCGAGAAATGCTTACTTCAACTTGATGAGCTTGAAGAGATTCGGAACGAAGCATATGAGAATGCTAAGATTTACAAAGAACGCACTAAGCGTTACCATGACAAAGGGCTCGTTGGTAAATCTCTCTATCCTGGAATGAAAGTACTTTTATTTAACTCTCGTTTTAAACTTTTTCCAGGAAAGCTTCGATCAAGATGGAGTGAACCCTATCAGATTGTGGAAGTCTTTCCACATGGAGCTATTGAGCTACTCAATCCCAACACACAAGCAACTTTCAAAGTGAACGGACACCGTGTAAAGCCTTACTTGGAGGGAGTTGTTCACAATGAGGATGTGGAGTGCATTGAACTGCATGCACCTTAGATTGACATATCGTCTTGCTAAGACGTTAAACTACACGCTTTGTGGGAGGCAACTCGTAATATTTGGTTATATCTTTTCCTTTTTAGTTGTATTGTGTGTTTTACTTTCTGTATTATTTTAATTTTTGCCTCTAAATATGCACGTAGTTGAAAACATTGAGGACAATGTTTAGTTTGGATTTGGGGGAATTTTTCAATTAAAAAAATAAAAAAAAAAACTTTTTCTTATAAAATTATCATGCCTTTTTGTTAATTTAAAGTGAATAATTGCATCTTTATACATGTTTTGTTTGATTTCTTGTACATATTTAAGGTTTGTTATAAAGATTGGTTTTAATTTGCAATCTGTGTTTCATGCTTTTGATGTTGAAACTGAGATGAACCCGAATCCTGTGTTTAGAAATTGAAAAGTGGAGACTACCTTGTGAGAATATTGTTGAGCCCTTATCGTTTTATTATGAGAGATAATTATTTTTCTACTCTTTTAAACATCTTTCATATCATTTCAAATTGTTAGATGATCTCTATAGGTTTTTGCATTGAATGTTAGGATTTGAACATATAATGAATGATCATATACTTGATTGAATTGCCTATATTAAATGATTTGAGTAAAATTTAAAAGTGTTTGCCTATCTCATTCATGCTTGACTTTAAAAATATGGGGAATTCCTATACCCAACACAAGAAGTAGCCATTCACAAATTACATATGTATGCGGTCTAAAAAAAAAAAGTTTATTATGACCCTAAGTTCTTCAAATATGAATGGTTAAAAAAAAAAAAAAAGGAAAAAAGTTCCCTTAAAGTCAAAGCATTTTTCATTCTAGGGCACACTTGAAATTTTTGCTTAAAGATTTTAATTGATGCATGAAATTAATAATGTGATTTCTTCATAAAACCTATAATTTGATTCCTTTCATGAGATCGATGTTATGCACTTTTGAGCCTTTCTTGTTTAATCATATGCGAACCTATTAGCTCATTTCTTTACATAACTTCTATTTGCATATACTTTGATGAGTGCTTGAACCCATAGGATCGGTGTGATTTAGAGAGTAATTCTTGTGAGGATTAGAGTTGAAACGAATTCACATTCCTGACACTAAGTTTGGGGGAGTCAATGTTGATACGCTTTTAGTATTGAGATTTAGACTTGTGAAGCGAAACTAATTTGCATGATGAATCCTTAAAATGTTAAGATGATTGGATAAACTTATGTATGAGCTTCAATTATAAACTGAGAATAAACTAAAACATGAGAAATTTTATTGATTTAAATTTGTAGTTTTTGTATGCAGTACTGTTAATTGTCATTTTAGTTTTTCTTTAGTCGGATGTTTGTGGGTATCATCACTGAAAATCCTCACGAGACTTAAACTCGTCCACTAGGGCAACCTAGGGGTTTAACGGCTTGTAGCATACGCTAAATGCAACCGTGACAATCCACGGAAGTGATTTAGGATATTACAGTTTAATTTTTGCTTGCTTTAAATTTTTGTTTTGCTTGAGGACCAGCAAAATTTAGGTT
Source organism: Elaeagnus macrophylla (assembly GCA_029378325.1). Classification (NCBI taxonomy): domain Eukaryota; kingdom Viridiplantae; phylum Streptophyta; class Magnoliopsida; order Rosales; family Elaeagnaceae; genus Elaeagnus; species Elaeagnus macrophylla. Next base: position 17,802,961 of record CM055644.1, on the reverse strand, counting down.
TGGGGGAATTTGATGAATCAATATTTGTCCTAATATTTTGTTGTATTTTAAGCACTATTTTTATATTTTATTTAAATATTTTATCCAAACTAAGGATATTTTGGTCATTTTTAGGTTTATAATTAATTAGAAGTCATTTACAATTTTTTTAGAATTTTTTTGGAATTTTTATGTATTTTTTTATGAATTTAATTAAATTTGTGGATGTATACAGAAATAAATGTGGATGTACTTAGTCAAAGTCCAGTAAACAGTGACGTCAGCAGTGACGTTAACAGTGATGTCAGCAGTGATGTCATCAGCCACGTCATTGTTGACCAACCAATCAGAGCGTGCCATGTGGAAAGACACTGGGAGCCACTCTAACGAATCAGAGCGCGCCACGTAGAAAGCTGTCTCCCACTCCATTGACCGGCTAATCAACGCATGACACGTGGCACGCATTAATTTTCATTCACAGCTATAAATAGGGGCGTCCGGGAGAGTTTTAAACACAATTTTTCATTCACAGATATATTTTGGATAGTTTTAGAGAGAATTTTTCAGTGTAATTTTTAGAAAATTGTTGTAATATTTTTCCAGCCAGTTATCTGAAGAAATAATTTTATTCAGATCAGTTTTGCGATTCAATTGCATCAGTTCTCATCTTCTATTTTCTGTATCTGTTTTCATTTTTTTTTGCAGTTTAATTTTATGAAATTTTAGAGAATGAAATATTATTTTCTTGTATAATATTTTCATCTCTAAAATTAAAATATTATTACTGTATTTGTTATGCCTTTAATAATTAAATTTACGATAGTAAATTTAATTATGTGTGGCTAAATTTTTATATGGAATTTTTAGTTATGCAACCATGATTATTTTGGATTAATTATTATAGAAAAAGTTTGATATTATTTCATGTTCATTTTTCTTAATAGCTTTAATTATTAAGAGGAGATGAACCAAATCACTATTTATAATTGAAGACTTGAAGTAAATATCTTTGAATTATGTTGTTAGAAACATCATCTGCATCTAATTGTGCCATCTTGAACATGAATTTAAATTGATTGCATTGATTTGTGTTAGTTTAAATGATTATAAAATTTCCTTATACTCATTCCAATTATTTAATTAACGGTCCGGATCAAAGAAGTTAATTATATAATTGTAAGTGAAGGTTACCATAATCATTGGGATTTTCTAGCTTTAGTGGAAAAATCAATAATATCAACTTATAAATACACATTAAATTTAATCCAAAATATGATTGGTTAGCATGCTAAAAATTCCATTATTTCTTTTATCTTGTTAATTAAAATTCTTAATTTAGTTTTAGTTAATTTAGTTGTTTAATTATTTAATCACTTAATCATCATCTATTCATAAAATCATTTTTATTTATTTTATGTTTTGTTATTTTTGGGAAATAATTAAAGAATTTAGAAACCACTGCAATTTCTTGAGAGACGATATTGGGAGTATACTTATCGCTTATTACAAGTGATTCGTGCACTTGCGAGCTTTTTATAAAATACAAAATTTGAACATCAAGTTTTTGTGCATCACCAGGACCAGATGATAAAATGATAATAGACACAGATGCTTCACATGAATATTAGGGAACAGTATTAAAAGCAAAAGTTGATGACAAAGATGAATATCTTTGTAGATTTATTTTAGGATCTTTTCAAGGCCCTGAACTAAACTACCATAGTAATGAAAAGGAATATTTAGCTGTTCAAAAGGCTATAAAGAAATTTGCAATATATGTCATAAGTTCCAAATTTGTTGTTAGGACTGATAATAAAAATTTTGGACATTTTTTAAGGACTAACATTGCAGGTGATTGTAAACAAGGAAGGCTTATAAGATGGCAACAATGGTTTAATCACTACAAATTTGATGTAGAATATTTACCAGGAAAGAAAAATAGTTTAGCAGATGCTTTAACTAGAGAATTAGCACCTCTAACTATGTTTTTTATGACAGGAATGGATTCTCTTGACCTAGAAATCCAAATCAAGGAAAAGGAAATTCTGATTCATGAAACAGAAATCAAATGCCTCAAGGAACAACTAGAGTAATTAAAACTCAAAAAGTAATTAAAAAATAGACAAACCATAACTAATCCAGAACTTCACATGGAAAGCTCAGGAGGAGAAAAAACTGGAACTTCAATAGGAACAAAAATGCAGAGAGCAGAAATTGAAGAAACTGCCAGTAATGACCCAGAACCAATCAGGAACATAGAAAAGAAAAAACAAAAAATGAATTGGGCTGACGAGGCTGAAAAAGAAGATTCAAAAAAGATCTATGTAGTCTATAATGGACCAAAACCAGGAATATACACTAATTGACCAGAAGCAAGCAAAGCAGTAAATGGAATCAGTGGAGTGATCCATAGGTCCTTTACAAACAGAATTGAAGCAGAAGGAAGTTTCAATAACTTTAGAGTCCCTAAACTCTTAACCCCATCAGAAATAACAAAAAACTATTCCCAGATAGTGCAACAACCAATAACAGGAACCAGTAGAATGAGGAACCTTGGAACAATCCATAGACCAATAATCTTTAAAAAAGCAATTAATAACTCATTTGAGGAAGAAAAAGAAAGACAAAGAAACTTGACAAAACAGGAATGGTTAGGATTATACAACCTAGCTAGGAAAACAACTGAAGAACATCTTGAAAATATGAAGTTTTATACAACAGAAAAAGATTTTCCTTCAGAAAGCAAATTCAATATTTTAGAAGGAGTTGATCCATTATTTGTCTATAAAGCATTTCATGCAGGACTCATAGAAAATATTTATCCAGGAGGCAAATTAAAAGAATTAATTTATTTTCCTGATAATTTCAAAAAGGCCACAAGGAATTTTAAAAGAAAAACCGAGGCTACTGACAAGCCTATTTATTTAAGATGTTTTAGTTCTTTGATGGATTGGAACCAAGAAATACCAGTAAGTCCATACCATTTCATTAAGCTTGGCATTTCAAGCAATAAAAGAGAAGTAACTCGCCCAAAGGGCTTACCAGAAAAGGAATTCAATATTGATGAATTAAACCTCGAAAGAGGACAAATGTTGAGTCAAATCTACCATGAAATAAGAAGAATTAATAATTCTTTAGAAGTAAAAGTAAACTACTGTACAAGTAAAACTATTATTATTTACCAAAGTAATATAGTTATCACTAATGAGGACAGTGAAAAAGTAATTTTCTATGAAACTAACAATATTGAAGTAAGTGAGGAAACCAAGAAGGTATTCTGCTACTACTCCAACCAGTAATCATCAGATCACAAATGCAATTATTGCATAAGAGATAGGGTTCACTTGGAATCAAGCTCATCCAGCAGCTCTTCGACAGAAGCAACCATGTAGAACCCCCTCAAAAGGCAATAATGTAGACACCAATAATGTAGGCGTCTTAACGCCAAAAAGGAAAAGATAGGAATAGTGTATTCCCTCCAATGTAAACAGAGAACTCTTATGCTTATAAAAGAGAACTCTCTGGATCTCAAAGAAGACAACACGACCACCTATCATCTATTTTATTTTCAAGCTTTAGCCATGTATTCTAGAATGAGGAAGAACTAAGAACCTCTTCAAGGTTACTAGTTATCTAGTCTGTAATACTATTTATTTATAAATAAAAAAGTCCATTTCAAATTCCAAATTATCTCTCTTATTTCATTAAGTTCAAGTACGGATCTCATAAGATCAGCAGAAGTCAGGAGGACTAGGAGCTTGGATCTGGAGTGAGGCTTGACCTTTTGAAGCAAGAAGATAGCAAGGAAGCAGAAGAACGCGGTGGACCCATATTTAGAAACAGGTTAGTTTACAGGTAGAGGCTGGTATACCTTGAAACTCCATTAATATTGTTAAACATCTTGTTTAAACTACATGTGATCATGAATGATGAACAAACTAGCATGAAAAGGAAGCCTGAAACTATACTTTACAGAAATAAAAGTAAAAAATACTCAGAGAATCAGGAAAATCTAAAAGATGCCATATACCTCAAACAATCCCTTATCTGTTTTAAAACATCCATAAAAGAAAACTTTGAAAAAAGTACAGGAAGATCAAAAATAGTGGAAAACTTGCAAGGATTAATTGATTATTTCAGCAAACAAGAAAAAAGAAATGATTTAATAAAAGGACAGGATAAAGAACACTTAGATCTTGAAGCAAGTCTTGAACTTGTAAAAATGGACATAGAAGAAAATAAGAAAATTTTAGAACTAAGTCGTTGGATAGAACAAGAACTAGAAACAGAAAATTTTGAAACTCAACAATAAAACTATGACTAGCATAGAATATTTTGAAGGATGGAATTATTAGAGGAATATTGTGATAATGAAAGTTATGAAACATGTCTAGAAAATTTTAATAGGTTTAACACCCTGTTAGATTATTATACAGATTATGTCTCTAGCATATTATTCCTAATAGACCATCCTGTAGGAAGAATATTAAGAAATTATTTTATACAGAAATTCGTACAAGTAAACAAAGAAGAATTTGATAATCTAATCTTTGGATTTTATTTATTTAAGGAACAAATAGGAAGATAAATAACTGAAATTCATAAGCAACTGAAGCTTCAGAATTCAGCCGATAGTTGGTATCAGAGCCAATTAAAAAAGAAGGCTTTAAACATTCGAAATTATGATCAAGGATTCTCACAGTGTAAATAGAAAATTAGAAAGAAAATTAAAAACAAAATGTATAAAATAAGATATACTCAAACAGAAAAATGAATTATTTAATATATTATAAGAAAGAAACAATAGAATTAATACTACAGATTAAAGAAATAACTAAAGGATTGCCTAAAGAAATAACACAATTAATAACTTACAAAGGTACTCTATGAATGGAACATAAAATTAACTTGGTTATACCATAAATAATAAAAATGCTTACACAAACACAGATTAATAACCTAAAAGAATTAATTAATTTAATCAGAAATATAGAAAATAATAAAGAATTTAATAAAGACTTTATAGGAATGTTTTTAGCATTTATGGAAATAAAAATGAACAAAATAATTTTATCACAAAAACAAACAGAAATCTTAAGAGAAAAATTAAGACTCTTAGAAGAAATAAAAACAAAAGAAATTTTTATAAAAGAATATAAAGATTTTATGAACTTTATTCTAGAAAAATTAGTAGAAAATATTTAAAAGAAATAATCCTTTTCAAGAATTACTATAAGAGATCATTTTTGATAAAAAAAAAACATATGGGTACAAAAATGCAATTTGTCATCTCATAAGGTCTATTTAAGACAAATACCCATTGTCAGCGGACTGGAGCAAGGGTGAGAACCCTTTTGTTATTCTTCATCTCTAATTTAGAATTGTCTATTATTTATAAATAATTTTTTTGCGAAAATATATCAAAATCTCAGTAAAAAAGAAACCCCGAAATATAAAATAAGATCCAAGTAATATTATAAATATTATTTTTTAAAAAATTTAGTAATTTTTTTATAAATAAAAAATTATTTAGTATTAAATATTTTATAACAAGAGTAAAAATAAAATTTTGAGTTAATTAATAATAGAGAAAAATAGAATTTATAAATAACAATAAATACATAATATTTTTTATACTAAATAATTTTGATAGAATTTTGTTAGAAATAAAAGGAATATATTATAAAATAATTATGATTTTATATTTTTAGAATGTAAATAATATTTATAAAAAAAATATTGATTTTAAAAAAAAAATAAAAACATAATTTATAAAATGTCAATAAATTTATATATTTATTAAAATAGCCTAGTTTATTATGAGGAAGATAATGAAATCTCTCTTTATTCTACCTCGTAAAATAAAAATATTGATCACTGTTTTTCATTTCTCATTTTCTATTTTATTATCATCAATCTTACTTCCAACCAAATTTTTTTTTCTTTTTTTCCTAGAATTTGTCTCATTGAAAAAAGTAACAACCCTACTGGAGCTTTTATTTACCATATTTTATCAATTTCATTGCTATAATAATATAGTTATGAACACGTGCTATAACACATAGTTTTAAATCATAATACATACCACAATTGAATCATAAAATGTACTCAAAGAACTGAGTAAATTTTTTAAATTGTAAGCTAAAACTAGCTATTTAATATAAAATCTTTGATTGAAGTCTATCCTTTAAATTTTTTTTTCTTCTACGTCGGATATATGCCACAGAAACTTTTCATAAAATAAAATGAAAATTAGAGTCAAACATAGAATTTACTCTAAGCATGAAAAACAAATGAAAAAAATTGTAAGTTATAAAAAGATTCATTTTAATCAAAACATATAACGTAGTACTTTCGAGAAAAAAATTAAATTTTCCATAAAACTGCTATAGGATTGTCTTTGAATGAAAGGATATAATGTCTAGAAGTTTATCTTTATATCTTAAAAAAAGAAGAGGAAGACTTAAATTTTATGGATTAGAGAAATATTGAACATATTAAAAATTAACTATGAAAAAAAAGTAAGAATTTTAAGAATTATGTCAGTGATTTAAGATGGTTTGTTTCGCAGGTTGATATGAGACTATAAATGGAAGATTCTTGCATTTTGAGAGCTGCTTGAAATGATTTAAACAGATCTATTAACAATGATGTTTAATAATAGGAAGATGCGTTTTGGAAAATAATAAGAAATTTTTCAATAAAGTCTCTGAGATGTTGAATATTATATGATAAAAAAAATGAATAATATTGAGCAATGTCAAATATTTTACAGCAATTATGTTTAATTAATCGTTACAATTATTGTTACAGAAAAACCGTTTCAATTATTTATGTCATTTATTTTTCAAGCAATCAACTATTTTATAAGTAAATTTACTTATGTCAATTATTTTTCAAGTAATTATTTATGTCATTTAAAAAATTATTCATTGGTGCTTGCCCACCCATTCTACAGATGTATTGTAAGTGCATTGTGAAGTCTTTTATGACCTCCCGCATTGAGACGTGGGGCTTCATGCTTTATATTACCTTATGGAGATGTTTTTTATTTGCATATTTCTTGGTTAATTTGTTTGTGCATTCAGTATATTATTGTGGCATGTATTTGCCTTGTTGTTTATTTGCTTTGCTTTAGTGTTAGAGTGGCATATTTTTGTATGACTTCTATTCTACATATACTTGTGGGATGAGTTAGATACCTGTTAATGTGTTTGGTTTGTCTTTTCATGTCTTTTAGTTGTGTTTGTGTAATTATTTATGCTTTGTGACTTGGTTTAATTTTCTTTTTGTGTTGCATAAGTGTATAAAATTATTGCATATTTTATGCCTTTTTTTCCTCATATTGAGATATTCCTTTGACTTTTAGTGTCAAAAAGAGAAGTTTTGTGCACAACTTGTTGTGTTTACTGCATGGGATGCGTGTTTAAATTCATTACATCTTTATTGCATAATATACATAAACTTAGGGGGAGTTTGCATCTCTATGCTGCCTTGTTCAAAGGGAGTTTGCATCTTTGTATTGCATGTAGATTGTGTTTGTAGGTTTTGTGTTTCATGTTAATTATGTTTAGCCTATTTGTGTTCACCTATATAATGGTGACTTGATGATAGATGTTAGACTACAATGTATGTCTGCATGTTTTGATTTTCACGCATATGTGTTGGTTCATGTATGCAGATACAAGTGTAGCTATAGACAACACGACAGGGTTAAAGCTTAGTTGAAATTTGAAGCTTGAAGCTTAGTGGAAGATACAGACTTGGAGCATGGGATGGACCATCAAGATGGATGAAGCACAATAAGATGGATGCACTAACGTAAGGTCTATTAAGGGTGTCTTGTTTGTATGTTAAGATTCATTCACTGGAATGAATTCCTTAGGATCATCTTCCATGAATTTGTTATGTTTAGATTATATGTCTGTAGTTAGAGTTGTGTAATGTTGTGTCATGAAAAGCCACAAGGGATAGATTGTAAGTCCTGCTATTTTAGTCTTGGCATTCTCGTGAGAAAAATATAGTGTTTGTATTTTATTTGATGTTTTTATCTATCATTTGTAAGGTTAAATACTGGTGGCTCAGTTTCACTTAAGGGACAATTTTGTGCTTGCTTGTTTCACACATTCACTTTTTAGATTGCATATAGTTTGCATTGTTATGTGATTTCTTATTGTTGTGTTGTCCCGTTGCAAACCAAGTGTTTCATTGTGTCCAAAATACCTTATGTTATGGTTTTCGACGAGCTCATATAGGTGCTAGCCAAGGAGTCAATGAGGGCTTGCTAAGATGGTTGGCGATTTTTGGTCATTTGTTATGGTTTTTGATGAGTTTACTGGGGCACTTGTTGAGAGCTCACTAGGGGGGTTGGCAAGGTTAGTCGATGAGATCTTTCAGTGTTATTTGGTGATGTTTACTCTCACTGAGGTATCACCATGTGCTTTCCATGGTGGTGAGCGAGGGGGTCGTCAAGGTCCGATAACGTTGAATTTTTCAATAGATTCATGCATCCCTTTCTTGTTTTCTTGGCAAGATTTGAAGGAAGTTATGCCATTTGGCACTAAAATTTCCCAATTCATTCTTGGTTTTTTTTTTTTTTCCCTTTTGAGTGTTGGGTCTAAAAAATAGTGTGTTATTATGTAGGACATAGAACATCAGAGATGAATCTCTCTCATATTTCTCAAACACTAAGTTAAGTATAAAGAATGTGAGAAAGAGTGAGGATTTGTTGAGAGTTAAAATGTGTGACTGGCTAGTGGCGAGCCACATTCTGTTGAAGAGTTTCTCTCAGAGCTAAAATGTCTGCATGTTTTGATTTTCACGCATATGTGTTGGTTCATGTATGCAGATACAAGTGTAGCTATAGACAACACGACAGGGTTAAAGCTTAGTTGGAATTTGAAGCTTGAAGCTTAGTGGAAGATACAGACTTGGAGCATGGGATGGACCATCAAGATGGATGAAGCACAATAAGATGGATGCACTAATGTAAGGTCTATTAAGGGTGTCTTGTTTGTATGTTAAGATTCATTCACTGGAATGAATTCCTTAGGATCATCTTCCATGAATTTGTTATGTTTGTAGTTAGAGTTGTGTAGTGTTGTGTCATGAAAAGCCACAAGGGATAGATTGTAAGTCTTGCTATTTTGGTCTTGGCATTCTCGTGAGAAAAATATAGTGTTTGTATTTTATTTGATGTTTTTATCTATCATTTGTAAGGTTTAATACTGGTGGCTCAGTTTCACTTAAGGGACAATTTCGTGCTTGCTTGTTTCACACATTCACTTTTTAGATTGCATATAGTTTGCATTGTTATATGATTTCTTATTGTTGTGTTGTCCCGTTGCAGACCAAGTGTTTCGTTGTGTCCAAAATACCTTATGTTATGGTTTTCGGCGAGCTCATATAAGTGCTAGCCAAGGAGTCAATGAGGGCTTGCTAAGATGGTTGGCGATTTTTGGTCATTTGTTATGGTTTTTGATGAGTTTACTGGGGCACTTGTTGAGAGCTTACTAGGGGGGTTGGCAAAGTTAGCCGACGAGATCTTTCAGTGTTATTTGGTGATGTTTACTCTCATTGAGGTATCACCGTGTGCTTTCCATGGTGGTGAGCGAGGAGGTCGTCAAGGTCCTGTAACGTTGAATTTTTCAATAGATTCATGCATCCCTTTCTTGTTTTCTTGGCAAGATTTGAAGGAAGTTATGCCATTTGGCATTAAAATTTCCCAATTCATTCTTGGTTTTTTTTTTTTCCTTTTGAGTGTTGGGTCTAAAAAATAGTGTGTTATTATGTAGGACATAGAACGTCATAGATGAATCTCTCTCATATTTCTCAAACACTAAGTTAAGTGTAAAGAATGTGAGAAAGAGAGAGGATTTGTTGAGAGTTAAAATGTGTGACTGGCTAGTGGCGAGCCACATTCTGTTGAAGAGTTTCTCTCAGAGCTAAGTTGTCGTGTGTGGTCTGAGTTTTCCAAGATGCAACGTCTTCCGTAGGTGAGGTCACCTATGTACTGGTATGTCGTGTGTCGGCTGCTTGTTGTAAGGATGCAACATGTTCCATAGGTGAGATCACCTATGTGTTGAAGTTATGTGGTTTCAGGCACCTTTTTCTTTTGTATGTTAAAATTTAGCTAACGATTGGCATTATTGTTATGTTGCTTGTTTTGGAAAACTGAAAAAAGACACTTACACTGTCACCCAATGAAAATAGAGAATAGATGGAGAGTAAGGGGGCAAGTATCGCTAGCATTCCTCTTGAATATTTACGGGTTAAGTGGTATAGAAAATGATGTAGAACTTAGAATTAGAGAAGCAACATTTGCATGGGTTCTAAAATAAAACCTACCAAAATATTGCATCATGCTTTTCTATAGTTGACGAATTTTTTTTTAAATTACTGAAAAATAATATATCTTAAAACTCAAAATAACAAAAATAATATTCTTATATTAAATTTGGATGGATATGAATTAGTGTTGACTTAATGTTATATGTGCTATTTTTATTGTTATAAATTTTAAAAAATATTATTTTTCTAATTTTTTTCATCACGCTATTTTGTGTGAGTTATAAAAACATGTGCAACAACTTTAAATTGTAGTTAATAACCGATCAACATAAGTCATTTTTTATTTTTAAAACCAAAATCAACATATTTAGTTCTATGAATAAATTTGTTCAATCCAGCTCAATTTTAATAGGGGGATTAATTTATCAATTATAATGTAGACATTATGGCATGTTTGGTTGATAGTAATAATAATCACAATGAGAATTATTCAAGGTCTTATATTTGATTTGACTGTTAAATAACGTTTGATTTGTTGAATATAAAAGTAATATGAATAGTAATTATATTAGAATTGAATGTAAAAGAAACAGTATTACTATTACAATATTTATTTAAGCAATATAATCAAAATAAATAATAGGATTAAAATGAAGATTATAAAATTATAAATGAAGTAAAATTAAAAAAATAAACTTTTTTTATTACTAAAAAAGATAAAATGAGCAAAAAATCATAAATGATTATACAATTTGTGAGAAAAATAGAAAATTACAGCGTATTTTTAAGGGCTATAGGAATAATGAGGATTACTGCTACTGCTGTAATCTCTTTACATTCTATTACATAATACTTTCAAACTAAATATAGTAATATCCTAAATAATTTTCATTACGATTTCGATTACTGTCAACTAAATATACCAAGTCTATGAAATGTAAAAGAATTACAGTAGTAGCAATAATCCTTATTACTCCCATAACTCTTAAGAATACGCCATAGTGCTATATTTTTCTCACAATTTGTATAATCATTTATGTTTTTTACTCATTTTATCTTATTTGAAATATAAAAAAATATTTTTTAAATTTTACTTAATTTATAATTTTATAAATTTTATTATAATATTATTATTTATTTAATTATACTACTCAAATATAATTATAATATTATTTTTATTTAATTTAATTTTAATTATAATTCACATTTTTATTAAGTTTTTATTTTTCTTTGACCTTTCATGTGACTCTAGAACTAGTATATTGCTATCAGACGATATTATTGCGTTTTTCTATTTAAGAAGCAGACTCTTTAATAAGATTTTATCATACAAAAGACCACTCTAGGGTGACGTATTCATTTTAAAATTTCAAAAAGTTCTGTTTTTGATTTAAGACTCCTAGTAAATTGATAATTTTTGTTAACTCTATTTCAGCCAATTTTTTTAGCGAGAATAAATAGTGTTACTATATTTATTAAATAGTAAAAGGTACTACGTAAAAAAAGAAAATTAATTATAATAGATTAATAACTTCAAATAGATCTTAAATTGAGGAAAAAAAAATTCTTAAGATCTTAAAATAAAAATGACATCCTTGATGGATAAGATTTCCTCATTTTAGCTTAAAAGTAGGAAGGAAAAAGTAAATTTGAAATATAGCTCTTTTTACTCGACTTAGTTCTACTAAAAACCTATTCTCGAGCTAGACTCAAACTAAAACAACTAAATTACACGAAAAATCTAGAAGGTTAGATTACACAAATCATTCAGAGTTTTCAACTTACATGCCGTCATTTTTTTTTCTTTTCTTATAATTTTGGATAAATTATATCATTGATTCTAATCTTAAATACTTAAATTTTTAAAGTCTATAATTTAATGACGATTCTTTTAAATTCTATAATTTTATTCCCAAATTTTTAACAATTCAAACATAAGTACTAAAATTTTGATTAAAAAACATACATAGTAAGATTTGGTGTAAATTTTTAAAAATATAAGTAAAGTTAAAATATGAAAAAATAAAAACTAGAAGATCAAATCATAAAGACCCAAGTACGAAATTAGAATATTACCAAAAACAAAATAGTACGAAATTAGAACAATTTGACCAAAACTAAATACATAAAACAATAGATATAATCGGCTACTTGATTGACTCGACTCATCAACTGTATGTAACCTTTCACATAAATCCAAGCCGATTGGAACTCCAATACGCTTTTACGGCAGAAAGTACCTACGTGCAGCCATAGCAATATTATTAACTCTTGAACTCACTCTCCACCCACCATCCAATACATCAGAATTTTCTTGCACTATAAGATCGATTTTATTCCCATTGTCTCAGGAGGATCAAGCAGTTAAAAACTGGAGCGCAAACAAAATGTCTTGACAAGTTCCTTCTAGTTCACATGGTAGATCACATCGCTTTTATCTGATGCTCTGCTTACAATATTGACAAACCACAAAATCCTTCAAGTGTTCACCAGCAGTCCGAGTTAAATCTGCAGCAAATAGAGAAGTGTCCTGCTCCGATATTATATGTATCCCACATCTTACAACCTCCACATCTGGTCTATTTGCAGAAACTGAAGCTTCAAGTGAAGTTGCTTTCTAGAATTGTCCAGCAAACCATCCTCTTGGAACATAGGTGCAAAGCCCATAAGATCCAGGACTGCAGCCTTTCAAGTTCTGAAAGGCAATTGTATTTTCACTGGTGGAAAAGTGAAAATGAGGCTCTTTCAATTCCCAGCTTCTCTCAAAATGGTCATGCGAGTGTATTTTAACAACATACAAAGCAATGCCCGTCCAACTATCATCTGAATATGCTGGTGGCCTAATCAATATAGAGGAACCAGTTCTCAAATGAGTAAACCATTCCGCAATTCTGATGTAAGGGAAACGGATTTCAAATGTCTTCTTCTGATGGATTTGGTCCTGTAACACCCAGAAACAAGAAATACACATAAGGAAAATGAACTGTATGTGAGAAAGACATAGATGAGTCAAGATGAACCTCAATGAACCCTGGATATATTTTGATATGTTCTTTAGAAGCAAGAGATATGAGCCTTGTAGAATCTTCTTCCTCCCCTGAGTTTTGGCTTCGTCATCTAGAGGAGTCGATAACAAATTGTCTGAATAACTCATCTCCTGGGCTTTAGTAATGGAAGATAATTTGAGGTAAAATGTTTTTGAATACATCAGAGGTTGATTTGAGCTGTAGGAGATGTTGAGAAATCTCAGTGATGTCAAAATTTAAACCTAATATAGAATGACGAGATTCTCACAATACCTTGAGATTAACAACTGGTTGATTGAAGACTCAGATGGATGACCCATAAACTCGGAAAAAGCACCGATCTTTGAATAATTTGGAAAAACAAAAGTCAAAGGAGATTTGATGAAGGTAAAACGAAGCCACTCAACAATTAGCATGTACAAATTTGGGGACATGCTGAAGTCATCAACTCGTAGTAGTTTTTCCAGAGATATCTATTACAAAACAAGGAAAATCAGAACAAATACAAATAAAAATTTAATGAAAAAGGTAAATGTTCTTTAATCTATAGTTGAAGCATAGAAAATATATCCAAAGATATCAATAGGTTCTTTAATCTAGTTTCTTCATATATTCTGTTGCAAAATAACTTTCATGAAGTCCGAAATCTGGAGACACAAAACTGATTTATATGTCCAGAACAAAACTGAAACTTATCTGGAAGTAGATCCGTTTATGTATGAAAACATATAACCATACCAATTACCCATCTATTTCATAACCAGTTCCACACAAACTTTAATGCTTAGTGTAACATGATAGTCTAATCCCTTTAATTTTACATAATGAACACATAAGTGACAACTAGTTTTAAAGTTATTCACTTTAGTTATTATTGTCGCATTGTTAGAAACTTCAAGTCATTTTTTTCTTTCCACTTCCTATCTTTTATGGTCAGTTTTTTGAGGAAGATGTAAATAAATAAATAAATGGATAAAATGAAGAGAAAAAAAAAAAAAAAAAGGTTTAGAGTACACCAATTTAAAGCAAAGTGATTGTGTCTAATCTAATAAAAGCAAAGCGACACAGTTGCACTTTTTACATTTTTTCATAACAAGAACTCATTCCAAGCTTGGAAAAGCATATACCAGCAAAGCGGCAAAGGAACTAAAGTCAAAATAAAATCAAAAAAACGTTACAGAAAACGATCAAGCCACTGGTGCAAAATCAAAAAAGAGTTCTAACCTGCCATGAAAAATAAGACCAACAATGACACAAACAACCATGTCCCACTGACAGGATGGTATAGTAGCTATCCAGGCGTAATATCCTTTACCATGTTACCAACTTACCATCAAGTTTTCCACTTTTTTACAGGTTACACCATTTCAGGAGCTAAACAACATACACTAAAAGTTTCAACAATCAATTAGAAAAGTCTCGCCATCAATGAGAAATTCAAGATATGAATTAGTAGCGTACTTTGATAGCCTAACAGGTTATACGAATATACTTGAAGGAAAAGCAACCCAAATTAAAAGAATTTATATTTTACCTAATGTAAATTTCTTAGAGAGAAAATTAGGACTGAAAAAGAAAAGCAATGTTACGTCATGGTGATTTTAGTCACATAAATGTAACAAATATAGCAAAATGAAAATGCAAACTTTCATCAAACTTTATGCGCATTTGCTCTCACAGCCTAATCTATTGGAGATAATCAAAGAGCAATAGACAAACATGGACCACACCCCTGAAGTATATTCAAATATTCCCGCTCTCATCTCTTTGCTGGTTCGTCCTATTCTTTTCTTATTTTGCTAATAAAAGTCGTCAAATTCTTTACTTCTCACCCTCACCCCTCACAATTTTATAAATAACAAACAGAATGTAAACATGTAAATACAAACAACTACCAACATGTAGAAGATCAAGAATAAAAATCAACAGATTCAAAGTTCAAAAGATATTAAAAAGATATAAGCAAAAGAAAAAAAATAACAAACTAGAGAAAACATATACTACTAAACACTTGCACAAAAAATATAGATAGCTAAAGCACAAAACAATTTGAGTAAAAAAATCTCTCTATGAAAGAAAATATAAATAGAAAAAATGAAAATTAATGTGGTCCTAGAAATTGCCTGACATACTTGTGATAAAAAGATGTGCAGGAACAGAGTTCCATAAATATCTTATCCAGGGTATCAGCTCTGTTTTTGATCAAAATGTAAAAGCTGTTGGATAGGAACAAGATTCACACCAAAAATCAACTGATCTAATTGGCGAAGATCAAATCTCTGATCCATACAAATTATTATTATTACTATAAGCAATATTATAACGAATACACACTGTAAAAAAAAAAAGTTTTTCTGTCAAATCTCTTACCAATTTGGAGAACATTCCTTCTTCACACCGCAGATAGGCGCGGATCTTCACCGCAACTTGATCCATTGCTATCCCAAAGTAACAACAAATCAATCAATCGAAAGATAAGAAAAAGAAATTTCAATAAATGTCATACCATCACGTACATATTATACAATTGACTGAAAACCATATGTGAATATGTAGGGATGAAAGTATTAAACTAGTGTCTAGATCGAAACCATAGAGCAATACAGAAGTCAAACCAAAGATATTGATGAATTTGAAATTATAAATTGGCAAAGAAGATACGAAATATTATAACAATTTACTGCAAGCAATATGATAATGAATACACGCCGTAAAAAGTGTTTCTATCATATCCCCGAAAAAACAAATAATAAGAAAGTGAACGGGTATATTCCATCAGAATCAAGTCGCCCATCCAGAAAAAGAAATGTATAAGATAGATAATGTATATCTTTATCCAAAAACAAATAATAATAATGTGTATCAGTTTTTCCCCGTCCGAGATGAAGACGAGCAACTCGACCATCCGGACGTTCATTTTATAAAAGTGAATAATACTTAGAAGAGTATTATGCAACACTATTTATGTACAAATTTAAGATTCATCAAAATATATATTAAGTTAGACACATATTTTAATTATATATATTTAATTAATATTTGTTACATTTTAGTAGTGATGAATATTATTATCCTATTCTATAAATAAAAAAAATCTATTTATTACAAATAATTAATAAATTATAAATGATGCGGTACATTATTATTGGTAAATATAATCAAATATACATAATTTTATCCAATAAAAGACAGACACGTTAATTGTAATATTAATAGAGTTGTGATATATAAAAATTATTTTAAGAAATATAATGTATAAAATTTTTCTTGTGATTCAAGACAAAGACAAGCAAACTGAGTTATTCTAATACTATTTGTCTAAAAGCAGGCGCAAAAATGGTGTAAAACACCACTTGAATTCCCATTTATGATTTCTTTTAAAAAGGTACCATTAACATATTTTGTTATTTGTAATAATTTATTACCAAAATATCAATTAAATATCGACTTTTATTGACCTTTTATCAACTATCATTTTTTTTACCTATTTTTTATATTTTGACCGTATCGACCTTTAATTGACCTAATATTAACTATAAAATAATTTGTTATAGTAGGTGAAAACCTGTTGAGGGTTCCTTTCTAATAAAAAATCAAGGACCTCAAGTGATATTTTATAATATTTTTGGCCCCTTTTAGCAAATACCCATGATGTGTCAAGGTTTTAAAAATTCATAAACATGTACTTTGTATTGTTAATCAATTTATTTGATAAATAAGTCATGTCAAATCATATCATTAATAACAATTTTTTAAATGTTCCATCATTTTGAGTTTTGATTGTTTAGGTTGGGTTATTGTGTCTTCAACTGAAAATTCAATAAATATAGGTTATTATAACTTATTAAATTTATTTTGGTTGTGTTGTGTCGTATGTGTGTTAGGTTTTAATGCATAAAATATTAATTTAAGGGGTTCATATTGGGATATTGTGTCATGCTTGACCTATTTAACAAACATGTTTAAATTGGCCATATCACATTGTGTTTGGTTACTTTCAATTTGTGTTGGCCACGTGTTATATAATTATGTTGTGTCAGAAATTAATATCCTAAATATTGCACCTCGATTGTAATTTTTTTCTCTTTTAATTTGTTTTAAATTGTCAAATTTAACTTAATAGTTGTTTTTATTAAAAGACTTTGATGGACAACAAACTTGTAGCTCAATGACATGTAATTCATTTAAGTATATAGAAAGTTTAGAATTCAAACCCTAGATGTGAGTGTGTGTAATGTAGCCATTCAAAAGACTTTTATTCATTTTATTAACAAATTTTATAGAAAATGACATAGCATTCAATTTTATATAATACTAGTTTTGATAGCACATATCACTAAATATAATATAGTTACATTTTAAATAATTTAAATTAACATGTATTAATATATATATTTTTTGAAATAACTACATTATATATGCACCTGTAATTCAAAGTTGTTTAATTAATATATTTATTATTATTTAAGATATAATTCTATATAAACATGATAGATATAACATGATCGAATTTAATTTTTTATAAGCTTTGTTTTTTGGTTAAAAATAATTTATATTAGTTAACCTTTTTTGATATGATATATGAGACACAAAAATGATTAATTCAATACAAATAGTATACGCTCATAAATGAATTAATCGAAATTAATTCATTCATTAAATGAGTAAGCCTAAGCTATATGATTTGTCACCCTTAATGTGATTGAAACAATTATTCAAGGAAAATAATTTAAAGTTATTAAATAATAAAACCATTAAAATAAATATTCATAATAAATGTATTTACTATAAGAACATTTTGATATTTATTGATATAAACAATTATTCACATAGGAATAATATAAAGTTAGTATGCAATAAAACTATCAAATTTTTTCATAAAAGGTGTATTTATTTTAAGAATATTTTGATTCTCAAAAAAAAAAAAAGGAGGATAACTAAAAACAAATTCTTACGTTTTTATATGGAAGATAAAACAATTATCTAAAGGTAACAATGAAAAGTTAATACACAATAAAACTATCAAAATAATTATTCATAATAAATATATTTATTATAGGGGCATTTTAGTATTTATTGGTATAAGTAATAGTCTAAAGTTAATATACAATAAAATTATCAAAATAACTATTCATAATAAGTATATTTATTTAGGGGCCTTTTGATGTTTATTGATGTACTAAAAAATTAACAAAAGCTAAAAAAAATGAGAAAGAAAAAAAGTCAAGAATAATCAAAATGGTACACAATAAATTAATAAAATAATGATTAATAAGAAAAATTATTTATTATAGAAGTATTTTAATATTTATTAGTATACTAAAAAACTAACAAAAACTAAAATAGTAAACTATAAAATTAACAACAATAACTATTTATAAGATATATATTTATTATAGGGGTATTTTAATATTTATTAATATATAATAAAAACTAACAAAAAAAATTAAAATTAAAATTAAAATTAAAATTGGGAGAAACATCAAAGTGGCAAACAAGCCACTTTTATATTATAAAGATGTATTATTTTTTATTATTATCTTTGTTAATAGAACAAAATTCAAACTGAAATATGGAGCACTAGGCTATATTTGGATCTTTCATTTGTATTAAAAAATATGAGGAAAATAAGAAGGGTAAAAAAAAAAAGAGAGGGTAAATTTACAAAAATAATACCAAACTATTTCATTTGTGTTAATAGAATTTTTGGCCCAATATATAAGTAACCTTGCCTTTATATTATATAAATATATATCATATCTTATCAACTTACAACGGAGAAAACGACATAAATAATTTATATATTATTTATAAATTAATATTTTCATAACTAGTAAAATTAGAAATAAAATTGTGCTTTTTGGTTACCTATAACTTAATTAAATTACAAAAATGCCTTATAGGGCCAAAAAACAGCTACAATAAATTATAAACAGATCTATAACTCTACTCTCCATATGCTTTCGCAATTTTTCTAGCGATGAAACAAATCAACAAAATCATCACACGTAATCTACATGAAAAAAAAAGAGCACTTTAAACAACGCATCTCGTTTTGATTTCAAACATCACTATCTCACAAAAATATTGGGGAAGTATTACTCAGTAGCTTTGAAAACAAGAAGAAAACGGATTGTACAGTTTTCTACATAAACCATAAACTATGATCCAAATTTATATAACTTCTATGAGTAAGAATCACCGACTTTAAAGCATACGTAAAACTTGAATATAAATCTGTATATATGAATAATTCATGAAAACATGTAAATAAAATAAAATAGAATAATCGTTTTCTACAAATGCTTGCCAGTGTTAATCTCATTTTCATACTTTATTAACACTTCTATAATGGCTTATTCTGAGATTGTAATAGAAACATACTATTTCTTTATCTTATTATGTAACCATTTGCATATTGTATCACAAGTATGTTAGGTTACATTGTGTATGTTACAAGTCCTTTTTTATATATTGTTTCACAAGTATATAATAGGTTATATTGTGTGTTACAAGTCCTTTTTTCCACACTGTATCACAAGTATGTAACAGATTACATTGTGTGTTACAAGTCCTTTTTTTTTTACATATAAGTATGTAACCATTTACATATTCTATCACAAGTATGTAATAGGTTACATTGTGTGTGTTACAAGTCCTTTTTTTACATATAAGTATGTAACCATTTATATATTGTATCACAAATATGTAATATGTTACATTGTGTGTGTTACAAGTCTTTTTTACATATAAGTATACAACCATTTACAAATTGAATATTTTATATGATACAAAATCACTGTGTATTACTCATACTAGAATAATTCAAATATATTGATTTGAATTTATTCAATGTAATTACAACAAGGGACCTGAAAATTGGAACACTGCTTATCCATAGTAAAATGAATATTTGAAAATAAAGAGGAGATATATATAAATGGCATTCTAAAGAGAATATGTATAAGAAAGGATGTGACTATGCTGCAATTGAAGAAAGAAATATGTGCTACTTTACACTTAGAAGGAGATGTCAACATTAAAATGAAGTATAAGGGTGTTTATATAGTTTTAACCATTGTGGATGATAGATATGTAGAATACTTCATGAAAGTAAATATAGGCAAACAAAATGAGGAATGTAACAAATTGCATGTAATACATACAAACAAGCAAACATTCCAAGAATTGAAATTGACTTGATAATAAATTCAGAAGATGATACAGGCTTATACAATAGGAAAGTGTATAACAGTAAGGGAGAGCTCAAATTACATGTCTCAACATTGGCCATAAATAAAGATTTCATTACAAAATTAGTAATTCTAACAAGAAAACCATAAGAATAAAATGCTAGGATGATGGGTGTGAATGGAAGCTTGCTACAACATTTAGTTCTCTTTTGTAAAATTTTTGATATATGCCTTATAATAATTGTTACACCAAATAGGAATATGTAATCTGTTAAAAATTAATCATGTGTATTATAACTAGTCATGTGTAAGAGGAATTAAAATGTTAGAAATATTTTCAATCAATGAAAACTTGTTATTGTTTGTTAATAAAATGTAAATGCAAGCAAGGTCAAATGTGTTACCACTCCTTGATTTTACCTTGCTTATATGTGATATATTACATACACATGTAATTAACAGATTTGATAATTTGTAACACTTGTTATCTACTAAACTAAATATATGGTTCATGAGTATGTAACTTTTATATACCAATGGTGCAAATATGTAACCTGTTACATTACATATGACATGGTATGTATGTAATATTTATTACATACCTGCACCATAAATTACATAGTATTTAACAGTTTACATAGTCTGACATATGTCATATGAAAATTGTTATGTTACTCATTATAACCTGTGATATACTGTTTGTTACAACCTTTAACATATACAAATATTTACATTTGCTTATTTGAAAAAATAATGCATCTAGAGTAAAAAACTAAATAACATGTACCACTCATTCAAAATCTTTAAAATGTGCTACTGTTTGTCATTCACAATGGAATATTATATACAACATTGTCCAAAAAATGAAATTAAGATAAAACATCTATTTGAAATAGATATTGTGATTACATAGACCTAATATACTGGATCTAGCATACCACTATTACAACAAAATTGGATTCAATAATTCTAATGTTTTAAAAAAGAATATAACTAATCATATCCAATGTCCAACCACGGATGAGAAATTCTATAAACTTCAAGCACCAAATACCACAGTTATGACTGCACGATAAAAAAATGATTAATAAAAAATGTAAACAGTTTCAAAAGTACAAAATTAAAAAATAAAGAAGTAAAAAAGTATAAATATTACTTGTTACTTTACTTCGAGACGCCCTCAACAAAGATAATAGGCCAAGACATAAGGATTAGCTTGATAATGTTTGCCATAACCTATCCTATCGAATTCAGCAAAATAGGAACAACAACTCCTAAATGACTGCATTTGCCTTTCACATTGAGTGTGTTCAATGAATCATAGATTTTAATAAATCTTTTATTTAAATAAATTACACAACACACCCAATGATTGCCATCAACATTGATTGGAACATACTACTTCTCTAAGTCCTTCCAGTCCACAGGCCATAGTTTAACCAAAAGAAGGTGCACCAGTAACAAACTCAAAAAAATATTGATCAGATTTAATCTGAATAGATCGTGAATTTCCTTCACACTCGTAAAGTAATCTCAAACATTCCTCATAAAAAACAAAACAACATTAACTTTCAATCAACATTAATTGTCATATACAAGTTATGTAACAAGTTACAAATTTAACTTATGGATATGTAACCTGTTACATATCTATGCCATGTAACATATATGACATATGACATATTATATAAACTGTTACATACTGATAATGCAGGTACGTAACACATATTACAGATTTAGCAATTGTATGTAACAAGTCATTGATTTAGTTGATGGATATGTAACCTGTTACATACTTGCCCCATGAGTATGTAATGAATTACATATGACATATAACATAAAATGTAATCTGTTACATACTATGTAACAGATAACATATCACACATGTATGTCACATGGTACTTTTTTATGTTTTCAAAGCCAAAGAGGACAAAAAAACATACACTGAACAATGTCTTCAAAGTAGTATAGGGCTTAAAATCAAAAGTATCTGAGTACCTAGCCATCCATGCTCCAATCTCATATAAAACAAAATGCATATGCTGTAACAAAGTACTAAATACATGAGTAAAATATACTAAAAACAAATAAAGTACATAAAATAAAATATATTGGTTGAGTGACAAATTTTAAAAAATAAATTGCTAAATAAGTTAAAAATAAAATATCTAGAACTGTACCATGTAATCTCCAACTTCACTTTTCAATAGTACAAAGAAATGCTCTTTACCAACAACCAAGTCATAATAATGAAGCTTAATAGGTTTACTACAAAAAACTGTAAAAATTAAAAAATTGTCAAAAGTTCCAAAAAAAAAAAAATAATGCAAACAATTTAAATATATAAATCAAGGTGCATACGAGGATTGTCTCCTAAACCAATTCATAAAATTATTTTCCCATCTAACAAGTAATGTTTGATATGGGCAAGAATGACGTTCCAAAGTTTGATCATCCTTACATATATCTAAAACCTGAGCTGCAGTACTAACAGATTTAACTGAAGCATTAACACCAACTTTAAGTCCATCATATGCAAAAGGAATATCCTTCTTATTAAAACACAAATATGGACTAGAAATAGTTCGTGAAGGTTTAATTTTTCTCTTATCTCTCTCTATTACAAAACTATATATAGCTTTTGAACAATGAATTATAAGATTAAACATTAATTTAGAACCAAATCTATACAATTATGCAAAATAATCCAACTAATCAAAGGTATCACTATCAAAATTGGAGTCAGAAGAAGGTGAGGGAGATTTGGTCACCAAAATCTGCAAAGACGTAAATTCTACCCCAAGATCGAAAGATGACCTATCTACATCATTTGCATTACTTGTTTTTCCATATATATCAGAATTTTTAGGAGGGATAGGTATAAAACAAACATTTGTTGGAGACCTACTAGATCTAGTTGTACGTTGTGGCTGCAAACAAACAAATGTATGATACATGTAATTAGCCACATAATTATTTGAATTATTTGTAAGCTTCAACATTAACCAAAAATCGACTGAGAAAATTTTGATGTAAAAAGATACATATTTGCAAGCAAACATCAAGAAGTTGTTCTTGACAGTGAAACTTCTCATCAATATATGCTTGTTGTTTCTCGAACTTCTCATCAATATAAGATGACAATTTTCCAAACAAGCCCTCTAAAACATTTGAAGTTGGAAACTTTGGCTCATCCTTTAAACCTTCATCAACAGATTCATAATTATCATTTAAAGAATCCAATTTCTACTTTAACGACACCTCATCAGCTGGTTGTTCTTGAGAACCAGCCCTTTGACTTTGACACATCACAACGTTATCAAAATAAACAACTTTAACATTGAAAAGAAGAGATCTAAAACAAGGAGCATTCTCGTGTGACATAATAGTATTCACACAAACTTACAAATAAAAAAACACAAAACAATAACCAAAATATTACTAAACATAACCTATTTTGCTTATGTAATATGTGTTACATATCTGCAACATATGTGAAAAGTAAATTGTTACATACTGATGGTGCAGGTATGTAACATGTATTACATATATATCATATGATGAGTGCTTGAAAAATACTAATATTTTATGATTTAATATTCTCAATTGTATAAATCTATCAATCCAAAATCGTATTTCATGCATTTTTAGCTTCAAAAGAGATAAATAATGTAAACACACGAAACGAGACACTTGGAGCACTCAAATAGCAACCAAGAAGCAAAAAGGATTAAGTCATGTAAGTCTTACATTATAAACCAACCAGTATGTAAGGGTTACATACAAAGACACAAAATTCAACTTGTGCCTCGGCCGAGATTATTGTGTGCTGCGGTACACAGCTCTTGGATTTTACTATAGGGTGCAATTTCAGCCTTGTGCCACAACGCACGTACTTTTCTAGGGAATTAGAGTTTTATGTAACCCTTACACCTATAAACACCCCCTTATGTTTCAATAGGAGTGACAATTGTGTCGTATTAGTTGTGTTTGTGTCATGTTCATTTAGTGTTAATCGTGTCTGTATTGTGTTGTGTCAATTTTTCTGTTGACACATGAAAAAATGTACTCGATTTTTTTTTTTTTCATTTTGCCTATTTATAAGAGTAAGAAATAACAAAACCTTTAAGAATATGAAAAAATTATCGATAAATTCTTACTAATTTTTTTTTTCATGTCATGTTGTGTTTGAGTCATGTTATCGAGTCGTGGCAGAAATTGCCACCCCTATGTTTCAGCATCATAGAGAATTTTTCACACAATTTGGGTTTGATTTTCTAATAAACTAAACTATATTTTGGTGTTTTTCACATCCTAAAGAGGTAAGAGAGGCACATCTAAGAAAAAAAAAGTCTTTAAAGATCAAAGATCAAGCTTTTGTGGAAGGAAACATTATCCAAGCCAATTGGTATCTAGAATTAGGTTATTTCTTGTAAGATATTTCTTCTTCTTCTTCTTTCATCTCTAGAATGTATGTTAAATTATATTTGTCTATGAATATTAATCTAAACATGTTTGGATGAATTTAACTATGGATGTTTAGTTTTTATTGCCATATTTGCTAGATTTATTTTGGTGAATGTTTTAATAGCAAAACAAGTAAATTTTTCTTTTTGATTAGAGTTTGTTTAGAGATTTATTTGTGAATACTCATGGGCCAATTTGAGGTTTATAAATGAATTGAAAAATTTGGGAATTTAGTTTTAGGATCGTCATCTTGACTATATTTTGATAAACTTAATCAAAGCTTCAAATTTATAACCTAGTCATGGCATTGGCTTGATTGACACATTTTTTCTTGTGCATAATTTGATTGCTAGTTGATATACTCAATCCATAGGATATTGATAAGTTAATCACTAAAGGAAATTACTTGATCCATCGGAATTTCGTAAATAGAAGAAAAGCTAGTAATCTTGACTAATTGGATCGTTCATGTTAATTCAGCGTAATATTTCGATGCAAGTATGGTCAACTAAGCTAAACGTCCATAAATCCTGTATTGATTATTAAAAAGCTAGTGAAGTTAGTCTTAAGTTGAAACATTATTCTGCGACTTGTTCGTATGCCATCATAATTATTCATTCCTTGCCTTCATCGCTCTTGCTTTTGTTTCCAATCTCATTTACAATTGTAACTAATTAGTGTTTCAATAGCTTTAGAATTCTAAATAATTAGTGTTTCAATAGCTTTAGGAGTCTAGTTAATTAGTGTTTCAGTAGTCTTAGGACTCTAACCATTTAGTATTTTAGTTATTTTAGGATTCTAGAGAAGCGTGAAGAGATTATTTAGAATTACTACAATTCCTTGAGAGATCGACCTCGAAATTTGTTTATCACTTGGTACGAGTGATTCGTACACTTATGAGTACTAAAATTTACATATCAAGTTTTTGACACAATTGCTAGGAAATTGGCATTTTAAATAATTTTTTTTATAACTTTTTAGAGATTCTAGGTTAGGTTTAGTTTTTATCTTTTTTTTTTTTTTTTTTTTATTTCTTTTGTTATTTAGTTGCTTTTTCTATGCATATTTTCTAGTATTTTGATTTATTTGTTGTTTTTGTTAGTATATAAAATATACCATTCATAGACAACATTAACAAATTCCTTCGAGCACCTACTTAGGTTGGATAATGAAATCCAAGAGCCAATACCAAAGCCTTTTAATGAATAACAAGACATGTCAGACATGGAGGTATGTGACATCTGTGGTTTATATGGACATTATACTAATATTTGCACTTTTGCATGTGATTACTATACATCCACTAGTCCTTAATGAGAGAAGTCACCCACCCTAGAATGATCCCTATTTTAGTACCTATAATCTTGAGTGGAAAAATCACCATAATTTTTTATGTGAAACATACTCTATCCCACCTTATACCCAATACTAAATGCAAAGCTCAAATTTTCATATATACGACATACCTTATTCCTAGTACAATGCAAAGCTCAAAATTTCGTCCATACGACCCACCTGATGCCTAATACCAAATGCAAGGCTCAAATTTTCATTCATATGACCCACCATATCCATCTAATGAGCCAAACTTGATAGTTTCAATGCTTACGATATAAGATGCGATCAAAAGGTGGATTCTATATTGAAATCTTTGAAAATGATAGAAATGCTAGTTGGGCAACTAGCAAAACAAATTCAAATACAAGAAGAGTTGCCTAGTCAAAATGCGCAAGTGAAGGACAAAACAATCCTTCAAGGTGGTAAAGTGCTTAACGATTTCTTTTTCAAAAATACTAATGATTTACCACTTATTGTAGAAAATATAGATGGGAAGCAAGAAAATCTCAAAGAAGATCAAACTAAAGAGAATCAAATTCTACAACCTTTCAAGGAAAACAAGGGAGAATTATCCTCACCTCCTTTACAGCATAAGGCACTTGAGATCTATGCATTCCCAAATCCTTTCCTATACTGCTTAAAGAAGAAAATGTGTACTGTATTTCAAAGGAGATTACTACCAAGATGGAAGGATGTTGCTTAATGAAATACTAGCTTGAAAATTTAAAATCACACACTTCAAGATCTTTGATGATGGTGGATAGAAAAAGAAGCAACGTCTTGCTAAGGCATTAAAGTGATCGCTTGGTGGGAGGCAACCCACCATATTTAGCAGTATCAACTTCTTTTCTTTTCTTTATTTTTTTCATTTTTTTAATTAATTAATTTATTTATTTATTTTTAGTTGCTTTAGTGTTTCTTCTATACTTGCTACATTTGAATGCTTTTCTGAACATATACTTGATTGGAAACAATGATGACAATGTTTAGTTTAGGTTTAGGGGTGTGAATATGATTCAACTAAAAACTTTTTGATACAAAACAATTGTGATTTTGGTTAATTTATGGTATGTAATTGAGTATAGTATGCATATTATGCTTTTTTTTAACTTTCTAAAAGTTTGTTGTAAGAATTAGTTCATAGTCATAATTTATAAATTATCTTCTTGATATTGAAATTGAGATGAACCTAAATTTAATGTCTTGGAATCAAATAATGAAGAAAATACCTTGTGAGATATTTGAACTTTTAGTGTTTTATTCTGAGAGATTAATTTTTTTTTTACTCTTTTAAACACCTTCCTTATGATTCTGAATTATTAGATGATCTCAATAGAGTTTTGCATTAGACGTTAGGATTTTTAACTATCAAATGAAGCTCATGTTGTTTATTTTCATAACTCTAATTGAATGACTTGAGTAGCAATTGAAAGTGAGTGTTTAATTATCTTCATGCTTGACTTCTAGTGCATAATATCATATATGGGGTTCATTTAGACAAAAAAAAATTTATAATAGCCACCTAGCAAAAAATACTACAAAAAAAGGCTAGGGGTTTGTAAATTTTTTTTGGGATATGTGTACAAATAAAACGATACACATATAAATAAATAGAAAAAATAAAATAAAAAGCCAAAAAATCTTAAAAGTAGTAAAGTGACTATTACAATCTATTAGAAATAACCCTTTGAAGTCAAAAGCATTTTCATTCATCTATAGGCACATACTTGATATTGTTGGCTTAATGAGTTTGATTAGAGTATGATATGAGCAATGCAAATCTTTTATAATCCTAGCATCTGATTTTTTTCATGAGATCAATTTTGTTGCACTTGAGCTTTTATTCTTTATATGCATATGCAAACCTATTTGTCTTCTTCTTTACATAACTTCTATTTGTATATACTTTGTTAAGTACATAAACCCTTAGGGTCGGTGTGATATTAAGAGTGAATCTTGTGAGGCTTAGAGTCAAAGCGAATTCGAATTCTTGACAATGAGTTTAGGGAATTTGATATGAATATGTTAGAGCATTGAGATATAGATGAACAATATGATTTGATTTGCAAGATTGACTTTGAAGTATGTTGAGAGGTTAAACATGATTATGCATAAAACTTAGTTATGAACTGTAAAGGAACTAAAACATGAGAAATTTTGTTGATTTGAGGTAATAATTTTGTTTGTTCGTAACTAGTTTTAGTTTATTTTATTTGTTAGAATGTTTGTGGTTATTATTTCTAAAAACCCTCACGAGTTTATAACTTGTCCAGTAGGACCACCTAGGGATTTAAAGGCTTGTTACAAATGCTAAATGCAACCATGATAATCTATGGAAGTTATTTACGTTAGTGTAGTTTAGTTTATTTATTTTTATTTTAGTTTTTAGATCGCTTCACTTGCTAAAGACTAGCAGTAAGCTAGTTGAGGGTTGTGATGAGTGCTTGAAAAGCACTAATATTTCGTGATTTGCGCTTGAAAAGTATTAATATTTTGTGATTTAATGAGCTTAATTTATTAAATAGATTTAATTATCAAGTTTTTGATGCACAATGACTTGATAGTCAAATTTTATATTTGTAATAAGCTCGCAAGTGCACGAATCACTTATAATAAGTGATAAGTATACTTCCAAGGTGTCTCTTAAGGAATTGTGGTAGTTTTAAAACGTTATTTATTTTTTTATTTAGTCGAACAAACAATCCTAAATATTCTAACAATTATTAGTTGCAGAAAGATTGTAAATTCCTAAATTAATTTTATAACTAAAATAAAATGCAAATAAAAGTAATCACAACATGGATGTAAATAGAAATCTTAGTTCGCTATCCATTCATGGAAAGAACAAATTAAGCAATTCAATTAAAAGTTAGATTTAATGATTACTTCGCTAAACCTAAAAATCTCAAATTAATGGCAATTTTCACTACAATCAATTAATTAACGTATTTGATCTGGATCATTAACTAATAAATTGAAATTAGCTCAAGGAAATATTATAATCACCTAATCTAACACAAATCAATGTAATCAATTTAGGCACTTGTTCATAATGCATAATCAAGCAAAGATGGCATTTCTAATACCTAAATTCTATCATATTCTCTCTATCTACAAATTAAGATTTGATCCATCATTAATTCATAGTAAAAAATATTAAGAACATGAACAAGAAATAAATCCAAAACTCAAATATTATTAAATTACAAAATTGTTCTTCCAATCATTGGAAGCAATACTAATATCCCAAATACATAATTTAGCAAACCATAACTAAATTAATGCCAATCAATTTAGTCATGGGAGGCAAACCACAAAATCAAAGAGAAGAAAAGATATACAATAAAAATACCCTAATGAATCCTCTAGCTCCAAAACCTTGAAGTTGGTTGGTCCCCTTTCTCAATTCTTTGGAGTAGCTTCAATAATGGAGTGTCTTCTCTGGATTTTGGGTGAATATTTGGGTGGAAACACTTGGGGCAATAGCAGCAAAGGGGAGGAGAAAATTGGTTGTAAAAACTTGTGTTTGAGAGAAGTATAATGTGGTATTTATAGGAGGAATGAAGTGGCACACGTGTGTTAGGATTTCTGGGCATTTTTGGCACACGTGCCACGGCACATATTTTCTCATGTCGCGACGTAAGTTGAATTTTGGCTCCAGAATAGAAAACAGAGACCTCCCCGCCGCGCTGCACATTTTCTCATGCCGTGACGGGCTTTGATTTTGCCTTGTATGTAACCCTTATATAGTTTTTGACTCCCAATGTAAGCCTTACATTCTCTGGCTTTTGTTACTCTATTTTCTCTCTTTTTGTGTCATTTTAATCAAATATTCTTCTAAGAGTCCAAAAACCTACAAAACACATAAATACCTTCCAAAACACGAAAATAATAAAATAAAACATAAAATGAATGCTTAAAAACATAACAAATATAGGTCAAAATAGTATTCATCAAATATAAGCTTTATATTAGAGATCAACCAATATGTAAGGGTTACATACAAAGACACAAAATTCAACTTGTGTCGTGCATAGATTTTTGTGTGCCGTGCCACACTTCTCTCAAATTTTACTATGGGTTGCAATTTCAGCCTTGTGCCATGTCGTATAAAAATGTGTGTTACAGACCGTGTATTTTTCTAGAGAGTTTGCGTTTTATGTATTCCTTACACCTATAAATACCCCTTACTTTTCAACATTATAGAGAATTTTTCACACAATTTGGGTTCGATTTTCTAATAACTAACTATGTTTTAGAGCTTTTCTACATCCTAGTGAGGCAAGAGAGGCACATCTAAGAAGACAATAAGCCTTTGAAGATCAAAGATCAAGCTTTTGTGGAAGGAAACATCATCCAAGCCAATTGTGGTATCTAGATTTAGGTTATTTCTTGTAATTTCTTCTTCTTCTTTCCTATCTAGAGTGTATGTTAGAGTATATTTGTCTATGAATATTAATCTAAACATGTTTGGCTGAATTTAACTATGGATGTTTAGTTTTTATTGCCATGTTTGCTAGATTTATTTTGGCGAATGTTTTAATAGTAAAATTAATAAATTTTGCTTTTTGATTAAGAGTTTGTTTAGAGATTTATGTGTGAATACTCATGGGCTAATTTGAGGTTCATAAATGAGTTGAAATATTGAGAATTTAGTTTTAAGATCGTCATCTTAACTATATTTTGATAAACTTAATCAAATCTTCAAATTTATAACCTAATCATGGCATTGGCTTGATTGACACATTTTTTTCTTGTACATAATTTGATTGCTAGTTGATATACCCGATCTGTAGGATATTGATAAGTTAATCCCCAAAGAAAATTACCTGATCCATAGGAATTTCGTAAATAGAAGAAAAGTCGGTAATCTTGACTTATTAGATCGTTCATGTTAATTCAGCATAATATTTTGATGCAAGTTTGGTCAACTAAGCTAAACGTCTATAAATCCTCTATTGATTATTAAAAAGCTAATGAAGTTAGTTTTAAGTTGAAACTTATTAGGTGACTTGTTCGCATGCCATCATATCTATTCATTCCTTGCCTTCATCGTTCTTGCTCTCATTTCCAATCTCATTTATAATTGTAACTAATTAGTGTTTCAATAGCTTTAGGATTCTAAATAATTAGTGTTTCAATAGCTTTAGGAGTCTAATTAATTAGTATTTCAGTAGTCTTAGAACTCTAACCATTTAGTATTTTAGTTATTTTAGTATTCTAGAGAAGCGTAAAGAGGTTATTTAGAAACACTGTAATTTCTTGAGAGATCGACCTTGAATTTTGCTTATCACTTGCTACGAGTGATTCGTACACTCGTGAGTACTAAAATTTACATACTCATAGGGTGGGTATGTAACATATGTAACACATGTTAAATACTTGTATTACAATGCTTCGTGCATATGTAACCTTTTACATATCGATAAAATAGGTATGAAGCATACTTACATACTATGGTATGTAAAAGGTTACATACTCATGAATCATATCTGTAACCATTTACATACAATGTAACAAAATATAAAATACTACTAAACATATATGTAACAAGCATATTAAGAAATTATTACTTGATATTGGTTATTCAGAATGACTTGTACAGTGCTAAAATTTGTAGAAGTGTTGATGACCACCTCAACATTGTGGGGAAATCATCATTCAAACACATAGCTAAGTCATTTCCAATCTTAGGAATGTGATCGTACATCTACACGTAGAATGCTAAGCTCAAACCAAGTGTTTGATAACTTACCCACTCATCCTCCCCTTGTTTTAGTTGGTTGTTCAGTTTCTTACAAGCCAACACATTGGCAACCTCATGTATGTGGATATAATCTTTCTTCAAACTATTAAAAAAGATTGTTGAATACTACATCACCCTAGGGATAACTGTTAAATTTATCCCAATCGGAAGCTAACAAGAAAGCTTCCCTATATATAGAAAGCCTATTCAACCTTTAGATTAATCCACACTCCAAAAAATAAATCAGACATATTGCAACAGCTTCATCAGGGCAGATATAAACAAATTTGAATTCAGAATGGGCCCCTTCACCGCACTTCTTAGCAAGGGATTGATCATTCTTAATAGTCACAATACTTTTACTATGTTTTTTCTTCCGCTTACTAACAGAATGCAAATTTGGTGACCCAATGCAGCTAACCAAAAGCTCCAAACATTGAAGGAATATAAATTTACTAAAATATTTAACCATACAGGAAGTAGACCCTTGGTCAACATCACATGTTTCATTGTCATTTAAGAGAGACAATCTGGTCTCTACCCAATATTTAGTTCTTGAAAACCTAATAACTTTGGAATTAATCCTGAACTATAATTCCTTATCAGACTTGCATGACAAGCATCTTTTTAGAAGAGAGAGTGAATAAGCTGTCCACTGAATTTGTAGATAGATAAATTGAAAAAATTACCAAAACAAGATTATTGAAACCTTATCTTTTATTCTTCATTAAGAACACTCTTTATTCAGGCCATAACATTATGTGATTGTGAACTACAACCATAACATATCTAATATATCTCGTCAGGGGATAGCAAATTAGGGAACGATCTGTTGTCTTCAAGATATGAAGCCAACAAGATAAAAAACAACTTATGTTCTAAATAACAAACCAAATATTATATTACATACATGTTATGTCATATGTGATTTTCATTTGTAACAGTGTATGTAACCTATTACATACTTATGACATCAGTATGTAATAGTTTACATATGAGATATGACATACAATATAATATGTTACATACTCATGGTACATATATGTAACACATTACATATATGATATGTCATATGTAATAAGTGTTATATACGTGCACTATCAGTATGTAACAGTTTACATATGACATATTATGTAAACTGTTACATAACATGTCATATCATGTCATATGTAACCTGTTACATATTGATGTACAAAAATTTGATAGTCAAATTTTGTATTTTATATAAAGCTCGCAAGTGCACGAATCACTTATAGTAAGCGACAAGTATACTCCCAAGATCGTCTCTCAAGGAATTGCGGTGGTTCTAAAACGTTATTTATTTTCTTATTTAGTCGAACAAACAATCCTAAACATTCTAACAATTGTCGGTTGTAGAAAAGACTGTAAATTCGGAATCAAATGAAAGACTAAAATAAGATGGAAATAAAAGTAATCACAACCAAGGGGAAGATGATGGATGGAAATGGGAATATTAGTTCGCTATCCATTCATGGCAAAAACAAATTAAGCATTCAATTAAAAGTTAGATTTAATGATTTTTCCGCTAAACCTAGAAAATCCCAAATCAATGGCAATTTTCACTACGATCAACTAATTAACGTCTTTGGTCCGGATCATTAACTAATCAATCGAAATTAGCTCAAGGAAATAACTAACCACCTAAACTAACACAAATCAATGCAATCAATTTAGGCTCTTGTTCATAATGCACAATTAAGCAAAGATGGCATTTCTAATGCCTAATTCTTAAATATTCTTTCTAACCACAAACTAAGGTTTGGTCCACCATTAATTCACAATCAGAAAATAATAAGAACATGAACAAGAAATAAATCCAAATCATATATAATTAAATTACAAAATTGTTCTTCCAATCATTGGAAGCAAAACTAACATCCCAAAATACATATATTAGCCAACCATAACTAAATTGGTGTCAATCAATTTAGCCATGGAGGCAAACCACAAAATCAGAGAAGAGAAAGATATTACAATAAAAATACCCCAATGAATCTTCTAGCTCCAAATCCTTGAACTTGATTGATCCTCTTTCTCAAATACTTGGAGTAGCTTCAACAATGGAGGGTATCCTCTTGATTTTGGGTTGGTTTTTGGGTGGAAAACCCTTGCTGCAGTAGCAGCTAAGGGGAGGAAGAAAATGGGTGTGAAAACTTGTGTTTGGGAGAGGTATAATGTTGTATTTATAGGGGGAAGGAAGTGGAATACGCGTTTTAGGGTTTCTGGGCAATTTTGGCATGCTCGCCGCAGCGCAGGTTTTTGCCCGCCGCGGCGCGCTTTGAATTTTGGCTCGTTGGTTGAAAACAGAAACCTCCCCGCCGCGGCGCACGTTGTTTTCTTGATTTCCCAGGATGCAACCCGAGAGCCTCTCGCCGCGGCATAAATTTTGCCCGCCGCGGCGCGCCTTGTTGTAATGCGCTGTAAATGTCCTTACATAGTATGTTGATTCTCGATGTAAGGCTTACGTTGCTAAGCCTTTGTTTGTCCCCCTTACATAGTGAATGACACCCAATGTAAGGCTTACATTTTTAAACACTTTTGCTTCACTTTTGCTCTTTTTTCCACATTTCTTCCCAAACCTACAAAACACAAAAATACCTTCCAAAACACGAAAATAATAAAATAAAAGATAAAATGAATGCTTAAAAACATAACAAAATATAGGTCAAAAATGTGTTCATCAAATACCCCCAAACCTACATTTTGCTAGTCCTCTAGCAAAACTAAAATTAAACTATACTAACCTAAATCACTTCCGTAGATTATCACGGTTGCATTTAGCATATGCAACAAGCCTTTAAACCCCTAGGTTGCCCTAGTGGACGAGTTAAAGTCTCGTGAGGGTTTTCAGTGATGATTCCCACAAACATCTAACTAAAACGACAAATAACAATGCTACAAATAAAAACTACAAACTTATTTCAACAAAAATTTCTCATGCTTCAGTTTATTCTTAGTTTATAATCGAAACTCCTACATAAATTCATCCAATTATCTTAACACATTAAGGATTCATCATGCAAATTAGTTTCGCATCACAAGTGCATACTCCAGTACTCCAAAAAATATATCAACATTGATTCCCCCAAACCTAGTGTTAAGAATCTAAATTCGTTTCAACTCTACTCCTCACAAGATAAAAAATTCACTCTTAATATCGCACTGATCCTATGGGTTCAAACACTCAACAAAGTATATGCGAATAGAAGTTATGTAAAGAAATGAACTAATAGATTCGCATATGATTAAACAAGAAAGGCTAAAAAAGTGTATAACATTGATCTCATGAAAGGAATCAAATGATAGAATTTATGAAGAAATCACATTACTATTATCATGCATCAATTAAAATCCTCAAGCAAAAACTTCAAGTGTATGCCCTAGAATGAAGGAAAATGCATTGACTTTAAGGGAAATTATTTCCTCTTCTTTTTTTTTTTCTTTTTGTATTAACCATTTCACCATTTGAAGAACTTAAGGGTCATGATTTTTTTATGGACCCACATACATGTGTATTTTGTGAATGGAAAACTTTATTTTTTTATTTATTTTTTAATTTTTTTTTAAATCTTTTAAAGTCAAGCATGAATGAAATAGGCAAACACTTAAAATTTTACTCAAATCATTTAATCTAAGCATACAATTAAACCTATGATTCTTCATTAGATGTTGAAAATCCTAACATTCAATGCAAAAACCTATAGAGATCTTCTAACAATTTGAAATAATAAGAAAAGTGTTTAAAAGAGTAGAATAATGATTAACTCTCAGAATAAAACGTTAATGGCTCAACAATCATCTCACAAGGTAGTCTCCACTATTTGATTCTTAAACACAAAATTTGGGCTCATCTCAATTTCAATATTAAAAAGCATGAAGTATGAACTATGAACAAAAACCAACTTTTACAACTAACCTTGAATATGTACAAGAAATCAAACAAAACATGTATAAAGATTCAATTACTCACTTTAAATTAACAAGAAGGCATGATAGTTTTTTATATCAAAAAGTTTTTATTGGACCTATTTGTACCCCCAAACCTAAACTAAACATTGTCCTCAATGTTTTCAACTACGCACATGTTCAGAAAAGCATTTAAAAGGAACAAATAGAAAAATTAACTAAACTATAAGAAAAAGAAAAATATTACCTAAAATAGTGGGTAGCCTCCCACCAAGCGCTTTCTTTAACGTCTTAGCAAGACGCAAAGATCCATTCCTATTCACCATCATCGAAGATCTTAAAGTGTGTGATATCAATTTTCCGAGCTAGTATGTCATTAATCTTATCCTTCCATCTCGGTAGTGGGTTTCTATGAAGCACAGCACACACTTTTTGGTGAAAGTGGTAGGAGAAAGGATTTGGGGATGTGCAAGTCTTAGGTAAAGGAGGTGAAGATGATTCCTCCTTGTTCTCCTTGGAAGGTTGAAGAATGTGATGATCCTCGACTTGACCTTCTTGGAGAATTGCTTGCTCCCCATCTATATTTTCTGCACAAAGTGGTAAATCATCAAAAAATTCAGGAAGATAAATATCATTAAAAACCTTACCACTTTGAAGGATTATGTCATCCTTTACTTGCTGATCTTGATTGGGCAACGCTTCTTGTGGTAGAAGTTGTTCCGCTAGTTGCCCAATTTGCATTTCAATCCTTATCATAGAATCCTCTAAGAAATCCATCCTTTGATTACGTTTCTCTTGGTTTTCTATGCTAACTTGAATAAAAGTATTCAAGGTCTCCTCCAAGGTTGATTTCTTAGGGTGAATGGGTAGGTCATAAGGATTGAAATATGGGTATGAGGCATAGAAAACTTGATTGGGCAACGCTTCTTGTGGTAGAAGTTGTTCCGCTAGTTGCCCAATTTTCATTTCAATCCTTATCATAGAATCCTCTAAGAAATCCATCCTTTGATTACGTTTCTCTTGGTTTTCTATGCTAACTTGAATAAAAGTATTCAAGGTTTCCTCCAAGGTTGGTTTCTTAGGGTGAATGGGTAGGTCATAAGGATTGAAATATGGGTATGAGGCATAGGGTGTGTTAGTGTTTGCTTCCCAATAAATATTTTGGTGATTTTCTAACTCGGGAATATAAGTATAGGAATCACTCCAAGGTGGGTGATCATTCCAAGGTGGGTGACATCCCTTATTAAGATCGATATCTCGGTTGGTAGAGGTATAGAAATCACCTGCAAACGTGCAAACATTAGCATCATGTCCATATAAACCACAAATACCACATACCTCCGTATTTGCTAGCTCTTGGATATCAGTATCCAGCTTGATTAAGTGCTCTTTTGAATATGTTTATGTAGTCTATGAACGGTACCTTTCATATACTAACAAAAACAACAAAGAAATCAAAGCACCACAATATATATCCCAAAAAAAAAAATAACGAAAAAGATAGAAATAAAATAAACAACTAAAAACAAATGACTCAAACAAATAAAAATAACTAACAAACTAAAAATAACAAAACAAAACAAAACAAAACACAAAAATTAACAAAATCACAAAAATAAAAAGAAATCACAAAAATAAAGAAATACGAAAAACAAACTAAACAGAAAATAAATAAACACTTTAAAACGCCAATTCCCCGGCAACGGCGCCAAAAACTTGATGCACAAAAACTTGATAGTCAAATTTTGTATTTTATATAAAGCTCGCAAGTGCACGAATCACTTATAGTAAGCGACAAGTATACTCCCAAGATCGTCTCTCAAGGAATTGCGGTGGTTCTAAAACGTTATTTATTTTCTTATTTAGTCGAACAAACAATCCTAAACATTCTAACAATTGTCGGTTGTAGAAAAGACTGTAAATTCGGAATCAAATGAAAGACTAAAATAAGATGGAAATAAAAGTAATCACAACCAAGGGGAAGATGATGGATGTAAATGGGAATATTAGTTCGCTATCCATTCATGGCAAAAACAAATTAAGCATTCAATTAAAAGTTGGATTTAATGATTTTTCCGCTAAACCTAGAAAATCCCAAATCAATGGAAATTTTCATTACGATCAACTAATTAACGTCTTTGGTCCGGATCATTAACTAATCAATCGGAATTAGCTCAAGGAAATAACTAACCACCTAAACTAACACAAATCAATGCAATCAATTTAGGCTCTTGTTCATAATGCACAATTAAGCAAAGATGGCGTTTCTAATGCCTAATTCTTAAATATTCTTTCTAACCACAAACTAAGGTTTGGTCCACCATTAATTCACAATCAGAAAATAATAAGAACATGAACAAGAAATAAATCCAAATCATATATAATTAAATTACAAAATTGTTCTTCCAATCATTGGAAGCAAAACTAATATCCCAAAATACATATATTAGCCAACCATAACTAAATTGGTGTCAATCAATTTAGCCATGGAGGCAAACCACAAAATCAGAGAAGAGAAAGATATTACAATAAAAATACCCCAATGAATCTTCTAGCTCCAAATCCTTGAACTTGATTGATCCTCTTTCTCAAATCCTTGGAGTAGCTTCAACAATGGAGGGTATCCTCTTGATTTTGGGTTGGTTTTTGGGTGGAAAACCCTTGCTGCAGTAGCAGCTAAGGGGAGGAAGAAAATGGGTGTGAAAACTTGTGTTTGGGAGAGGTATAATGTTGTATTTATAGGGGGAAGGAAGTGGAATACGCGTTTTAAGGTTTCTGGGCAATTTTGGCATGCTCGCCGTGGCGCAAGTTTTTGCCCGCCGCGGCGCGCTTTGAATTTTGGCTCGTTGGTTGAAAACAGAAACCTCCCCGCCGCGGCGCAGGTTTTGCCCGCCGCGGCGCACGTTGTTTTCTTGATTTCCCAGGATGCAACCCGAGAGCCTCTCGCCGCGGCATAGGTTTTGCCCGCCGCGGCGCGCCTTGTTGTAATGCGCTGTAAATGTCCTTACATAGTATGTTGATTCTCGATGTAAGGCTTACGTTGCTAAGCCTTTGTATGTCCCCCTTACATAGTGAATGACACCCAATGTAAGGCTTACATTTTTAAACACTTTTGCTTCACTTTTGCTCTTTTTTCCACATTTCTTCCCAAACCTACAAAACACAAAAATACCTTCCAAAACACGAAAATAATAAAATAAAAGATAAAATGAATGCTTAAAAATATAACAAAATATAGGTCAAAAATGTGTTCATCACATATCTACACCATCAGTATGCAAAATGTTACGTACTCATGAACCATATATGTAACTATTTATATATTTGGTTCAGTGGGTAACAAGTGTTACAGATTATCAAAATGTTTACATACATGAGTATTAACATATCACAACTACTAAAATACACTCCTAAAATAAGAAAAGATATAAGATATATCAAACAAAAGAAACAAGAAAAATTATTAAACTTCCCCACAATCATTACCAACTGCGTGTCGAGACTTTATCGTATCCTTTGCCAAAGAAGAATCCAATATTTTCCTCTTAGACTTCCTATAATAAAGCAAAATATGAAGAACTTATACAAATAAAAAAAAAAACACAACTAAAAACAAGATCATGATAAAACAAATCCAAAGAAAAAGCAGGAAATCATGACATCAATCAAAAAATGGACATGAAAATGAAAAACACACAAAAACATCGCAAAATAAAACTAAAATGACAAAAAACCAAATATAAAATATTCCACCTAAACATACATTGAATAACACTGATTTAGAGCGTATCATAATCTACAATGAAGCATTGTTTTTAAACGAACAATGAAAAAAAATACAGAAAAGCTATTTTATTGTAAATAACATGTAAAGAAAAAATCTAAGGATAAAAAGGAAAATATAACAATAATAAAATGAAGAACAATAAACCTATTTTGCTTATGAGAGCATCAAGAAGTGTGATAAAGCAGCAAATTAAGAGAATCACAAACAAAAAAGTAAAAAGCTAATGAAAACAAACAACAAACGAATCACGAATAAGGTGAAGAACAAACTTGTTTGTGATAGTGGAAAGCGAAAAAGAGAGCAAAGACGATGAAGAGCGTAAGAGAGAAATGTGATTTCATGCTTCAGTACCTGAACTTGTTTCGTGTAAGAGTAGGAAAGAAAAAAACTCATTATGATTAAACAGCCAAAGGGTTAAAATTATAAACAAACATCACGAAAATGCCATCGTAAGGCGATATTTGAAAAAGACACTCTTCGGCCCAAAGCAGGCATATAATGGGTCATTAATTCCTTATAAAGTGAGAAAAAAAATGATTAGTGGTAATTAGGGGTGCAATTCAGGAGGGTTAGGCTAGCCTAAAACTAGCATAGTCCAAATTGGTCCAATCCTAGCTCAATTCAAATTTAATTCGAGCCAACAAATGTGAGTCAAAACCTTAACCAAATACAAACAAATTTGCCCAAACTAGCCTAAATTATTAATTACCTATTTTTTTAGCTAATATGTCTTTTTATTATTAAAAAAATGTGTTTAATGATTAAAGTTCAAGCAACAATACATAAAACAATGAAAAAGGAAAATATAAATATAAGATAAAAATTAATTATTAAAGAAAAAGGTCAAATTTTAAATTAATTAGGCAAGAGGTAAATGCCATAAAACCCCACCCATGCAAAAATTAGAAGCTATTGTGTCCTCATGAAAACTCACAGTTAGAATAACTAGCTCTCAAGTTCCAATAAAATTTATTCTAGCTACTAAACAAAACAAATAGAAATGAGAAGATTAAACAAAGATACTTACCAAAAAATAAAGAGTTCAAAGTAACTTAAAATCTCATACAAGAATATAACTTTTTTATATACACAAAAGGAAACTTTAACTATTATATAACATATAATTCTTAGGACAATAAACTAGTTGAAAAGAGAATAACACAATACAGGCTAATAAAATATTTAAAGTTTTACTTCAAAAGCTAATACCTAATCAATTTAAAAATAAAAAAATTCATAATATTAATTGGAATTAAGGATGAATATTATTTTTTTAAAGAGTTAGGTATATTTAAATATTAAATGCATTAACATTAAAGAATATAACATAATATTGTGATAAAATGAATAAATTACAATTATTTATTCATTATCAACTTATTTTTGAAAGGAAAATTGAAGAAAAATAACTAATATATCATAAAAAAGAAGTACTGAATGAGATGAAAGATTATTTTAGTCTTAACATAGTATTTTATTTTCTTTTATATTTTTTTATTTAAAATTTTATTTTATTTTATTTCAGGCTAATGGGCACGTCCTAACCAAACCCTAACTCAGCTTATTTTTTTTTTGGTTATTTGAGCTAGTCGAAATAGGTTCAAATTTAATTCGATCCGTATTTGATTTGAGTTCTTCGATTTGGTAAATTGAGTTATGGCACAAATTGCTACCCCTATAGGCAACAGTGAAGAGGAGAGAGGCACAATTGTAATGCTTTGGTGAGAGTGATTGATTTGGGTATAATTAGATATTTAGATTTTTGAGTGATTTGGCCAATTAACTGTTGGCAAATCTGATTGTACTCCCCTTTGAAAAGTATAGTAGAATTTTTTGGCGTTGGCCTCAACAGTAGATTAGATAATAACATTGATTACTAAACCACTTAAATTTTTGTATTCTTTTTGTTGATTATTTCTCTTATATTTTTATTGATGCTCATTACTATTATTTTTTTGCTTCCACATTATTATAAAATCTTGGGCATAATAAGTGGTATCAAAGCTTGGTTAAAGATGACGAGTACAGAGTCAACAACAAAGATAGAAAGATTTAATAGAGATAATAATTTCTCGCTATGGTAGATGCGTATGAAAGATGCATTGATTCAATAGGGAGTTGCAAAGTCATTACAAGGCAAAGATAAAAATTCCAATGATATAAAAGATGAAGTATGGAATGTGCTTGATTAAAAGGCAATAAGTGCAATTCGTTAGGGACTCTTAAATGAGGTAGTTCATAATTGTTTTATAAAAAAAAAAATGCTTATGCTTATGAAAGACATTAGAGCAGTTTTATATGGCCAAAAATATGGCAAATAAATTATTTTTGAAAAAAGAGTTGTATACTCTTCGTATATTTGAGAATACAAAATGACTGACACTTACTAATACCTTCAATAGGTTGATTTTTGAACTTGCTTAGTTAGGGGTAACTTTAAATGATGAGGATAAAAGAAGTTGTTATTATATTCTCAACCAATCTTATGATCATTTGATTACCACTTTATTGTATGGAAAAGAAACTATTGTTTTCAAGAGTATGAAGGAAACTTTGTTGTCTTATTACAATAAGAAGAAAATTGATAGTGAGCAATCACAAGTTGATGTTCTAGTTACTACTAAGAAAGATAGTAATAATCACAGCTACAAGTGTGGAAGAAGCAAGCTAGAGACATAAATTATGATAAAGGTAAAGGAAGATCGAGCTCAAGACCAAGGTAGTTTGATCAAGACATTGAGTGTCATTATTGTCACAAAAAGGGTCATATTCGAAAATATTGCAAAATTTTAGCTAAGGATTTAGAGGACAAAAAGAATCAGACACAACCCACTGATTCAGTTAGTATTGTAAAGGATAAAATTGAAGATAAAGATGATAATTTACTATCTGTCTCATCAGGTATTAATTCTTTTACTAATTCTTGGATTCTTGATTCTGGTTGTTCCTATCATACGAGCCTACAAAGAAATTGGTTTGATACTACTTATACTCCCAAAAATAGTAATTGTGTTTATATGGGCAACAATGCAAAATGTTAAGTTGGGATAGGAACCATTAAGGTTAGGATGTTTGATGGTGTTGTAAAAACTTTGACAGATGTGAGACATATTCTTGAGCTAAAAAAGAATCTGATTTCTCTCAGTGGGTTAGATAGGATATATATTAATAATACTTCCAAGGTTTGATATAAAATCACAAATATCCCTAAGGTTTTAAAAATATCACAAATATCCCCCCAACTTAACGGAAGTTAAAGATAACGGAATTAAATAGTAAAATGGCAGAAATCATAGAAAATCAAATAAAAAATCAAGAGATAATGGAAATAGAGACACAAGATATTTTAAGATATTTTTTTTTCAAGAAATGATATTTAGTAAAAAGAAATTTGAAGAAATTCAAAAATCAAAGTTAAATCTTAAAGAAGACGATGAATTTAAAGAATCATCTTTTTCTAAAATAAGAAAAACGTTTTCATGAAAAGATATAATTTGTTATGGTATAAGCAATAAAGAAATGAGTATAACTATAACAGATGCCAAGGGAAGATTTAAATACCATTAATAAACAAAAAGACAATTATTGATAAATTATCAAAAATTTTACAAAAAGATAAAGAAAAAATAGGATATATCCACCTTGGAGAAATACAAATTCTAATTAAAGGACACTTCAGAGAAGGGATTGATACACTCATAAAATTGGCATTGTTAGATAACAGAATAATAAATAGAAGAAATACTTTGTTAGGAATGATTCATGAAAATTTAGGATATCAAAAATTAATATCACAATACAACCTAGATTTGTTGTTAGCATTAATGACAAAAATCTAAATCAAGTATTTAGTTTAGCATACAAATTTGAGAGAGAAAATTTAATGAAAGAAGGAAATCATCCATTTTTAATACATTACACAGTAGGATATTCATTAACTAATAGTTATAATAGTTTAATATAC
This sequence comes from Elaeagnus macrophylla, assembly GCA_029378325.1. Classification (NCBI taxonomy): domain Eukaryota; kingdom Viridiplantae; phylum Streptophyta; class Magnoliopsida; order Rosales; family Elaeagnaceae; genus Elaeagnus; species Elaeagnus macrophylla. The sequence continues at coordinate 17,759,244 of CM055644.1, read as the reverse complement.
GGACACAATGAGTTTATAGAAATAAAAAAAAAAAAACTTTTCAAAAAATAGGAAATGGGCCAAATGTTTAATGGGCCATGCCGTGCCGTGCCGGCCCGTTTGACACCCCTAGTTTCCTATCTTATGTGCTGATCTGCAAATTACTTGTTATTTATTTTTTACTTTTTACTACTTGTAGAAGAGATGCGAGTCCTTAAGTGTTCGTATCACCTAAACTTGATTGTTTATTGAGTTGAAACTTTCTCAATAATTAATACATATAATCAATTATTTTTACACTAAATATAATTTAAAATTTAACACATATTAGAAGAATTTAGGTTTTTTCTTTTAATTTTATAATAATAGACAATTATTAAAATGATCATGAACTTTTTGATTTTCACTTTTTAAATTTCCACTAAGAGCAAATTTAAAATTCTTAAATTGATTCACATAAAATCAATTATTTTAAGAGCCTTTTAATTTTTTTTATTTCTCTCAATAAAAGTAATTAATTCAAATAATCAATTATTTTTTACATTAAATATAATTTAAAAAATAAATCAACTAAAATTAATTTATTGTTAGATATATTCTCTGAAAAAATACATTAATTTCTTACAATAGCTCTCACTGATTAAAATGTGACATGACACTTATGGGACTAGATTGGTCACTTTTATATGAAATATTTTGATTTTCTTTGTAATTATCATTTTTATTAACTATTTCATATATAATTAAATATTTCAGCAAAAAAATCAAGTATTTTAAGAGTTTTTTTTTTTTTTTACTAAAAGATAATTAATATATATAATCAATTATTTTTATGCTAAATATAATTTAGAAAATAAATTAAACTAGAAGTAATGAAGTAATAAAGTAAATGTTAGTAAACCTGAATGAGAAGAACAAGAAGAGATAAAAGAATTAAAACAGGAGATTAAAGAAATTAAAAATTTACTAATACATGAGGTAATAGGAGATTAAAGGATATTAAAATCAAAATTACAAGAAATAGAGTTAGAAGGAAATAAAAAGATAAAAATTATAATGAAAGCTTTAATTCTTTTTGCTGAAAAAGTAGATGCAATATGTGAATCAAATATTAAATATTTATAGAGTATAAATAATACACAAAAAGAAATCCTTGCAGAAATAAGAGAACATAATCATACTAAAAAAATAATTAGATAATTTGACGTATTGATACCTAAAAATGGATAAAAGAAAAGATGAAAATATATCCAAAGAAAAAGATATAATCTCAATATAATGAAATATAGAAGAAAATTAGAAAAATAATTCATGAACCCTAAAAATAAGAATATAGGAAAATGAATTAGTCTTTTAACATTAACAAATAAAGAATTGGAAAAATATTATGAAGAAAAAATTTGTACTAATAAAGACGAAGATGATATGACCATAATTAGTGAAAGTGAATATAGAGAAGAAAATATAAATCTAAAAATACATATTGAACCAGTATTAGCAGCTCCAAGAAGACCAAATCCACCAAATCCAGAAAGAGGAGAAATATCTTACCCACATAAGGAAGAAAGACATAGACAAGAAGAAACTGAATCTTTAAATAAAAGAAGACATCTACCTAAAATGAAAGAAAGTTTATACTGGAGAACTAGGAGAAATATTCCACCAGAATTTAGACCACATGAAAGCTATAAATATGATATTTTAGATCTAAATTGTGTCAGATATAGAATAAAAGTCTTGGATGAATGGGCTAGTGGAATGAGTGTAATCATACAAACTTCTACATAAACAAACCCTTCTACTTGTAAAGTATTAGTAGCTCACAAAATGATAGAAAATGTAAAAGTTTAGTTTACAAATTTAATGGAAAGACAACACTTATTGATGATAGGAAATGCATCTAGAGGTAGAGAATATTTAGAAACAGTAGTGAATGAAATATATAAAGAATTCATTGGAGAAGATAAAGGTAGACATATCACTTAATCTAGTGAAAACAAAATAAATGAAGCCAAATGGTATCTAGCTAATATGGAAATATGTAACATGTGTTAATAGACTCATTTATCTTTGAATACAAAATGTACTATCACAAACTACCACCCTCTATACAAGAAACTTATAAAAAAATATTTTTTTCAAAAATTACCTGGAACACTACATAAAACAATGACAGAAGGATGAAATAATAATAGAGAAAATATACTTGATACATTAGAAGGAAGAATTAGGAGCATTAAAAATTGGATAATTCTAAAATGTCAAGAAAAGAAAGAATATAAATAGGTCAGAGAAAATGATAGAATTTGTTGTGATACAAAATATTTTAAAATGCTAGAAAAATATGGAGGCAATATAAAACCTAATAATAAATATAAGAAACATAAAAAGTATAAAAAATTCAGAAGATATAAATTTAGAAAACAAAAATTTTAAAAATACAAAAGACGATATAATAGAGAACCTTATAAACAAAGATATTTTAGAAGAAGAAAATTAATATACCAGAAAAGAAAAATTATTGTCCATCTAGAAAGAAAAAATATAGATGTTGGATATGTAATGAGGAAGCTACTTACGTAAATGAATGTCCTCATATACTTCAACATGAAAAAGAATTCAAAGAGAATTTCCACAAAAGTCAAAAATCTTAAAGGGAGCTTTTAGGATGGAAATCAAACCTATAGAAGAATCTGATATAGATGAGTGCAATATTTATCTATTACAAGAAATTGAAGAAGAAATAACAGATTCAGAAACATTTGACTCTGATTCAGAATTTGATTTTGAATAATGGATGAGTTATTAAGTATAAAAAATCCAAACAACACCTTTATAAAAATAGGATTAAAAATTATCACTTTCATGCATATGTTGACATAGGTGTAAGTATATGTGTAGCTAGTAAGTATGTATTTTCAGAAGAACTTTGGAAATAATCACCAAAAGAACTAATAGTTAGAATTGCAAACAATACTACAATAAATCTTAATAAAGTTTTAAAAAGTACAAATATATTAATCGGAGGAGAAATGTTTCGTATACCTATAATATATCAATAGGAAACTGGAGTTAATATGTTATTAGCAAATAACTTTTTAAATCTACATCAACCTTTTACTTAATACTTAGACATAATAAGTTTAACAACTCTAGAAGGTGAAAGAATAGCTTTAACTATTTCATCACCCACTTTTATGTCACAACATAAAAGTAAAAATGTGGTGAGAATATAAAACAACAAAAACCATATTTAGAAAATATTTCTTTAGATATAGAGGTTAATCAAAACTCCTTCCTAAATGAAATTCAAGAAGATAAAGCCTTAACAAGAGTAAGAACATTGTTAAGAAAATTATGTTCAGAAAATCGTTTAGATCTAAATATTAATAAATCCAATGAAATGACAACTATAAAATTAAAAGACCCCTTAAAAGTCATTAGAGTAAAACCTATAATTTATACTTCGTAAGATAGAAAATAATTTGAAAAACAAATTCAAGAACTTTTAGAATTAAAGGTAATTATTCTCAATAATTTATCCCATTCAAGTCCATCTTTTTAAGTAGAAAAAGAAGCTGAAAAATGTAGAGGAAAGAAAAGAATGGTCATAAATTTTAAAATCTTAAATAAATAAACTATTAATGATGGTTATTTTATTCCAAAGAAAGAAGAATTATTATTACTCATTAAAGGGAAGAAGTATTTTTCAAGTTTTGATTGTAAAAACGGATTTTGGCAAATAAGACTTGATGAAGATTCTCAAAAATTAATAGCTTTCAGTTGTCCACAGGGTCAATTCCAATGAACGGTTGTTTCATTTGGTTCAAAACAAGCACCAAAAAATTTTCAAAGATATATGGATAATGTGTTTAAACAATTTCATAATTTTTGTTGTGTTTATATAGATGATATACTGGTATTTAATGATAATTTACAAAGACATTGCTTAGACATCGTCAATATTTTACAAGAATGTAGAAAATCAGGGATATTATTATCTAAAAAGAAAGCAGTAATAGCTCAACAAAAATAAAATATTTAGGAATGAAAATTGAAAATAGAAAACATCACCTACAACCTCATATTTTAAATAATATACAATTTTTTCTTAGTACAATTAAAGATAAAAATCAACCACAAAGATTTTTAACATATGCAGAAGCTTATATAAAAAAGTTAGCAGAAATGAGAAAATAATTACAAACAAAACTTAAAAAAGATTATGTTTGGTAATGGACTGATCAAGACACTAAATATATGGAAAAAGTAAAAGCACAGGTAAAAGATTTACTAGCCTTATATCATCCAGGACTAGATGATAAAATGATTACAGAAATAGACACTTCACATGAATATTAGGGAGCAGTATTAAAAGCAAAAGTTGATGACAAAGATGAATATCTTTGTAGATTTACTTCAGGATCTTTTCAAGACCCTAAGTTAAATTATCATGGTAATGAAAAAGAATATTTAGTTGGAAAAAATGGCAATTAAAAAGTTTACAATATATCTTATAAGTTCAAAGTTTATAGTTAGAACTGATAATAAAAATTTTGGACATTTTTTAAGAACTAATATTGCAGGAGACTATAAGTAAGGAAGACTCATTAGATGATAACAATGGTTTAACTATTATAAGTTTGATGTAGAACATTTGCCAGGAACAAAAAATAGTTTAGCAAATGCTTTAACCAGAGAATTAGCACCATTAACTATTTTTATGATTGTAGGAATGGAGCAAATTGATCTTAAGATCAAAATAAAAGAGAAGGATATAAAAATCCTTAAGGAACAACTTACACTTTTAAATCTTAAGAAAGCTCTAATAGAGACAGGTAATACAAAGAAAGAACTTAATTACTCAAAACAATTATCAGAACCTAAAAATTCTAAAAAGATTTTTGAGAAAAAAGTTTATATCAAAATGGAAGAACCTAATAGTTCAAAAGAAGTAAAAACTTTTGATAAAGGAAAATGAAAACTTAATTTGGCTGATGAAACTGAAAAAGTAGAATAAAAGAAGTTTTATGTAGTCTACAATGGACCAAACCTTGGAATTTATAATAATTGAACAGAGGTAAGCAGAATAACAGTAGGAATTAGTGGAATAATTCATAGAGCTTTCACCAACATGATAAAAACTTAAGGAAGTTATGCCAACTATAAAAAACCAAAGCTTATAAATCCAAAAGAAGTTGTAAAGAATTATTCCACAGCATTACAACAACAACCAGCTTCAACCAGTAGGTTAAGACCCTTAGGAAAAGTGGTTAGACCACCAGTTTTGTTCAGAAAAACATCTCCCAGACAAATTTTAGAATTTGAAGAAGAAAAAGATCAATATAGAAACCTCAGCAAAGTTCAATAGTTAAGTCTATACAATTTGGGTAGAAAGTCTACCCTACCCAAAAACACATAGAAAATATGAAGTTCTACACTGTAGAAAAGGATTATCCAACTGGAAGCAAATTTAACATTCTTGAATGAGAAAATCCTATTTTCTTATACAGAGCATACCATGCAGGATTAATTAACAACCTTTATCCAGGAATTAATTTAAGCAAATTAAATTATTTTCCTGAAAACTTTAAAAAAAGTTATAAAGAATTTTAGAAAGAAAATAAGGGCATGTGATAAACTCATTTTTCATAGATTCTTTAGTTCTTTAATAAATTAGAATGATGAGGGTTGTATCAGTCCTTATCATTTTATCAAAATAAGTATTGCCAATACGAACAGAAAAATGCCCAAACCAAAGGCATTGCTAGAAAAGGAATTTATTACAGAAGAATTCTGTATATCTAGAGGTCAAATGTTAGGTCAAATTTACTATAAGATCAGGAAGATTGACAACCCTACTAAAATCAAAGTAAATTATTATACCAATAAGGTAATCATCATTTCTCATAGTAATATGGCTATCATTGAAGAAGATGTTGAGAAGATCAGTAAATTTGAAGCCAATTTCAACTCCAACAATTTAGAAGCCGGTCAAGAAATAAGAATTTTTTTTTGTTTCTATACCAGAAAGGTTACCACATATCATAAATGTATTTTCTGCATAAGAGATAAAGAAGACGAAGAGATATCATCATCTATGTCATCAAAGTTGTCGGTAGAAAAAGACGAAGAATAGTGAAGAAGGCCCGTCGGCAAGAAAATTACAAACAGGAGTAAAGATGTAGAACCCACATTAGCTAGCAGCATATGCAAAGGAACAGTTAAAGTAGGCACAGTAAAAGTAGGGAAATTATTGTAAAAGAGATTCCTTCTGCTATAAAAGGAATTATCTTCACTTCAAGGGACAACGAACACACTCAACTCACAGAACATTATCTCTCTAAACACCTTAGGATACCTCTGAGAAAATTTATTCTCATTCCATGTATTATTTAAAAATTATGTATATTCAAGAAATAAGTGATGACCTACTATTTGTTACATTTTTAAGTATTTATTTTGCATTTAATCTCGATACAATCTTATTTTGGAGGGTATTTTATTGTTTTGTAGGTCAAAGTAGGTTTGGGAAGAAATGTGGAAAAAGAGAGCAAAAGTGAAGCAAAAGTGTTAAATAATGTAAGCCTTACACTGGGTAATATTAGTAATGTAAGCCTTACATCGAGAATCAGCAGAGTATGTAAATATATTTACATACCATTACATACATTGCGCGCCGCGGTGAAGAAACCATATGCCGCGGCAAGGGGCTCTCGGGTTGCATCCTAGAAAATTATGAAACAATTGCGCGTCGCGGCATGATTATTGTGTGCCGCGGCAGGGAGGTTTCTATTTTGGTTAGTAAATTATGAAAACATCGTGCGCCGAGGCATGAAAAAGGCACGCCGCGGCCTGCATGCTCGGATTGCAATTTTCCCTCAGCCATGAGACATACAAAATTTATGGTAAACCCTTACATAAAAGAGACCCACTACAACTTGACATCCAGAACACAACGAGATCACATTTTATTCAGCCTCCAAAAACTTCACACGAGACACACAGGTGAACAATGCATGAACAGTGCCGAACTCAGGTTTTTCATACAATTTTGGGAGAGAACTTACTTCATCAAAGGCTATTCAATTGGATCTTTATCAAGAGACTTGAAATAGGTGATCATCCAACGTCAAGGATCTTGTTGCAAGAGCGAAAATTGGTAGATTCTTGTTTGTAATCCTTCTCCATCTCATTAGAATTCTTTTGATGTCATTTATAATGAAGAATCTGGATTTGAGTTTGATTATGTGTAGCTAAACCCTTGTGTGTGGGATTTTAGGGATGTGTCTTTGAATGGATATTGTTTATGTGGTCTGATTATTATTTGAGTGATTTGTTTCATGTTCAATGCTCTTCACATCTATATTCATCAATTATTTTTGGGCAATTTAGTTTTTATGAATGTTTGAGACTATTTTAGGATTGAACTTTAGAAATGCCATCTAAGTTTAACTGGGCAATCTTGAGCATGAACCTAAATTAAGTGCATTGACTTGTCTTAATTTAGGTGATTAAATTACCTTTTTTAAAATTAATGCTAATTAACTAATTAACGGTCCGGATCAAAGAAGCTAATTAGTTAATTAAGGGAAAACCACCATTGATTTGGGATTTTCTAGGATTAGTGAAAGGAATCAATAAATTCACTTTATATGCTTGATTGAGGAGACCACCTAAACCAATTTATCTATACTTAGTTCACTAACTAATTTCCCACATTCGTTCATCTCATCGTTTCAACAAAACTTTCACGCATTCACTTTATTTTGTTTTAGGATTTTAATAATTTTAGAAATCATTTATAAAACCAACTTTGATAGAGTGTTTAGGATTTTTTTTATTGTTACATTTTGGATTACATTTAGCTCTTCTAAAAACTACCGCAATTCCTTTGAGAGACGATCTTGGGAGTATATTTGTCGCTTACTACAAGTGACTCGTGCACTTGCGAGCTTTTATAAAATACAAAATTTGGTTATTAAGTCTTTGTGCATCAAGTTTTTGGCGCCGCTGCTAGGGAATTGGCGTTTTTGAAATTGTTGTTTGTTTTCTTTTTAGTTTACTACTTAATTTTTAGTCTTTGTTATTTTCTTTATTTTTTCTTATTTTTGTGTTTTTGTTACTTGTTGGAGTTAAATAGTGTTTGGTGCGCTGATTTGTTGTTGTTTTTGATTGTGCATGCACGGTAGGAGATCTCTTGGAAATCCACTCTGCCGTTCATAGATAACATCAACAGGAAGTGCGCTCATTTGAGACCAGTCGATGCTAACATTCAGCAGGAAGAGTATCCACTAATTATGGGAGAACATCTACCTCAACGCAGAGAGATGACGATGAAGGAGTACGCAAGGCCAATCATTGGCACTGCAACTTCTTGCATCCAATTAGGGGAAGCAACTCGAAATTATGAGATTAAGAATATACACTTTAATATGTTACCATTTTTTTATGGGATTCCTAACGAAGATCCTCTAACTTTTATTCGTGATTTATATGCCACTATGCAGACTTTTCCGTTACAGGGGCTAAATGAGGATCAGCTGAGGATGAGGTGTTTCTCGTACATGCTCAAAGACAAGGCCAAGTCATGGCTTATGACTCTTCCGCCTAGATCTCATTCAACCTGGGACGCAGTGTTCAACAAGTTCATGGGAAAATTCTATTCCCACCAAAAGACTGCGGACCTAAGGACCAAAATTGCAATGTTCTCTCAAATGGAGGGAGAACCATTTCATGAGGCATGGGATTGCTTCAAATTGCTTATGATACAGTGCCCACACCATCACTTTCCTTTGCAACTCCAAAATCAATTTTTCTATGACGGGTTGACACAACAGTGTCAATTCACTGTGGATAATGCCACGGGAGGAGCAATGGGAGAAAAGACCGCTGATGAGACATATGATCTATATGAAATGTTGGGTGCTAATTCCCAACAAAAGAGCTCTAGAGGACAGAGGATGGGAGTAACGAGGTAGCTCCGGGAAACGACATGGCGATGCAAATAGTGGGGCTTACAAAACAAATCGCACTCCTCACCTCCAAGAACGCACCGACTCAAGAGGTATGTGGTATTTGTAGTACTTATGGACATGGTGCTAATATTTGTCCTTTTGTTTGTGATCAAAATGTAGGTATGAGTTACGAGCAAGCTAATGCTATGGAGGGATACCAACCGAGGCCAAGGAATGATCCTTACTCGAACACATATAATCCCGGTTGGAGAAATCATTCCAATTTCTCTTGGAAGGGAAATAACAATCAAGGCTATGCTCAGAATAATTTCCCACACCATCCCAGCCACAACAACAATCCACAGCTCACTATGCCAAACAAGCCAAGTTTGGAGGACAATTTGAACTCTTTCATTCAAGTAAATCAAGAAATTAATAAGAAGAATGATCAAAGGATAGGTTCTTTAGAGGCTTCCATGAAAAAGATATAGATTCAGGTGGGCCAATTGACTGACTACGTGCACAAGCAAGATAAAGGGAAGATGCCTGAACAATTGAATGCTATCACAATCATTGAAAATAGTGAGGTCCTAAATGATAATTTTACTGAAAATTCTGATGATTTGTTTATAGATGCAGGAGATACAGGAAGGAAACATGCAATTCCCAAGGAAAGTCAAGCTGACATTGAAGTCCTAAGACCTTCTGTAAAGCATATGGAGAATCTTGAAGAGTTAACCAAACGACCACTCCTTCACAAGTCACCTAATCCATATAGACCTCCGATTCCATTCCCACATCCCTTAAAGGATCCAGGTAGTTTTAATATCAAAATCACTTTGGGAGATAAGATGGTATCAAATGCTATGTTAGATTTAGGGGCAAGTATTAATGTCATGCCATATTCGGTGTACTTACAACTAGGTTTGAGGGATCTTAAGCCCACAAATATGTCACTTCACCTTGCGGATAGATCTATTAGATATCCCAAGGGAATAGTTGATGGTCTGTTGGTACAAGTGAAGAGCATAATTGTACCGGTTGACTTCATAGTTATGGAAATGGAAGACACCATACCTAAGGACAATGAACACACTATTATTCTTGGTAGGCCATTCATGGCTACTACCAATACAATCATTGATGTCCAAAGAGGGAAATTGACAATGAGAGTCTTAGGAGAGACTATAAACTTCAAAGTGTTTAACCCTTTACTTACTACTCCTATTTCTTCTGCTAATAATTGTGTTGTTTTATATTCTAATGATTTACCTATTCTTGACAATCATTTGCAGAAGGGTACAAGCAATAAAACTATTGTTTCATCTACAGATATGAGGGTGAAGGAAATACTTACAAACTCAATTCAGGATAATGCCTACAAAGACCATGTCAAGTGTTCACAAATTAAAAACCTGAATTGTGACATGAAGCCTTATTTTGAGAAGAGCAAAGACAAAGGAGGAAGCAAGCACTTCAAGGATGCATTGAGGCCTCCATGATAAGAATGAGCATCGTCTTGCTAAGACGTTAAACTAGGCGCTTGGTGGGAGGCAACCCACCGTTTTAGGTATTATCTATCGTTTCTTTTAATTTCGTTAAGTTTAGTTTAGTTTTCTGTTTGCCACTTCTAAATTCTTTTCTGAACTATTGTGTAGTTGAAAACCTTGAGGACAATGTTTAGTTTAGGTTTGGGGGTGCATTTTGCATTTTTGCTTGGTAATAACATTTTCATGCTTTGGTCAATTTTTGATGAATAACTAGTCTTTGTGCATTGTTTATCTGATTTTTAAAATATTTAAGGTTTGTTATAAAGATTGGTTTTAATTTGCAATCTGTGTTTCATGCTTTTGATGTTGAAACTGAGATGAACTTGAATCCTGTGTTTAAGAATTGAATAGTGGAGACTACCTTGTGAGAATATTATTGAGCCCTTAACGTTTTATTCTGAGAGATAATTATTCTTCTACTCTTTTAAACACCTTTCATATCATTTCAAATTGTTAGATGATCTCTATAGGTTTTTGCATTGAATGTTAGGATTTTAAACATTTAATGAAGCATCACGTGCTTAATTGAATTGCTTAGATTAAATGATTTAAGTAAAGTTTGAAGTGTTTGCCTATTTCATTCGTGCTTGATTTTAAAAATAAGGGAGAATTCCTATACCCAACACAAGAAGAGCTAAGAAGTAGCCATTCACAAATTACATATGTATGTGGGTCTAACAAAAAAAAAAGAGATAATAAGTTTATTATGACCCTAAGTTCTTCAAGTATGAATGGTTAATAAAAAAAAACAAAAAAAAAAAGAGAGAGAGAAATAGGAAATAAGTTCCCTTAAAGTCAAAGCATTTTCATTCTAGGGCACACTTGAAATTTTTGCTTGGGGATTTTAATTGATGCATGAAATTAGTAATGTGATTTATTCATAAATCCTATCATTTGATTCCTTTCATGAGATCAATGTTATGCACTTTTGAGCCTTTCTTGTTTAATTATATGCGAATCTATTAGCTCATTTCCTTACATAACTTCTATTCGCATATACATTGATGAGTGCTTGAACCCATAGGATCGGTGTGATTTAGAGAGTAATTCTTATAAGGATTAGAGTTAAAACGAATTCACATTCTTGACACTAGGTTTGGGGGAGTCAATGTTGATATACTTTTAGTAATGGAATTTAGATTTGTGAAGCGAAATTGATCTAAATGGTGAACCCTGATGTGTTAGAATGTTGGATAAATTTGTGTATGAATTTTTGGTTATGAATTGGAAAGAAACTAAAGCATGACAAGTTTTGTTAACTTCAATTTTAGTTTTGTTATTTGTCTTTTCGATTTTAGTTTTGCTTGAGGACTAGCAAAATGTAAGTTTGGGGGTATTTGATGAACACTATTTTGACCTACTATTTGTTACGTTTTTAAGTATTTATTTATTATTTAATCTCGATATAATCTTATTTTGGAGGGTATTCTATTATTTTGTAGGTCAAAGTAGGTTTGGGAAGAAATGTGAAAAAAGAGAGCAAAAGTGAAGCAAAAGTGTTAAATAATGTAAGCCTTACACTGGGTAAGATTAGTAATGTAAGCCTTACATCGAGAATCAGCAAAGTATGTAAATACATTTACATACCATTACATACATTGCGCGCCGCGGCGAAGAAACCATATGCCACGGCGAGGGGCTCTCGGGTTGCATCCTAGAAAATAATGAAAACATTGCGCGTCGCGGCATGATTATTGTGCGCCGCGGCGGGGCGGATTTTAGGGATGTGTCTTTGAATGGATATTGTTTATATGGTCTGATTATTATTTGAGTGATTTGTTTCATGTTCAATGCTCTTCACATCTATATTCATCAATTATTTTTGGGCAATTTAGTTTTTATGAATGTTTGAGACTATTTTAAGATTGAACTTTAGAAACGCCATCTAAGTTTAACTGGGCAATCTTGAGCATGAACCTAAATTAAGTGCATTGACTTGTCTTAATTTAGGTGATTAAATTACCTTTTCTAAAATTAATGCTAATTAACTAATTAACGGTCCGGATCAAAGAAGCTAATTAGTTAATTAAGGGAAAACCACCATTGATTTGGGATTTTCTAGGATTAGTGAAAGGAATCAATAAATTCACTTTATATGCTTGATTGAGAAGACCACGTAAACCAATTTATCCATACTTAGTTCACTAACTAATTTTTCACACTCGTTCATCTCATCGTTTCAACAAAACTTTCACGCATTCACTTTATTTTGTTTTAGGATTTTAATAATTTTAGAAATCGCTTATGAAACCAACTTTGATAGAGTGTTTAGGATTTGTTTTATTGTTACGTTTTGGATTACATTTAGCTCTTTTAAAAACCACCGCAATTCCTTTGAGAGACGATCTTGGGAGTATACTTGTCGCTTACTACAAGTGACTCGTGCACTTGCGAGCTTTTATAAAATACAAAATTTGGTTATTAAGTTTTTGTGCATCAATAAGCAGCTAAGAATCCTTTCAAAATTCTTATTTGGCTTTAGGTTGTAATAATTATCATATTATGAATAAAATGGAGTGAATTCACTTTTTTCTTTATTTCTTTATAAGTTAAATTTTGTACACCATATTATGTATGGATGCAAGGGCTTCTCCGTAACCAGGAGGGTATTGAAGATCGAAGCAAGCTGAGGCATACCAGGTGTTGCAAAAGCAGATGAACAGAGGAAAGGAAGATCGTGGTGGACCCATTAAGTTCAGGTATGGTAGTTATAACCTTAAGCTAATTAAGAATCTTGAATGTTTAAATATTTGTTTACAACTTATTTATAAATTTATAAAAGAAAATCATGATTAATATAGAATTATTTGAAAGAAAATTTATGAAAAATTTAGAGCAATACTTTGATAGTGAATGTTATGAAACTTGTTTAAAAAATTTCAAAAGATTTGATAGTATTTTATATTTTTATATTGATTATTTTTCTAGTATTTTATATTTAATAGATTACCTTGTAGGAATAATTTTAAGAAATTATTTTATGCAATTTTTTGTTTGAGTAAATGATACAGAATTTGATAATTTAATATTTAGATTTTACTTATTTAAAGAACATATAAGAAGATAAAAGTGAACTAAAAATAATGAAACACAATATTCAGAAACTTATAACAAGATTATAATTAATAGATTTAATAAACCAAATAGTAGTCCAATATTTTAAAGAACAACTTTTATCATCAGGATTTGAACAATGTAATTTACACAATGAATATCATGATCAAGATTGTAATTATTCAGAATATATATATATATATATATATATATATATATATATATATATATATATATATATATAATATTTAGAGACACTTATATAAAGTAAAATTATTTATCAAAATAATACAATATTTAGAGACACTTATTTGAAACAATAATTTGAATAATGGGCGGACAAGAAATTGATATCAAAGCCTAATGGTAATAGATAAAAAAGTTAACGCCGTTAGTTATCAAGGGCATCCTTAATATAAAGTACAAACCTCAAGGGCATCAGGAACATTTTTACAAAAGTTAAAGGCATTATTGAAGAAATACCAAAACTTAGGGGCATAAAAGATAATTTTTGGGTTAGATAAGATGAGTTATTCGTATTCTGTAAAAGATGGAGTGCTCAAAGTGTCTAAAAGATTTTTAGTAGTAATTAAGGGTAAGAAATTTGGCAATCTCTACAAGATGATTGGAAATACTTTTGTAGGTGGAGTTGCTTTAATTTCTAAAGATCCTACTTTTGATGATACTATGCTTTGGTATAAGAGACTTGGACATTTGGGTGATAAGAATATGTAGGAACTCCTTAAAAGTAACTTGTTGAAAGGTGTGAAGACCTGCAAACTTGATTCTATAAATATTGTGTTTATGGTAAGCAAAAACGAGTCAATTTTAAGGCAGACTCATATTAGTTCTAGTATTTTGGACTATGTCTATTTTGATATTTGGGGACCCATAACTGTTGCTTCTCAAAGTGGAGCTTACTATGATGTTGGTTTCATTGATGACTACTCCAGAAAGATTTGAGTTTATTTTATGAGAAGTAAAACTCAAGTATTTGATATCTTTAAAGAATGGAAGACAGATGTTGAGAACTGATAATGGTACCGAGTACAAGAACAAGAAATTTAGAGAGTTTTGTAAGAAAGTTAGTATTATTTGACATAATACAGTGAGGAAGACTCCTCATCAAAATGGAGTTGCTGAGAGGATGAATAGAACCATTGTAGAGAGAGAAAAGTGTATGAGATTGCAAGCAGGTTTGTCAAAGAATTTTTGGGTAGAGACTGTGAGCACTATTGTTTTCCTCATCAATTGAAGTCCTCATTCTTCCATTGATTTCAAAATTTTTGAGGAAGTATAGTATTCAAAATTTGTTGATTATTCTGTGCTAAAAGTATTTGGTTGTCCTACTTTTGTTCATATACAGAGTGACGAGATTTCAAAGCTAGATGTCAAATTCAAGAAGTGCATTTTTCTTGGCTACTAGAAAGGTGTCAAAACTTACAAATTGTATGGTCTAGAAGCTAAAAAGTTGGTTATTAGCGAGATGTGATTTTTTATGAGAAGTTTATGCTAAAAAGTGTGATAGTAGAGCCTATGTTAGAAAGTTATGGTGAGAAGGGTAAAGCTTCAAAAGAGTGGAGTTCACATTTAAAAAAATCAAAAGATAAGGTTTATTAACAGGTCATAGAAAGGGTTAGCAAAAACCATAGGTCCAGGATCAAGTGCAACCACAGACTCAAGATGAAGAGCAACAATTAGAGTAATATAGCATTGCTACTCATAGGGAGCCATACATTCACAAGGAACCAGAGAGACTTGGGTTTGAAGATGACACAGTTTCATTGTTCACTAGTAGTGATGACCCTATTTCTTTCCAAGATGCTATGAGCAGAAAATATAGTGAGAAGCGGAAGGCTTCAATAAATGAAGAGATGAAGTCATTACACAAGAATAAGACTTGGGAGTTGGTTCCATTGCCAAAGGGAAAGAAAGCTATTATTTATGGCTTTATCGAATTAAAGAACTGAAGCAGTATAAGAGTCGATTGGTAACCAAAGGGTACTCACAAAAAGACAGAATTGATTATAATGAGATTTTTTCACCAAGCACTTTTCCATCAGAGTTTTTCTTGCCATGGTTAATTTGTATGAAATGGAATTGGAACAATTAGATGTCAAAATTTATTTTCTACATGGAGATTTAGATAGGAGATTTACATGCAATAGCTAGACAGGTTCATTGAATCTGGTAAAGAAGACTGTGTCTACATACTAAAGAAGTCATTGTATGGGTTAAAACAATCACCTCACCAATGTTATAAACAGTTTGACTCCATTGTTTCTCATGGTTATTGTCATTGTGTGTATGATTGTTGTGTTTACTTTAGGATTGGTGATAGTGAATCGTTGGCATTGCTTACTCTATATATTGATGATATGTTGATTGCTGCTTAAAGTAAGGAAAAGATTAAATATTTAAAGAATTTTCTTAAGAGCAAATTTGAGATAAAGAATTTTGGTGTTGCTAGAAAGATCCTTGGAATTGAGATTAGTTGTGATAGGAAAGCCGAAAAACTTTAGTTGTCCCAAAAAGGTTACAAGGAGAAGATCTTGCATAAGTTTAACATGATGAATGCTAAGCTAGTGAGCACACCCCTTGCAGAACATTTCAAATTGTCTATGAGTTTATCTCCTAGTATAGAGGATGAGGTGGAGTACATGGCTCAAGTGCCTTATGCTAGTATAGTTGGATGTCTAATGTATTTAATGATTTGTACTAGACCAAATATTTCTCAAGCAATTAGTATTGTGAGCAAGTACATCGAAAATCTAGGTAAAAAGCATTAGAATGTTGTAAAATGGATTTTCAAATATTTGGTAGGCACACGTGATTGTGGCATTACGATTGACAAAAATTGTGCTTCTAGTGCTGTCATGGGTTATGTAGACTTTGATTATGCTAGTGATCTTGATACTAGAAAGTCTATGACGGGTTATGTTTTTACTTTTGGTGATGGTTGTATTAATTGGAACTCAAATTTGTAGGATACCGTTACACTGTCTATGATAGAGGCCAAATATATGGCTATGACTCAGGAGGCAAAAGAAGGCATTTAGCTTATGGGGTTGTTAGAACAACTTGGTTTTAAACAAGAAAGTGTATTTCTTTTATGTAGATAGTCCATGGTCTAAGCCGGTCTAATTTTAGCCAAAAAAATAACCAAATTGAACCAAACGCTTTAATCAAACCAAATCTAACTGTTTGGCTAATAAAACTATTAAAACCGAACGGTTCAATCCGAATTGATTAACAATTTTTGACGCTTTCATTTTTTTTTGACGTCTTTTTTTCAAACTTGAAAATAACATAAAGAAAAAAAATCTTTGAATCTAAACAAATTAATTAATATATACTACAAATATAAATCATATTACATCCTACATAAATCATTTAACATCCTAAAAATAATTATAGAATCAATTACAATCTAGAGTTAAATATTTTCGTAAATTCTACAATAAAATACAATAATACATTAATTCATGAATGATATATTAAAAATAAGTTAGGGAGTTAGGGTTGGATACTTTAATTATGAGAAGATATATAATTAATATATATTGTTTGGTTCTTTTTAAAGAATAATATATTAAAAATAATTTTAAAAATAATCACCTTATCCTCCTCGGATGGCCTCAGAAATTTAAATATATGTTCCATGTCTCTCACCCGTTCCTCAGCTACCAAGGGGCATGTTTCTTGAGAATCATCAAATGTAGGAGGAGCATGTTTCTTGAATTCTCTCACAACATTTCGTTCCCTTTAGGTTCTTCAACATGTTGAGGAGGTTGAAGAGGTTGTTGTTGCTGCATCATTTAGGTCATGGTCTACATGAACTGTTGGATAATGGCTACAAGCTTAACTTGATCGTTTGCTGGGGGTTCACCTACAACATTTGGAGCGCGATTAGTAGCAGGAGCAGCATGATTTGCAGAACGACTTGCAACAGCTTAAGCGCGAGAAGTAGGTCTCCCTCATCCTCTACCTCGTGCCATTCCCAAACCTTTATAGCGAAAGTTTAGTATATGTCGAAAATCCTAATGGCTACTAGCAATTAGACAAACAACAATTGTTCACACATATTCTTAAACAAAGATTCACGTGCAATAAACATGTCAAAGACAAACCATAAGTTATTTGGATTTGGCAATGATTGTGATTCCCATCTATTCAAATTTTATGTCTACAGAACCATAAAACCGCGCTTTGATACCAATTGTAACGCCCCGATATTTTACTTACAAATAAAGGCATTATCTAAACATTTTATTGATTGAAAACCTTGATATAATTGATTATAACTTAGCAAAATTGGAATTCCATACATAATTCTCACATGCACACATACGTCCAAACCAACGATAAGAACTCTTTAGTCCACGGGTACCCTAACTTACACGAGAGATACTTCCCGCACATGGCCCTTAACTTATTACAATGCACTAACTTATCATATTGCTCCAAAACATAGAATTTCATAATGATAGCTCAAGTCTCAATAAAAATATCATATAAAACTTATGACTTTAAACATTGCATAAAACTTATTATCTCTCAAAAGCTTGGCATAAAAGAAAAACTTTCAAAACTTGTATTTGAAATATCATGATTCAATGATGCATGTATCATGCCATTAATGACCATGTAATTTCAAGCACAGTTAATTCATTCAGATAAGCATAATATCATATATCATATAATCATACAATCCAGGCACAATAATATTTACTTAGCACATACCATATATACATATAAAAGGAGATCACACAAATTATTTAGTCATACGGTCACCAAACAAGACATATACGCAAAAACAGCCATTAAAATGTTCATACACCAACCAGAACAAAACAAAGCAAACAATACTTAATATTACAAGTATGGTTAGTCTATTTACCTGATACGAATAACTAGTACAGCTAAAATTACCCACTAGTTTGCTTGAAATTTAACCTAAATACATTATAATTAAATAAATATTAGACTCTCGTATTATTTAAAATTACCTTCCTTTTCTTTTTTTAACAATCTAATATAATATTAAGAATGTATTATTTCAATACTTAAGTCTAACCCTCATTTTAGGCATAATATTATTTTCTAAAAATTTCGTATTTTTATCACAAAATTATTAGTTGTTTTCACTATCAGGGAAGACTAAATAATTTATTTCAGGCTTAAATAATGTCATAAAATAACATTATATAGAATTTTCATTGAGGTATAATAAAATGTCCAGTAAATTTTTTTGAGTAAAAATGAATGCTTAATAATTATAAAAACGATTTTTAATCGCTAACTTTTAAAGCTGTCCATTTAATAAAATCAACGACCCTACTCAAGTAAAACATTTTTAGAAAAATATCAGTAAACTATCTTGAATTGAAATTTTTACAGTACCTCTATAACTTAAATATGAACATATATATAAATTTTTAAATATTTTGGAATCCATTTTCATGGTTAAAACAGGTTTTGAATCCAATTCATAAAATCTGCTGTAAACGTTTTTAGCAGCGAACAAATATAAATAAAAAAATTCTTAAAGTATACATATTTGATCTAAAAATCATAAATTTACCAAATAATGAATAAGACAGATAACATACTATAAAAAATTTCATATAATTTTAACATCTATAACACTATAAACTAATTCAAAACCTTTCGTTTTAATCTGTCAAGTTTCCTGTTTCCAGCAGAACATTTTGACTTCAAAAAATTATATAAAATTAAATACCCAAAATTTTATAATTATTTTAAATCCAAAATTTTTATTTTTCTATCTAGTTTCAAATATAAAACATTCAAATCAAAATCGGAACCCATATAAAATAACCCTAAAATACGAGTTGTTTAGAAATTGACAAATTCAAAATATGAACTTCGAAAATTCATAATAAATTCGATATAAATTATATTTTGACAAATAAATATTCGTTAGACTCGTCAAGAAGTATAGTTTGTTATAAAAATTATTTAAAAATTATTTGACGAATACAAAGGTCCATAAATAATTTATTTTTCACGTTTCAACATAAATTTTGCAATTAATTGTCTTATAAATTTTTATAGAAATTTATAAAATTAATTTCAAATGTTAATTTTGTGATTAATATCACCCAAAATAATATTCTCAAATTATTGTTCTTAATTAATTGAGATGAAGAAAAAATCAACTAAATATTAATATAAATGAAGTACCTTTAATAAAATATTTGTAAGTAGAAGAATTTTTACCTTGATCAATACTTCTTCTTTTTCTTTTGTTGTTGTTTTGTTTGTATTTTTTTTTTAAGTTGTGAGAGAGTGGGTAGATGGTTAGGGTAGAAAACGTTTGTAAAAGAATATTAAACCCTAATATCCTATTTAAATAATACCTATTATCTATTATAACTAAATAATAAAAAAATAAAAAAATAAATGAAGGAGTTTATGTATTTATGACTCTTCCCACGGAGAGTCTTGTTTCCCCAATTTTTTTAATTTTTTATTTTTATTTTTGGATATTACAGGCTTACAGCATTAATTCTTGATGAGAACTTTGAAAAGAGTTAGCATTTCTACCCATAAATGGAATATTATTTTGGTATCTATTAAAAGGTATCTTGGAGGTGATGATATTAGAAGCTCAATATTTTGAAGACTTTGGTACGCGTTATAGTTTAAGTAGAGATTGTTGTGTTAGATGGCCTATACACTTAATTTATTGTGTTAATAGGCTTTATGGCCCAATACATAATCAACCCTTACTTTTATAAATATATATCATATCTCGTCACATAATTAACTCTTGCCTTTATAAATATATTTCATATCTCATCAACTAATAACGTGAGAAAGAAAAAAGTGATTAGCGGCAAAACACAATTCAGAGGCATTCGGCAATTATGCATCAGCAACAACAGTAAAGAGGACAGAGGTAGTCGGCAATATATTAGCAACAATTTAATGAAGAATATCATTTATCTCTAGCTAATTATTTGATAATAGATATATAATTATTATTTTGTTTTATCTATCGTTAAATTAACAAGACATATTTATTTATTATAGTACTTTAGTGAGAGAAATTGAATTGGGTATAATTAAGTATTTGAATATTTGAGTTATAGATTAGGTAATTAAATTGACTTTTAAACCACGTAAATTTATGTATCCTTTGTGTTAATTATTTTTCTTATACTTTCTTTTTTGTGCTTATTATTGCTATTTTTTTCGCTTCTGTATTATTATTTAATCTTGGGCATAACAAGTAGACAATCATTTAGCCATGAGGATCACAAAAAGTAAATGGTTATCTATTTTTCCTTCTCGCCTGAATATTGAGATCTTATTTGCTAAACTTCGAGTATTGGTGTATACAGTCATCAAACAAATATTTAATGCAACAAAGTGAATAGCCTAAAAATAGAATTTTACATATTTAGACAATGATGAATAATTTACACTTATCAAGGATAAATTCCATCCACAAGGACAAGCCTACATGAAAGATGGGTAGGACATCCCAAATCTCTGGTTTCCTTTTTCCAAATTGGCTTTGCCTTCTAAGCCTGCAATAGTGACACAAAGTGGAAACTGCAGGAATACAGGTAATACCTGCAATAGCCTATTATTTCTGCTAAAGAAAAAGAAAAAAATACTTAAATAAGTAACATTGTATCGCATAAGAAGTACAAAACATCTATTACTCTATTAAAGAGTGATTATATGCGTGTGTGTGTGTGTAAAACTTGCTTTCTAAAATAGAACTTACTTTAAGCTCACGTTTTGGGAAAGTTTTGCTGTTAATCATATTGGCCATTTTGCAGACAAGCAAATGATCCATGCGGACACAGAGTTGCCTAAACTCTTCCTCTTCATGTTGGTATATAAGACGAAGACCACACTTTTCAACAGACAAGCCTTTAGTATTACTTCTAAATGAAGCCACTAAGATTTTTGACTGGTTAAAGGGTCTAACGAACCACCACTGGGGAAGATAAGATAGCCATATAAATCTACCCTGACTTAACCTCGAAATTTCTTCACTACAATTTTGTTCATAATCATGAGACTTTGTTAGCTTAACTCTTTCAGTTTCCAAATAACAAATGAGATCATGTTTATTAGCTCCATTAACATCGAAATTATAATTGGCACAAAGAGCCAATCCCACCCATTTGTTGTTGCTCTCAAGGGTTGAAGTTAGTTGAATTGTCACTGAAGAACCATCTGTTTGATGGCCAAAGATCTCAAACAAATCCAGAAATTCACAACTAGAGAAACAGTTGTTGTATACTACATTGGCATCAAAGTTATTCTGCAACCCAAAATTAATCGTTATATAGAAATAGTAAATTATATAATTCCTAAGTGCATATAAAAATGGAGCTTCATTTTTAAGTGCATAGATGAAGCTTCACTTTTAAATCCCTCTATGCAGAGCACATGTTTTTCTATAGGGAGTAAAATATATAATTCTCAAGTGCACATAAAAACGGAGCTTCATTTTTAAGTGCATATCACTAGTTTATAGATGGAGCTTCACTTTTAAATCCCTCTATGCAGAGCACATGTTTTTTAACAGGGGTTAAAAGTGAAATTAATTAACTAAGTACTATAAAAATCAAAGGGAAAAAATACAGCATTTTTCAACCTAAAAATGGACTTGCTCTTAAGATAAACAGAAATAGATCAATACCTTTATTTGTTGCAATGGCATTTGAAGTTGAAGCTCTGTTGTCTCACCTCTACAATTAGTATTGTTGCTTATGTTCATGTTGTTACTATCATCTAGATTCTCAGGTTCCACAGCTTGACGAATGACGTCAAAATTGTCAAAAAAATAGGTCCAACATTGTGTGATATTTCGCTTAAATCCTTGCATATCTTTTTCAAACAAGAGAGAAATGCCACATTTGTCCACTATCAAGCTTGGATCATTGGAGTAAATTCGAGCCTCTATGTAACTTTGATTATTCAGCTCATCACTAAGCAACAATTTAGGCACATACGTTACCCATATGGGTTCACCAAACTGAAAACACATCTCTTTGTTGACTGATAATGTGGGAATTGGATTCAAACAATATGCATTTGTTCTCAAATGACACAATAATTTGGAAGAACCTCCCTGTAAACGAACATCGGGATCAAAACTAGTTGGTTGTTTTTGTAGTGAATAACCAACACATATAATTAGTCCCTTCCAAGTACTATCATCAAAAAGATTTGCAGGTATGTTAATTATGGCCAGGTTTGTATCACTTTGATGATTACAAAACAACTTTAGAACTCCCTTTCCACAAATGCAAAAATTGTAGGTTGAGTATGGATCAAAACGCTCTAAAATAGATATTGGATGTCCTTTGAAACTCAGAGTGATCGAGGCATTGTAGTTAAGATCCTCAAATAAATGTCGAAGAACATATTCAAACTTTCTTTTCCACTCCACTAAATTTATTTTGTATAGAGGAATCTCAACCTCTATTTGCAAATCATTATGCATACAATTGTTTTCTCTATTGACTTGGATGCAATTAGTATTGCACTTAGAATGAAATGTGATTCTTTGATACTGAACTTGGTGACCTTGCTTCTGTCTGAAATAATATCCATATTTTTGCAATACTGAATTAGAATTCTGTTGTGACACTCTTATTGTACTTGTCAAAAGATTTTGCAAGTATTTGGTAAACCAAAATCTATATCTTAAGTAACAGTATATCTGCATGTTGCAAAATATATAGAAGAATTGATGTCAATGGATGCAGAGAAAAAAAATGTAATAAATAAAATAAAAATAGGCTTTAATTAGTCACACAATACTGACCCCAGAGATTGTGAAGTACAAGAACATGTTTAGATCTTTTTACCTGCTTCCAGTAGGGGTTGCAATTATGATCTACTTGATTCAGTTGTGTCTTAAAGTATTCGTGATTCCATATATTGTACCCAAATTCCTTGTCCTTTGAGACTATTTGATCACAATGTGAAATAAAACTTGAATCCAAATGTTCATAGGAGGTTTGACATAAATTTTGAATAAAATTTGCAAAACCTTCAACTGTTATTGAATGTATCCCCCACCTTTTCACCACTACATTATTTCCTCTTATTGAGAGCCAAGAGATAAGACTTGATGTTGAAAACCGGTGTGGTATGTAAACACAAAGTCCATATAATCCATACGTGTGGTCTTTAAGGATGTCTAGGACAAGTGTACTGTCAAGAGAATCACAATGAAAATCAAAAGTCTCCTTCATCAACTCCAAACATTTTGTTCCATTACATTTCTTGTCTATTTTAAAGACAACAAATAAGGCAACTCCTATTGTCATATTGTTTATGTCTAAAGAAAGTTTATCCGTGACTGTGGACTGAGAGCACCAATCTGGAATTCTGCTGTGAGGAAAGCAAATTTGGAATTGCTTTGTATTACCTAATTGATCCTGAAGAAAAGACATAAAAGAAAAGAATAAATTTTCAACATGTTCAATATGTTCAAATGTCTGTCTTGAGAAAGAGATAATAAATTGAAAAAAAACCTGGATTAGTTGAGGAAGGAATCCATCAACTTGTTCATGGGAGACTGGAAGTAGAAAACCACGGGAATTAGCTTCGCTCTTATTCAAATTTCGACAATCTATGAAGCTCAATCCTTTTACAGAAGTCCATATTGTCAAGTGATTGGAGTAAGTCAGCCTAGGACAACCACGAGCGTTCACATATTTTAGACTTAATGTAAGATGTTTAGGCAACGACAATAGGTTGTTACACTTTGAAACATGAAGTTCCTTAAGCTCAGAGAGTTGAGAGATGGTTTTATCAGGTATACTTTCAAAATTGTTTCCATTCAAAACCAGACATTGTAGAGAAGATATGAAGCCAATTTCATGTGGGAATTTCGACAGATTACATTGACTCAGGTCTAATGAGATCAAAGAGCATATTTTCAAAGGCATTTGTGGTTGCAAACCCCAATAATTTGAAAAATTTGATGACAAACCTTTACATCCACGAAAAGATAAGAATTTAAGGTTTCTCAGCTGTTGCATGGATAATGGTACCTGCCTTAAAGCAGTTCCTTTAACATCAAGCTCCTGCAAGTTTTCCAATCTACTAATGTCATCTGGGAGTTGAGTAAGATTGGAGCATCCTGACAAGTTGAGACTTTTCAAAGATGTCAAATTACAAATGTTTGGAAGCTCTAAAATGTTCTTGCAGTCTGCTAAACTAAGCAAAATAAGGCCAGTAAATCTCTGCATTGGCAGTGTTCTTACGACAGTAGCATCTAAGTAAAGTTCACACAATTTGTCCATGTTTTCCTCAATTATTGGAAATGATTTAAGGGCTTTACAATCTTTAAGATTTACTAAAGCCAGAAATTTGAGTTTTCCAATGGATGGATGAATTTTTAATAGCTTTGTACAACCCTCAAGGATTAATATCTCAAGATTTGGTGTCAAATTGAAGTCTGGCGAGGTTGTCAAGTTTTGACTTTTGCTTAGGTTAATCAGTCTCAACTTCTCCATGGGAACCTTTTAACAATATGAAAAACAACGTATAACTAATCACATACCATAAAATATGTAAATTAGGGAAAGAATACAAAGTAGAGCAAACTCATAAAATATACTTGGGATTACAAGAATTGTACGTATAATATGTTTTGAGTTATGTATTTCACAATACTAGCCAATATAATGTGCGTCATACTTGAATAAATTCAATTTTAAATATAGCAATTAATCATAATATAGTGTATATAATTTAAATGACATATAAAAATTTGATTTAATAATGCATAGAGTTCAATGGAAAGTCATTTAGCTTTTATTGTCTTAAATTTATGAGATTTTACTTATTTTAATCTTGTGATATTATCAACTCAAAATGTCAAAAATGTATAAATAAAAAGAAAACAATAACAATGACATTCGATAGTTTTTACAACTTGAAAATTTATTCATTAAATAAAGTTTCGTTTATCACTTAAAATACTTAAATTTTACCTTAATCAAAACTATGATATACTTTAATGCATGGTTACACAATACATTTCAAGCTAAAGCATAAAAGAAATAATTTTCTTAATATAATTTTTCTTGTTTGCAATATGTATTAATACCTCAATGCATTCAATATAAGTAAAATTTAAAATTAGAAAAAAAAATGAAAAATATTAAAATTCTCATACTATTATATGCACTAAGCAAACAAGGAAAAGTGTCTCTTTTATAACTTTTCTCATCACATTTTTGCAATTTTTTTATTAATATACTAATTTAGTACATATTTATAAGACTTTTGATTTTCTTTTTTAATTTTATAATAATAGACAATTATTATAAAATTCATCGGTATTTTAATTTTCTTTGTAATTACCAATTTCATTAAATCTTTCTAATAAAATCAAATATTTTAGGATTTTTTTTGGTTTTCCATAAAAGATAATTTGAAGTCCTAAGTACATTTATGTTTTTGTTGGCATTCTCTGAAGCAAAGTACAAAGTCTGTTTATTTTTCTTAATATTTTTATCTACTTCTATGTACGATACTTTCTTTGTGATCCGTATTGCACACGCTCATGTAGATCTTAATATTATTGTATATTTGTATGATACACATACCACGGGGTGGTTGAGAGCATATAAATTGCATGTTAAAATGTGTTTTTATGGCTATTTATTTTGTAAAATTTTACCTTAAATAACTTATTTTTAATGGTTTGTTAGGGCATTGCAGAGGTCTCGCCGGTAGCTCACCGATGTAGTCGACAAAGGATCCACAAGTGTGCACAGGTAAATCTATGGCTCATTCAATCTCATTGACAGTTTGCAAGGGGTTCACTGAGGTGGATAGCGAGGACTCACGAAGGTGTATGATGAGGTGTTGGCAAAGGGTCGGCAAAGGTCTCGACAATTTTAAAATTCAACTACAAATACCTTATTCTCCCTCTTATTAATTACACCTTTTACATATCTTTAATTCCCCTTTTTCAAACTTATTACAGCTAATTTTTGGTATTGAATAAAAAAAATTTCGTAAAATTTTTTTTATCAAAAATATATTTTATAATTTTCGTATCATTAATACGTTGAGTGTTGTTCAGTATTAGTAATTTATAGGTGATAATTCACTTAGAGATTTTTGTGAATTAATTTTTGAAAAAGAAGATACTATGTTTTCAATACATCAAGTGTTATTTATGTATTTAGATATGAGGTGGTGACGAAGTTTGTTAAATCTTATTCTCAAATGAAGTTACTATAACAACAATACATCAGGTGATGTTTTACTTATGTGTCAATAATACGTGGAGTGATTTTCTGTATTATTGATAAGAGGTGGTGGTGAAGATTGTTAAAATATTTTATGAAACGAAATTGTCGTATTAATAATACATCGAGTATTTTTCTATACTGTTATTACGTGGAGTAGTTTTCGTGTTAACAATACGTTGATTATGTTTTCGTATTGTTGATATGAGGTGTTTATTCTAAAATCATATTTTTGATAAAATTGCATAGATATATATATTACATGCATACTGGTTATATGTATTTGTATCACACTGCTTGGTGGTATGGATTTTGAGGTGAGCCGGATCTAGTGAAGATCAAAGTAGTTGTGGCTATAGAGAGGTTGCTTAATGAATGTTACCACTTAAAACTAGAGCCTAAGTAGGTTTACAACATTATATTATTGTGTTCGGATGCTCTGTTTTATGAGTTAGTACAATCTAAGTATTCTTGATATACGTGATAACATATATAGTCTATACTGAGATTGAAAAGTATTTATTGCTTTATCTTATTGTTTGTTTCTTATAGAGGTGTCAAAAAGGACGGGCCGGGCCGGCCCGGCATGGCCCAGCCCATCAAATTAGCGTGCCGTGCCGATCCTTGGCCCATTAATTAGCGTGCCGTGCCGGCCCTTGGCCCTTATATGGGCCGTGCTGTGCCTCAGTTCT
This sequence comes from Elaeagnus macrophylla, assembly GCA_029378325.1. NCBI lineage: Eukaryota > Viridiplantae > Streptophyta > Magnoliopsida > Rosales > Elaeagnaceae > Elaeagnus > Elaeagnus macrophylla. The sequence continues at coordinate 17,731,741 of CM055644.1, read as the reverse complement.
TGGCCCGTGGGCCTTAACGTGCGGTGCCATGCCCGGCCCGTTAGGCTATTCTTAACGGGCCGGCACGGCCCGCGACCCCTTTATTTTATTTTTTTATATATTTATTTAATTATTTAGTTAAAAATTATTAATAATGTTTTAAAAAATTAAAAGTAAGAGTCGAACTCTTAACCTCTCATTTTATATATCGTTAGAAATTCATTAAATTATGTCTAAATTTTATTTAAATGTAAAAAAAATTATTTATTTATTGGTACTTTTTTAAAATTAATTTTTAAAATAATAAAATTTCGCGTGCCGTGCCGTGCCGGCCCGGTCCAGCCCATTAAGGGCCAAGGGCCATGGGCCGTGCCGTGATACTAATTTTGACTAACTGGCTGTGCCGTGCCGTGCCGAATTTTCGGTGAACCGTGCCGTGCCGGCCCGGTGGGCCAACGGGCCAAATGTTTAATGGGCCATGCCGTGCCGTGCCGGCCCGTTTGACACCCCTAGTTTCCTATCTTATGTGCTGATCTGCAAATTACTTGTTATTTATTTTTTACTTTTTACTACTTGTAGAAGAGATGCGAGTCCTTAAGTGTTCGTATCACCTAAACTTGATTGTTTATTGAGTTGAAACTTTCTCAATAATTAATACATATAATCAATTATTTTTACACTAAATATAATTTAAAATTTAACACATATTAGAAGAATTTAGGTTTTTTCTTTTAATTTTATAATAATAGACAATTATTAAAATGATCATGAACTTTTTGATTTTCACTTTTTAAATTTCCACTAAGAGCAAATTTAAAATTCTTAAATTGATTCACATAAAATCAATTATTTTAAGAGCCTTTTATTTTTTTTTATTTCTCTCAATAAAAGTAATTAATTCAAATAATCAATTATTTTTTACATTAAATATAATTTAAAAAATAAATCAACTAAAATTAATTTATTGTTAGATATATTCTCTGAAAAAATACATTAATTTCTTACAATAGCTCTCACTGATTAAAATGTGACATGACACTTATGGGACTAGATTGGTCACTTTTATATGAAATATTTTGATTTTCTTTGTAATTATCATTTTTATTAACTATTTCATATATAATTAAATATTTCAGCAAAAAAATCAAGTATTTTAAGAGTTTTTTTTTTTTTTTACTAAAAGATAATTAATATATATAATCAATTATTTTTATGCTAAATATAATTTAGAAAATAAATTAAAATTTAATATATATTGAGGAGAATTTTGATTTTTTTTCTTTTAATTTGGTACTAATAAACAATTATTATAATAATTATGAGTCTTTTGATTTTTTTTTTCTTTTTAAATGTCAACTTGAATAAAATCTATAAATTTTAAATTGATTCACACAGAATGAATTATCTAAGTTTTTTTTTTTTTTTTTTTTTTTTATTTTAACTCCCCACTAAAAGAGTTAATACATATAATTAATTGTTTTTTTTACATTAAATATGATCTAGAAAATAATTTAATTAAAATTAATTTATAGTTGAATTATGTTATATGAAAAAATATATTAATGCTTATAGTAGACCTTTCTAATTAAAATGTGACATGTCACTTATTGGGTTAGAAATGTCATTTATGAAATTAAAAACTCCTCCTTTATAACAATTACAAGATAATATTTTTTTTAACTCAATTACACACTCATGTAACTGAGCTACACACGTATGTATAACTTGGTTACATGGTTTGTAAATTAGTTAAAAATGCTATACTATGAAAGTAATGTAATGAATCATTACTTAATCATAAACAGGCATGATATATTATAAAATGATAAACCAATTACATAGTTAAATAGTAAAAAGAACTTACTTTTAGACTGAATAGGTGTTTGATTTTGCTATTAGGCATATGTAGTTCAACAAGATGACTTGGTTGAAAACTTGATGGCAGAGATTCCAAAGGACATTGATACCAATCCAAAACACGCAACTTTTCAGAGAGATAACTAAGGCATCCTGAGAAATTCACATTGGAAATCTTCAATAGCCTTAAGTTTGACATATTTAAGAATGAGTTAGCATTCAGACATATCTTTTGATTCTCCAGTAATGTTAGAAATATTCCTTCAACATAAGTTGTGCCCTGCACCAAGTATATAATGTTGCAAACAATTAACAAGTTAGGGCATTAATTAATTGACGCAAAAAAGGGTTAAAATGAAATGTTTGATTACGAAAATATAAAGATTTAATTGTATGATATAACCCACATTCATGTATAGAGTTTCACTTTTAATCCCTTTAGGAAGAAAAAAATATATGTTGTTTTACATTGCATGAAAAATAACATATCTTTTAAGTAAGGGGATTAAAAAAGGAACATGAATAAGTGAGTTATATATACACATGAAGGTAGGGGTGGGCGTAGGTCCAATAGGTTTGCTATTAAGTCATTTTACAAGCCGACCTTATCTTAGCGGTTTTAAAAAATCCAAAATCTTAGCCAACCTATAATCCTTAAAAAACCAACCTTTAATCCAACCTACAATGTTGGTTTGAGGAAGGTTGGTTTGGCAGTTTTAAACCTATAATTTTACTTAAAAATTATTATCATAATAAAAAATGCAATAAAAAAAATAATATTTTATCCCTACGAATACTTTTTTTAAAGCTAGAGTATACAGATGTGTTACTATCGATTATAAGAACTACTATACATGCTCATATCTAATGCTTGATAAATTTAAAAGTAATATGAGCCATATGGGAATAATATCTCATTATTGACACTTCATGTTAAATGCTCCACTATTCATCCTCCTAAATTTAAAATCATGATTCTACATGCTAAATATTTATTTAGGACTTTTATATTGTATATTTGTATACTATTAATTAATACTTCATTTTTATTTATTTTTATAACATATATTATATAATATTTAAAAATATTTTTTAAAAAAATATTAATATATAAAAGTATAAGTTGGTTTGGTTTTGTCGGTTTTTATTTTTGACGAACCTACAACCAAACTGACAATGTCGATTTTGTAATATTTTATACTTATCGGACCAACCAACCTCCAAAAACAAAAAAAATAAACTCGATTTGGACCTAGACTCTAGTTGGTTGGTCGATTTTTGAAAAAAAAAAATGCCCACTCTTTCATGATGAAGGAAATAAATATAGTTACCTTGTTCTTCATGAGCAAATCACAAGCATGTTCATGAAGCCAAAACCTGCAGCGCTGGCCATGGTTTCTAAGATACTTTTGGCGAACAATGTGGTAACCAGTTTGTCGTAGCAAAGCATGCATCCACATTTTGTTTCTCTCAATAGTAATGAGAGATCTTTCCTCAAGAACAGGCAAAATAGATGTTGGATGAAAATCACAACTTTCAAATATCTTTGTTACAAAAAATTCATCAACTCCATTAAAGAAACATGCAATGTCCAAAAATACATTCTTTTGTGTCTCCTCCAACTTCTTAATGAAATCATGCATTGGCTTTATAATCTCAATATCAGGCTCCTTCTCAAGTAATTTCACTCTATCTTTCCATATTTTGACTGGTTTTTCACACAAGGAATGAGCTATAGTCTCAATAGCCCCAGGGAGACCACTTGCATACTTTACAACATTTATGCACACCTCTTCGTAATTATCATTATAAGGACATCTTTCAGTAAAAGCTCTCTGGCATAACAACTCTAGAGCTTCTTTATTGTTCAGTTCTGGAACTTTATAAATGTTATTTTCCTCTACTCTGAAACATGTTAGCAACTGCTTGTTACTAGTGGTCACAAGGATTCTACTTCCACTACCAAACTTATCAATAACTTTTTCAACCGTCGTCAATCCTATTAACTGTTCAATCTGCTTTACATTATCAACATTGTCCAGAATTATGAGCACTTTTTTCTTACGTAATCTAAGCAAGCGAGAACTTCCTTCTTCTTGGACTAGTTTGTCATTTTTAGCATCTACTAAGTGTTCCAGAAGATCCCTTTGTAATTCAAATATGCTCTTTCCATTAGAAATATTCACTGCAATGTTTTCTACGAAGCCGCAAAATTCAAATTGTTTATGAATCTTTTTCAAAATTTCTTTTGCAACAGTTGTCTTCCCTACCCCAAGCATTCCCCATATTCCTATCATGCGACCATCATTTGACTTCAAATTTAAGCAGGATTCCAAATTCTCTAAGCGACTCTCCATCCCAACTAAATTCTTCCTCTCCGCTAGAAATGAATATTTCATTAAAAGTGAAATTTCTTTACCTATTTCTTCAATAACTTCTAAGTCATCCCTGAAGAAGAAGAAGAAACATTATCTTTCGTTAATAGTCAAACACATCAAGTTTAATCAAACAAAAAAAAAAAAAGGAGCTTTTACAAATTCAACTATTATAAATGTAAACATTTTAATTATTTTAAGCCAATTTTTATCATTTTAATATTTTTATTTTTATTTTTTTTAACTTTTTGAGATATTTTTTTCTTCAAAAATTTACCATCTACTTTTAGTAATTTAATTCAATTCAACTTATGTTTTTTCATTAAAAAAATGATCCAAGAAAATCTAAACTGACAAGAAATTGATGACTAAAATGTTCACATTTTTAATAATTATGTGACAAATGTGTATCAATTTAAAAAAAGTTACTAATATGTTCAATTTATAAATGTAAAGTGACCAAAATATCATACTACCTTTAATTAAATATATTTCAATTTTATTACTTTTGGTATTACATTTAGGGTGAAAGGCTATAAAAGTCTTTTAGATTAAGTCACTTGTATTATTTAGTCTCTTAGATTAAAAACAATATAACTTAGTCACTTAGCTTTGTAAAAAGGGCTAATTAAGGACAAACTATACAATTTTAATGATTTTTTAATAAAATTTTATTATTTTCTATCAATTGATTAAAACAAAATTAAAATATGTGTTTTTAACAAGGATAAAAATGAAATTTAATATGAGATTATTTAAGAAAAAGATCAACAATAATAATATTAAACAAAAAAAATATTTTAATGTATATTTTAATTTTTAATAAAAATTAAAAAAATTAAAATAAAATAGTGACAATTAACAAATATTCAAAGCAAATATTTTATGAATTTTTTTTCATATTAATCATGATTTTATTATTATTAAAGACTTATTTTTTAATTACGTTTAAACACTTAACAAAAAAATTGATTAAAATAATATAATTTATCTTTGATTAACTATTTTTATTTGCTTCACCAAGTCCTTCTATTGTTATATGTTTTATGCACGTCATTTTTTTAATTTCCCTTAATATTTTGAATATCTATCATGAAGATGCAGATTCAAATAAATTTCATTTAAATTAACAGTGTACTTATCTACATTTGTTTTTTTATTTATTTAAGTGAACATAAGATTCTTTTCTAAAAAAGGAAAAAGAAAAAAGAGAGTCATAAATAAATTAAATCATAGGAAGTCATATATTTATATTTATAAAATTTGGACAAAATTGCCTACCTATTATAGATTTTAACTATTTTTTCCCTTATATCCTTCGTTAATGCATAATTTATTTAGGACTTTTAATTTTTATCAATTAAGTAATAAGTTATTAGTATTTAAAATATTGAAAATTATGGCTATTTAAAATATTAGTTATATGCTCAATAATAACATTATTATAATTTTAATTAAAAAAATTAGTAGTAATTATTTTTAACATTTTTATAAATTTCATGCAACACACATGTTTATGATCACTAGTTACTTTAAAATATATGATAATTTTTTTTGTAAAAAATAATAGACTTTTATATATACTATTCATAAATATCTGTTGCACATAATTTATCAAAATATTACAATAATTACTGTTAATTTTTTTTAATTAAAACTATAGTGTTATATTATATTCTAAAAAAATTATCATACATTTACCTTAATATTTTAAAGATCCTTTAAGATAATTGTAAGTATTTAAATACTAATACTTAATTACTTAATCAATGAAAAATAAAAGATCCAAATATATTCACAGTAATTAAGGGATCAAGGCAAATAGTAGCGCAATTTTGTCAAAAACTTTATAAGGCGCAGGTGATTTAGAATTTTATATATGATATAAATTAGTTATGAACACGTGCACTCCACGTAATTTATTAAAATAATTTAGTACTAAATTTTATTATAATTAAAACGATAGTATTTTTAATATTATATTGAAAAATTGAGCATTTTGTGCCAAGTGAATTGTTTTACTTCTAAATTTTATCTTTTATTAATTCATACAACATATTAAAATAAATATAAAATTAATTATTTTATGCTTTTAAACTAATTGTAAAAGTAAATTCAAGACCATCCAAGTTTTTGAATCAATTACAGATTTACTATTGGACAATTTTGTCTAAATTTTTTATCATTTTAAAGACACATGATATTATTATTAAATAGGTTTTGTTTACATATATTAATTTTTGATCCTCTAAATTCTTTATTGGATGTGATAATAATAACATTATTAGAGCTTTTAAGTGATCCTTATTGATCATCGTATTTAAATTTCTTAGTTGATATGATAATAGTTTTAGAAGAATAACTAATATCAATCCTTTAATATATTAAAATTGGACATAACAGTGTTAGATACCGAAATTACTTGGTAATTCTACCAAGACGAAAATATTAAAAATAATTTATTTAAATTTTATTCTAATTAAATGTTTGCGCTAACATTTTAAATATCTTTAAAGATGTTATCAATATTTTAAATATTAATAATTTATTAATTAATTTATAATAGCACAATAAAAAATAACGATTCAGAAAGTATGCGTGAAGATGGAAGTCCACTGTCCACGCTACCTAGGACTCCTTAATAGAATAAGAGTAGTAAACTAACAATATAGCTAATTAAAAAAAAAAAAAACCCAACAAACAAACAAACAAAATAATAAATAAATAAAAGTTTTGATATTTAAATAACACAACCCTAGTTATTATCTCAAGTTGGTTTTACCACAACCTCTAACTCTTTACCACAGAAAAAAACTCATGCTCTACTTGTTCAAGCATACTTTTTATTCTTTTAAATAAAAAATTTACTACAAATATATAAATTTAAAATTTAAATATTGTATATATAGTATTTTATAATGATAATAATTCTTAAATAAATTTCATCATAAATACCACTTTCTTCGTTCTAGATTGGTTAGGATTGATCGAATTTAGATTAAAAATTTTCAAAATTGATTTGGATTGAATCAAATTTAAATCAGTAAAAAATTGGCTATTTTTTTACTCCTAAATAGTGTATGAGCATAATTATTTATTTAAAAAAATAATAATTATTATAGTGAAGGGGGAGATGTAGTAGAGTAATATAGAACCTGTAGGTCTGGACATCCCATCCAGAGAGATTGGCAGCTGTATGCAACAATTTCTTCCACTCAGTCACGATCTTCTCTTTATTTTCCTTCAAAAACTGTGCACTCTCTTTTAAACCCATTCCAAAAGTTCCAAGTTGATGTCTGACCTCATGTGGTTTGACGTCATAAAAAACGGGGAAAATTCTACGATTGTCGACGGCGTAATTGCATCTGAAAATATGCAAAAGCTCATCCAAACACCATTTGGAAGAAGCATAGTTGTTAGAAAAAACAACGATCGCAAATCTCGATTGTCCTATTGTTTTGACTAGCTGATCGGAAATATCTAATCCCGTCTTAAGCTGGTCATCCATATAAGCATCAATGCCCTTTTTAAACAAAGCATTTTGCAAGTGTTTGGTAAAACCTCTCCGAGTGTCCTTGCCACTGAAACTCAGAAATACATCATATTTCAATTCAGAGCTTGGAGGAGGAGGAGAAGATATTTCGGAATTTTCTCCATTAGATTTGAGTAAATGAAGACTGAAACTAATAAGAAGACGAATGAGGATAATGAAAATGACAAATATAATAATCATAATAATTATTAAAACCATATCATCAGGAGAGTAAGGGTTTGGAGGCAGAGGATCCATAACCATGGAAGCCATTAATTGTTTGAACAGAATGAATCTTTTGAATTAATTAGCAAGGTGGAGGCATTATGCAACAGGGTATATTGTATTTATATATTATATAGTTTGTAATTTAGAGGAAGCCGTTGATTGTGTTGACTTCTGAAATTAACCCAAGTCTTCTCTGTGTTCACATAGCGATCCTTCTCTTTTCATATTGATTCGGATTTACTATGCTTCTTTTCCATTTGAAGTTAAAAAATATTACTTATAATAATTAAAAAAAAAATGAAAAAAATGAAAAAAAAAAAAAAAAAAAATAACACGTTTCAAATATATAATAATAAAAATAACATCTTTATGTTTAAATCATATAATAAAATAAAAAAAAAATAATATAACAGTCATTTTTCTTTGAACGTTCGTTTAATATTTATTTATAATATTAAATATAACAAAATTTCTTAATTTTTTTTGCCAAACTTTCTTTCAATTTGTTCATTTACATTATGTTTACCTCGAAATCACTTTTTTTAAAAATAATTTTTATCTCATTCATGTGAGTTGTACTTGCAAAAAATGGGAATTATTTATTTGATAAGAAGAAATTGAACTTAAATATACTTTATGGAAAGTTATAAGACCTGTGATATACAAGTAAAAAAAAAAAAAAGGCCTAAAATGTATTTTTTTTTAAAGCTAGAGTACTTGTAAAGTTTTTTCATTCCTTAGTTTAGTGGAATTTCAAAATTTTTAAATAATTAAATTTATCAAATCATTTTTTTTTGGTTATTTTAATTAATTATTAGATAAATCATTCAATTTTATTGAATTTAAGCTATTCTTAATTTTACATATATTTTTATAACTAAAACATGTGGCAATTGTAATTTTCTTATTTTATTGATTTTTTTTACTTGTTAACTGTTAGTATGTTATTCATCAAAATAATAATGAATAAGTATTTTAAAAGATACACTAATATTTAAATATAAAATATAACTAATTTTTTAACCAATTTTTTATAGTATTTTATTCATTAAAATATTAAAATAAAAAACGTAAAATACAATTGAAGTAAAATGTAACACCTGCATTGTACTTGCATTTTACTAGTATGTGTGTGTGTATATATAAGTTAAATACATGTGTTTAGAAGGCAATTTTACTTTTATGTTTTAATTTTTTATACTTTTAATATTAAAATGTATATATTTATTAATTTTTTTATAAATAAGTTACTAATAATTCAACAATAAAAGTGAGTGCAATTTTTTAAATTAAGTTTGAATAATTTTATCCAATTTTTATTTTAAATACGAGTACCACAGTTATTTTAAAAAAATAAATATATATTTGAGTTATTTAGGATTCTCTATAAAAAAAAAAAAGTAAATTATAAATAAAATTTTCATGGCTTTATCTTTAAAATAAGATAATTAATATAATTATTATGAAATTATTAAAATTAATAGTAATGAAAATTCTATAGTTAAAGTAATAATTTGAGGTTAAAATCATCCAAAATTGCAAATAACATATAAGCAAATATATATTGTTTAAATAAGTAAAATTAATGATAATGACAATTTTCTTAATTAAATTTGAATAATTATGTCCAATTTCTCTTTAATTACAAATAAAATATGCATTTTAATTTATTTAGGACTTTTTGTAAAAAAAAACAGTGAATCAAAATATTAATAATAATAACATTTTTTATAGTTAAATTTGAATAATTTTGTCAAATTTTTTCTTTAATTTGAAGTACTCTAATTATTTAAAAATAAATATATATTTTAACTTATTTAAGAATTCTTGTAAAAAAAAAGTAAATTATAAATAAAATTATTATAATCTTATCTATAATAAGATAACTGATCATTATTATTAAATAAATAAAATTAATAGTAATGAAAATTTTATAATTAAAGTAAAAATTTAAGAATAAAATAATCCAAAATAGCAAATAATACATAAATAAATATATATAATACATATAGTAATTATATATATATATATATATATATTGGCCTACTATATAGTTTTTTTTTTTTTTTGGCCAAGTAAATATTTACCAAGGATTGAAAAAAAAAAAAAGAGGCAACAACCACCTTTTTTTGAGGGATAGGTATAGATTTTTTTCCCCTCTAATGGCCTAGTAGCTCGTTTACACAAGTCCTTAGTAACAAACTAAACTTAGCATGTTCAAGTCTTGTTTGAAAATAAAAAGTTTTCTTAGCTAAAAGAAAGGTATTTTTTTTTTTTTCTATTGTCAAAAAAATGTATAGTTTTTTTTTTCTTTGCCAAGTGACAACTTACAAAGAGACTAGGTATATTATATAGCTTTTTTTCACTGGCCAAGTAACATTGATTTTTTACCCATCTTGGGTTAATCTAGTTGGTACTACAGTTGAGCTGATTGACGTGAGGATGTAAGTTCAAGCGTTGCCTTGAATGTAAACGACGATATAAGTTTAATCCCTACGCATAAATATTGTGTGATAACATTCTCATTATATCTCTTCGTTCAATTATGGTGAGTGAACCGGACTAAAAATCTTAAAAAAAAAATTTACTTGCTAATTGAGTGAGATAGAGTGATTACCACTTCCCAATAAAGGTTTTATATAAGGATTAAAAAAATAACAAAGATTTTGTTGAACATAAGAATAAATAGTATTTTGAGTACTAAATTATACCATCAAAAGAAATTCTTGTGTACGTCTAGCTCAAATTTAATAAACAATAATATAATTATTTTTTAAAATATATATGATTGACGTATTGCACAACATTGTTTTTTGTTATTTATTTATTTATTTATTTATTGATATTACTCCTAATTTAGCCTAAGGAAATACAAAAGAAATTTTTAAAGTCATTACTATTAGTGTGACAAATTATAAATATTGAAAATAATGTTGTTAGAGAGCTAATTTTTTTGGAAAAAAAAAATAGCACCATTAAAACTTATAAAAAAAAAAACTCATTAACTTTGAATGAGTCTAATTGGATTGCATTTAGTGGGTCTAAAGAATTATAGTTCAATTTAAACGATATACAATTGGACAGCGTTCAATGTAAAATTATATGCCATAACTTTTTTAATAGTAAAAATATAGAAAAAAGTCCACCAAATTATGAAGTTGGTATCGTTTAGCCCATCATATTCTAAATTTGTTTCCTAATCCCTCACCTTTTAGAAAATGGGTCAATTAAAATAATATTATTTTAATAATTTTATCAATAAAATATTATTTTATTACTCTTAAGTGATTAATACATAATAAAACACGAGTCATTAACAAAGAAGTAGTGAAATTTAGTATGAACCTATTTCAAGAAAAACATCAATAATAATAATATTATAATATAAAATTATTTAAATATTGTTATAATTTGAATGTAAAATCTTAAATATGTTATATCTATCTTATGGTTAGATTTATTTCAAATGAATGTTTTTCTCTATTGTATCATAAATTTATATTTAATTGAAGATAATTAAAGATTCAATATCTATCATATCTTATATTCGAAATTCATATTGTATTTTGTAAACCCTATAAATAGGGTATTTAGTAGTGTATTATTAAACCAAGTAATATCTTGTTATTTGTTATTGATAATTTTAACAATGGGTACGAAAGCAATTTGTTTTCATGTATAATTATGTTGTGTATTGTTTTCTGACAATTTTAATTTTTTGTAAAATTTAATTATGAAAAAATCGATATTGATTAAACCGATTTATGGTTAAACTTGTGGCTATAATTTTTTTTATTAAATTTAGGGCGAAAAATTATCTAATAATACCTTAATTATACAATTATTTATTTATTAAATTGTATGTATGGGCGCGCTTATCTTGATGTTTCTTTGAAAATTGATATATTGCTAAAGTCAGGAGCGAAGCCAGGAATTTATTATGAGGGGGCTGAAGCACTGAAACTGGAGCAGCACGCAGAACGGCAGCCAGCAAGAGCACTTGGATTAAGGAAAAGTGTTGCAATTAAAGTGAAAAAGAGGACAAACATGAAAGAAATTAGATAATAAGCATAGGCCAAGTTCTTCAAATGCATTCTTCAATTTTATCAAATCTATCTTACAGTTTAACCACAATATATTTACCTGAAGCCGGTTGATGGTCTAACCAAACACTATATTAATGTTGATGGATTTTATCATATACAAATAAGAGAAGCAAGTGTTATGCTTGCTGCTACTAAAACAACACTCAAGCCATTTAATATAAAAAGATTTCTTTACATAGAAAACTATAAATCATCAGATGCACTAAACTATAACATAACAGAAATATCAATCAAATAAGAAAGTAAATGCAGTTCAAAATAAATATATAGAACAAAGAAAATTAAAAAAATATATTTGGCTTCTCACCATATCCCTATCTGTCTCCCCTAAAGGCTGAAGTTGAATCAACCAATTGGCTAGAGCGTCACATGCATAGAGGCCGTCCACGTTCAAGAAAGCATGTGGAAAATCGTGCCAATAACCCAAACAAAAAGCCTCACCTTTAAAATCAAGCTACTCTTCAACAAACTATATCACATCCTACAACTCTCACAACTTCTAATTCTAGTTCGATTAATAACAGTGGCTCCCAACTTCATCATCTTGGATACACTGCTTTGCCTTATTAACATTCCCCTGTTTTCCTTGATAACACGATCAAACTCACAACAACATTATTTTTGTTTTAATGCCATATTATTTTAAATAATGATAATTTTGTAAATTATTGAAAATTAGGAATAAATTTCACCTTTAATTTTCAAATGTTAAACTTCCTTTTTTATATTAGAAATAGATGATCAAACTAATATATTAATAGTTCCTCATTAATGATCTAATTTTGAAAAACATGAAGAGCAATTTTACCTATATATAAATATTTATTATTTTATATTTTCTCTCATTTTTTTTTTTCATTTCATTATAAAAACACCTATCACTCTCCTGTTTTTTCACCCACCCACCCCTTCACTATTTAATGCAAAATATTTAAAATGTAACTTTTATTGAAATTAAAGTTAAGAAGCTACCAACTCATTTAAAACATCATCTCTGCCGATGATCGTAACTACTGTTAGTTCACTGCCTCCAATCTTTTTAACCATTTATTCTTTTTTGACTACCTTGTGTTTGATTAAAGTTACTTAATTTCACCTTAAGTTTGAAAAAATATAAGGTGGTCATAAAAATAAAGTGAACAATGAAATCAAAAGTAATGAGTTAGTGGTAGTGGCAATCAAGAATAGAGGTAAGTATTTCAAAAAAGTTGGTGTTGTTTCTAACTATAGATTTGTAATATATATATATATATATATATATATATATATATTGAATTATTCTGTAATAAATAGTAGATTAAAAAAAAATTATCCTTATATAAATTATTATGTTTTTTTTTAAATTTAATCATTATTATATTTTTTATTAAATGGAAGACTATTACAATATTAGTTTGATAATATGAATTTACGTATATACTTTTTGCTGCTAAAATACCAAACTCTTCATTATGTATTAATTTTACTGCAACAGTAATGAAATTCTCTCCTTTTAAAGCAAAAGTGAAGCATTTAACTAGCTACAGTCAGTAGACAATATCCTTACTAATGTTTGTGACCCACCTTAACGCGAGCGAGGTGTGTACATGTATACATAAATTTATATATAAAGACTTGATTCCTCTCAATTGTAGTCATACTTCTATTTGCTTTGAATTTCTAGAAACTTTATTTGTTTTGTTTTTTAATTTGTAATAATACTATTTTTAAATGTTTTAGTATTTATTATAAGATCCAAGTCGTTTCTATGATCATATGGCTACCACCCCTTCTCCTTCCGTGTAACAACTCTGTTGATTTTTTTTTGGCTGCGGAAGGAAATAAAATAATATATATATATTATCACTGGTCATCAATACCCCTTTCTCTTACCAAGCAATCGGGTATACGTATATTGTATAGATTTTTTTTTCTTTTTACTGGCCAAGTAACAACAATTGAATTTTAGTGCTATTATACCATTTAAAAGTTTAATAAAATGTAAATAACAACATGACAACAAAACACAGTATAGATAAATTTTTTAGTAATTAATAAATAGTTTTTTTTTTTTTATGTTATTAAAAATTTTGCTATTTTTTTATTATAAATAAAAAATATGAAAAATAAATAAATAAATTTAATCATGTATCAATTAATATGTGAATATAACATAATTAATGTTAAAATAATAGACGATAACATGCATGGTATGAACACAACCAAATCGAAACCATTGTCACCCATAAAGTCTAAAATCTTATGTGGGAATCTAATTGAAACTTGGGAGTAATGACAAACTTATTTAGCCTTTAAAAATATGGAAAATGTTTTTAATTATCACAACTTGAGAAGACCTTGAGCATTGACATGTGATGGAAGATGCCGGTTCAAATTTTGCATGAATTTCATAGCATAATTTAGTGAGTTTCTCTTGAACCAATTAGGTCGACTTTGACGAAGAATTGTATAATTTTTCAAATTTACTATAATAAGTTTGCAAATGGATTTAGACGTAACCAGGGACAGAGGTAGAATAATATTTTAGGGGGAGCTAAATTCAATTTTTTTATTCAAATTATTAAATTTTATTAAAATATTAAAAATTAAAAAATACATCATAATGTATAATTAATAAAAGTTATATAGTGGATTTTACTTAATTTAACATTAAATTTTACCTGTTATATTATAATAGAGACATAGATTTATCACTCTAAAATATAAATCAAACATATTATAATTAACATATAACAAAAATTATAATAAGTTAATAAGTATTAATATCATACATATATAAAATAAATTTATTAACTAAAAAAATCTTAACAAATAGAAAGTTTATTCAAACACAACAAAATTTTTAATTGTTAAAACTAAAATTATAAATAAATATATAAAAATGTAAAAAATAAAATATGATTTAAAATTTTAAGCTTGAGACTACGTTTAAAAATATATTGTTCATAAATATATTGTTCATATATAATATAAGACTGACTAATAAAAATGAATAAAAAACTAAAGACAAAGAAATATTAAAATTTTCATATAAAAAAAATTTCAAATAAATTCAAAAAATTATCAAAATAAAATGCAAAATAATAATATTAGATAAAGTTAAAATTTGGATTGAAACAAAACTTTGAAAATATAAATTATAAAAACTTAGTATAAATTTTGTTGTATGATTCTTTTTTTAATTTTTAATTCTTATAATATTGAGTATAAAGTTAAATATTTGAATTTTTTTTTTATTATTACATATTAATTTAAGAAGTGTTT
Source organism: Elaeagnus macrophylla (assembly GCA_029378325.1). Taxonomy (NCBI): domain Eukaryota; kingdom Viridiplantae; phylum Streptophyta; class Magnoliopsida; order Rosales; family Elaeagnaceae; genus Elaeagnus; species Elaeagnus macrophylla. The sequence goes on along the minus strand of CM055644.1, from coordinate 17,716,400 downwards.
TTATATAACATATGATTAAACATAATATAATATTATAAATAAAATATTTATTTAATATACGTATAATTAATTTTTTTTAAAAATGTTCGCCGTGGCTGCACGGATCTTAAGTTTCTGTTTACTTGTTAATAAATTAAACGTTAGCCAAAGTTCCATCACTTTTTCTTTCTTCGACCTGCACGGAGAAAAGTTAGAAAGCCATTAAATTAAATTAAAACAGCTTTTTGCTGGGATTTAAAGACTTATCACATATTTAAGTAATATCGTACCAATGTCTGTTGCCCACCTTATTCATAGCGAAATATATATATATATATATATATATATAAAGACTTGGATGCCTCTCAACTTTTACTTGCTTTGAATAATTTTTTTCTCTAAACTATTTTTTTAATCAAATAATAATATTATCATAATTATCTTTACATTAACACAATAAAAAAATATATAAAATTATTTTATATCCTTCTAATTAATCATAAAATTATTATTAATAAAAAATAATTGAGACAAGAATAATTTTAATTATGACAATATCAACACCTTTTTAACTTGTAATAAAATTATTTTGAAATATTTTAGGAGAATCAACAAAAATAGCATCATTTAAAATTTATAATAATAAAATTAACATCACCTGTAATCTTATTTTATTATTTTTATTTAAATGTTTGTTTAATTAAATGTCTTTTAAATTAAACTGTGGTAGTTTATACTATTTTAATGTTAAAAATTATCTAATTAAATATCATTTAATATTTTGAGTATTATTTTTATTATAAATTTTAGGATATTATTTTTAATAATTTTACAATATTATTTTATTATATGATCCAAGTCGTTTCGTTTTTTTCTTTCTAAGAATCCAAGTCGCTCTATGATCATATAGCTGTCACCCCTTCTCTTTCCATGTAGCAACTATGTTGATGCTTTTGGCGGGCGGGCGAAGGAAATAAAATAGAAAAAATAATAAAATTAACACTCTTTAAAATTTTTAATAATAAAATTAATATTTTTTGTGTTTAAACTTATATTTTTATAATTAAAAAAATAATTAATATGTTATTTTTCTTTGAACACATATCCAATTAGAATTGAACGATGACAATTTAGACCCGTTCAATATTAAACGTTTAACATTTTACGTTCAAATTAAACGTTCAATATTATTGATATTATTTTTAATAATTTTCCAATAAAATAATATACATATATATTATTGTCACATGGTCATCAGTACCCTTTCTCTTACCAAGCAACCGGGGATTATATTATATGCCCCGCCCGGTTGTTTTTACAGTAATTTAAATAAAATATAATATAATATTATAAATTTAAAAAAAAGACCTATATTTTAAAAGAATATTTAAAAAATTATCTTACATTAAATTAATTTTTTAATATTAAAGCTCTCATAATTATTATATTTTTATAGATTAATATATGATTTTTAAACTATGAGATCAAGCTCCATCAAAAACTGTATTTTAAGCTTTAAAAAAAATAAGGATATAATTAATATATAATTTTAAAGTTGTGAGAGCAAGCTCCATCAAAAAATGTGTTTTAAGCTTAAAAAATAAATGAATATAATTAATATATAATTTTAAAATTTTGAGATCAAGCTCCATTACAAAATGTATTTTAAGGTATAACAATTATTTTGAGAGCAATGATACCATTTGCGCAACACGATGACTAAATTTTTAGTTATAATTGATATATATATATATATATATATATATATTCTTCAAAATTTTACTATTTCTTTCAATTTATCAGGACATGTCCCAAGTTGTCTAACACTTAAGGAAGTCATAATATAATTTAAAATCTATTGAAAAATTTGGTTGCATCTAACCTTTTTTTCTATCACAAGTCATCATGTAATTGCATAATTATAACATCTACTTTCTACAATTTTTAAACTTGCAATTTATACAACCAATCATAAAAGAAAACAATACTAATAAGTGGCATCATTGTTTATAGTTCATAGTTACTAAAGAATCACAAAACATCCCCTATTATATTATCGTCTCCAAGAAACTAGACTAAACTCTTAGAACTATCAAAGAAAAAAGTCATACAAGGCAATATTAATGATCTAATTTAAGTCTCTTTGAAAGATGGTACTCAAATCTTCAATCAAACATTATTGATGTGCCTGAGAGAAAAATTTAAAAGAAAATGGATTGAGTAAAAACAATACTTAGTGAGTGGACAAATTTTGGAAGATAATACTTATTAAATCTATTTATTTAACTTTAATAATTTAATTGTAAAATTAAAGTAAGTCATAGAATAAAAATATTTATAAGATGTATTAATAATTTGAGAAATTATAAATAATAGTAAGTATATTTATGTAAATAAATTATCTATAGACAGTTTACATGTAATAGAGTATAAGAAATAGGAAAAAACTCACCCAACTCACACCTGAGGGAATAGATGGTCATATGTGTACATAGCTTTTTGCACACGCAGACGAGAAAGTGTTAATTATGATGCTTGTTTGATGGTTTCAAAATAATACATAATATTACGCATAACATTATGAAATAATGATGCTAAAAGCTGGAATATATAGTTTCTATACTCTAATCAAAATCCATATTTCTACTATAAAACTGAGGAAAAATTTATAAACTGACACTTATGGCAAGAATTAATATATGCTTATTACATATGATAAACATTAATTTTGAAAACCAAAAGCTATTAAACATATGAAATCTTACGATAATAAGATTAAATATTATAAATTATTAGTAAATAAATACTTATAAAATTTGAATAAAGAGTGTTCATTCATAGAACTGTATCACTGATGTTGTTTTAGTTGTTCTGTAAGATTTGTTGCATCCTCTCTTCTTATATGATCACACTTTTGTCATAAACAAGAATTATGTCATAGTTAATTAGTTTATTCTAAACTAAATAATATTATAAAATATGCTAAAATACAAGCTATTAATATATAATTTTTTTTTTCATAATATTTAAAAGAAATCAAAACGTTAATGATTAACTTAGATATTTCTAAGATTCCTGTCCACTAAAATAGCATGCTCAATCACCTACATAATCCTTCCTTTAGAACACTAATTTGTTCAAAATATGTTTGTACTACAGAACATACGTTTAGTTAAGTCTCTATAACTTTTTCTAGAAAATTCGGAATGACAAATTATAAAAAGTTTCAAAAAATAGACATGTTAAACTTTAAAACAAGATATAATTTAGCCAATTATAATCTGTAAAACCTTTTCAAATAATAGAAATATCGAGAGGGTCAAAACAGAATTTCTAGCATGATTTTGATAAAACCATCATCATTTAAATATATATAACTTTAGTAGAAAACTCCGAATAACAAACGATAAAATTCATATTAAACTAGACATCTTAAGTTTTAAAATAAGATATAACTCATTAAATTCTAATCAGTAAAACTATTTCAAATAATAAAATACTAATTACATTCCTTACAGATTTTTCAGTACTAATCTTACTTGACCTACTCTTCGTTAATTAGGTATAACTTTGTCTAAAAATATGAAAATGATAAATCGTAAATTGTATCTTAAAATATACATCCATAGCTTTACAAAGAGAATACTCGAATTATAATTTGTGCTAGATGTTTCTCAATTTTCATCTCAATTTTTAGTGTACAATTTTTAGAAGTCCAAAATCTTAATTTTAAGCATTAAAGTTTGCCTAAGAAATCCTTTCCACCACTAAGTTTATCAATAATATCTAAGATTTATCTTCGATTTCATGTAAGAATCAATCCCAAAAATTAAAATATAAGCTAGGAAATTGATACTTAGAGAAGTAAATTGAAGAAAATAGGGACTCACACTATTATAAATAGAAAATATGAAAAATAAATTTAAAACATGACACGAAAATAGGGTATGAACATAACTAACTCAACGCCATTGTCATTGGTTAAAATTTGAGGATTAATGGTAAACTTAGCTGGCCTTTAAAATATGGATAATGTTTTTAATTACCACAACTCGGGGAGATCTTGAGCATTTACAAATGATGGAACGTTCATCTTAGTCCTTAGTTTTCATAAAAATGAAAAAAAAAATTTGTAAAAAATGTGGACGAAATCAACTAATGTTATTGATTAGTTTTGCACTTTTAATTAATTGTTGTCCAGGCTTTTTGTTATTTTGTTATTCTTTTTTTTTTTTTATTGCAAGGATATTTCTGCTTACAACTAGGAAATTTTTGCATGAATTTCATTGCATAATTTCGTGAGTTTCTCTTGAACCAAAAGGTCTCTGAGGTACATTTGTAGAAATTTCGAATTTAATATAATAACTTGACTTAGACGAAACTTAAGTCTCTTGTTCACTTATTATTAAACTTTTTGAGAAGTAGTTATTATTAATAAATTAAAACTTCCCCAAAGTTCAATAACTTTTTCTCCCCCCGAAAACTAAATATACGGAGAAAAGTCAAAAAAACAATAAATTAAATCAGCTTTTTTCTGATTTTTTTTTTTTTTTTTTCTAGGAGTTAACCAAACCCACAAACTCCCAATTAAAAATTGGAGATGAAAGAGAGGCTTTTAAACACACACAAAGAAACACACGCACAGCTTTTTTTTGGCATTTAAAGACTTCGTAATTGGTAATTTTTTAACGGGACTTATTAACTAATAAATTTAATAAATTATTTTAATTATAAAATAATTTAAATAAATGATCCAGATAATATTACATTTAAAAATTAAAATTAATTAATAATTTTAAAAATTAGTGCAAAAATTAACATACTGACCAAGTAAGTATTTAAAGGTAAGATATAATTAATTAAAATTAATAGTTATTAATATTGGTCTCTAGATTTTGTCTCATTTTAAAATAAAATTCTAATATTATCATAATTATTTTTATTATTGACACAATAAAATGTATTAAAATTTTCATTTTATTTATATTATTAATAATAACTTAGTGTCATTATTATTAAATAAAATTTTCTTTAAAAAATTATTATTATAATAATTTAAATTGTGTCATCATTATTCTTTAAATATTAAAATATTATTTATTATTTTTGAAGTATAGATTTTATTAATTCTCCTATTCTTTTATTTATTAAATTAAAGTATTTTATTATCATTTAATTTAAAAATAGTAAATAATTTCTCTTAAATCTTGGATCACTTTTGGTCTGATTTGCTTTCATTTTTCTAATTCTTACTAAAAATTTATTTCCCTCAATTCATGGATATAATTGACTATTCCCTGAGAACTAACATCTAATGATTTTTTTTTTTAGGTGTATTGAATTTTATATTGATTTAAGTTAGTTATGAATATATTTATTTTTCCAATATGTAATTTCTAGGTTTCCATCTGGCCTGCATGTGCTTATTACAATTGGATATGACTGGCATTTTAGCAGGCATTTGAATAAAGAACTTTGGAGTGTAGTATAAATTATAGGGTGAGATATCATAATTTTTTTAAATTAAATTATTTATATTTTTTAATTTTTTAATTTATTAAAAGTGTTAATTAAAAATAAATTATATTATTTTAATATTTTTATTAAAATATTATTATTTTTGATTAAGTGATTAAAACGCGATTAAACTATAAATTTTTAACAAAAATAAAAGTAAAATTTAATATGAAATTTTTTAATAAAAAATCAACAATAATAATATTCCAACATAAAATTATTTAATTTTTTAAATTTTTTTAATAAAATTAAAAATTAATAAAATATTAAAATAAAATAGTTACAATTAACAAACATTCAAAAAAATATTTTGTGAAATGTTTTTCATATTAATTTTGATTTTATTATTGTTAAAAACTCATATTTTAATCTCGTTTAATCACTTGATAGAAAAATAATAATGTTTTAATAGAAAAATTATTAAATAATATAATTTGTCGTTAGTTGGCTCCTTTTACAAATTGAGGGTCTAAATAATATCGATTATAATCTAAGAGATTAAATGACAAAAATAATTTACATAAATAACTTTTGTGACATTTTTTTTTAATTTATATTCATGATTATTTTATATTTGAAATACTTTTATGAGCTATATATTGAAGGTAGCAAATGCATTGGAACAGATTGACGCATGACATGTATATCAACTCTTAATTATCAAATTGAAAAGATAATCATGCAACAACAAATTTAGACAAATGCATCAACCAATGCATTGCAAGTCTCTTCCGTTGGTGTGACGAACCCTCTAAGATGAAATTTGTGCCATTAATGACCATTAGCACTTTATACACCAACTAAAATGCACTTTAGTACTTTTTTGACACACATATTTTAATAAAAATATTTTATATTAATTATATTATTAAAATATTTAAATTTAATACACATGTTATCAAAAAGTTCTAATTTAATATCAATAATATCAAAAAATTTCAACTTAATACTAATGTTAACAAATTTTAGTACCATTTTACTACACTTATTTTAAGTAAAAAGAACTAAATTAAAACTATTTTAAAAACATGAGTATTAAAATAAAATCGCTTGAAAATATAATCAAATTTAAATATTTTTGATATAACATGAGTCTTAAAATGGTTTCAATCCCAACTAAAATCACTATCCAAAGTTTTAAGATAATTAAGGATATTTTTATAAGAAAATACGGTTCAACAGTCAAAATCATTTTATATTTAAAGTAATCAAGTATTTCATAGCAAATAAGTCTCCATTTTAAAGTAGAATTCTTCTTCTTAGAAAATTCTCGGTTGCATTATTGTCGCTATTATTATTAATTTACTTTATTTAATAACACTAAATTTAAAAAAAGAGAAAATTAATTTATATTAATATTAAGAAAATAAAACTAAACACACAATTTTTTTAAGGGTGTGATGTCCTTATAGTCTTTTTGCTTGTGATTTTGGGTTCAAGTGGTCTTTTTGCTTGTAAAAGATATCATTTAATTTTTTTAATTTTGAAAGAGGGGTCATAGAAAGATAAATGTTACTTAAGCACCAATATTTTAATATTTTTATAATTTTATCAAATTTTATGGATTTACTAAAAAGATATTTTGGTCATTATATGTGTTTTCCTCCAAACACAACAAACTCATCCCTCTCTATTTTTTTTCCCTTAGTTTTTTTTTATTATTTAAAAAAACAACAAAAATAGCACCCGTTCAAATTGAATTGAGACAATTTAGACCCGTTTAATGTTAAACATCATCTAATTGAATATCGTTTAATGTTATTAGGGTGTAATTTTTATTACTATAAATTTTAAGAGTATTATTTTTTGTAATTTCCCTTTTCTAAAAAAAAAATTAAATTTGAATTTTCAAATTTAACACTTAAAAAAACACATTTTTTTTCCTCATATGAGTGACCTAAGCTCAGATTTAATAATAAATTATTCATATTTGTTCTTCATCAGCACGATTTTATTAATCAAAACTAATAAATGACATATTTTTAAATAATTAATAGGACTAAATGATATTATTTAAAAATAAATGAATTAAATAACATCTAAAGCTTAATCAAAATAACTATCATGACTCTTTAAATTTTTTTAAATTTCATATAAAGTATATCATAAATTTATCAAAATCTTAAATCTATTTAATCAAATTTATGATTTATCACAATCGATTAAATTTTGACCCAAAAAAAAAAAATGGAACTCCTATGAAAATGAAATTCGAACCACCCAAGTAAAAGGGTCTTTATTTTTTTATTTTTGATAGAAAGTAAAACGGTCTTTAGGAATTACTACATTTGAAAAAACGTATCCTAAGTTTATTGTTCTTAATAAAAATATACTTTAAATAAATACTTATGGATAATACAAATTTATTATTTTTGAAAAAATAAACTAGTTCAAGTCTACACCTTTATAAAAAGGATAGTAGAAGTTTATTTTATAAATGTAATTGACTTGTGCTACCACCATAAAATGAATTTTAAAATGTACTTTCGTTAAATACAGTACACTTTGCCAACATTTCGTCCTATTCTTTATTTGCTCTTACTATTTTTAATAAAAATACATTTTAGACACATATTTATTTGTAGGATAGCACAAGTTTATTATATTTAAAAATGAACCAGTCCTAGTTCACACATTTACAAAAAAAAAAATCACAAAAGTTCATTTTTATAAAAATAATTGACTTATACCGTCACATCAAAATAGAATTTTGTTATCCTTTACCAACATTAGTAAAAAAATAATGATTTTGTATTATCCTCTAAATATAGTCGTAATTAAAAGATGCTTTTATTAAATGCAGTAGAATTTGCCAACATTTCTTCCTATTCTTTATTCGCAATTATTGGCTGTGACAATATCTTGTAATGCGCTTGGACAAAGTTTTCTTTTTGTTTTTCATTTGATTAACAATACTTGATTTGTTTTTAGTTTTGGACTATTGTCAATTATTTTATTTCTAAATATATTCCCGTCTAATATGCATTGTTTTTCCGACTCTCATGTATGTGAATTTGTAAAAGTCACCACTTACAATTTTGAATGAATATACGTCATACCCCCTTTTTTTGTTTTTTTCCTTTATTAGATATGCTATTAAAACATCTTCGTATAATAAACAATCGCTTTAAGAGAGGAGTACTAAAGTCTATGGTCTTTTTCCTTCCTAAATTTCATGTTAAAGCTTGGAATTTGCTTGCATATTAAAAATCTATGATATATATTTAAAACATAAGGTGGGGTGATACCATGGACACAACTTGTGTCTTTTAGATGTATAAGTCTCTAAATTTTTACTTAACACATTTATGTCTCTAAACTTTTGAAAAGAAGGACACATTGGTTCAATTTAACATTTTAGCATATTATTTTAATACTAAAAAATAAGTGATATATACATGATGTTTTAAGTAAAGGCATGACACTACTACAAATTTGGCTTTATAGGACGGCTAGCCGTCATATAAGTCTTATAGGACGGCCAATGGCTGTCTTATAAAGTCCCGTCATAAAAGAATCGAAAAAATAGGACGTTTACGGAGCGTCTTATAAAAAAATTTTAGAACGGCTATAAAAAAAAAAATAAATAAAAAAAAATTATAAAATTCTTTTAGGACGGTCAGTCACCGTCCTAAAAGAATTTTATAGGACGGCCACTGACCGTCCTAAAAGAATTTTATAATTTTTTTTTATTTATTTTTTTATTTTTTTCTGTGTTCGTCTAGTACTGAAATATATATATAGCATGTAAAAATTATTCTAGAAACAAGATTATATGTTTTTGTATAATATTTTTAATTAAAGATATAACCAATTAAAAAGGAAAAAAACTAGCGCGGCTTTCAATTTTTCTTTTCCCGCTTTAGTTTTTCAATTCCCTCTTTCTTTTAGGGCTCAAACTGACAATCAAAATTCAACCCATAGATTCACAATAAGAAACTAACAAACCAAATATCATTAATACTTAACATTAAGATTGATACTCATAACAAAAATGCAAAAATGGTGGCCAAAGATATGGACGAAAAAATGGCAAAGAAAAATCAAGAAAGGAGAATAATTAGAGTGAGCGAAAGGAAACAAAAAAATCAAATGTCCAACTATTTAAAGAAAAAAATAATTATTAAAGTCGAGCAAAATACAAATATCAACCTAAAGTGGAGAATATATTTAAAAAAATTACCAAAGATTGATGTAAGAATAAAACAAATAATAAGTACTGCAGAATAAATAATCAAAGCCTTCACATGCTACCAGCTCTGCTAGCAAAAATCAATTATTGTTGGTGGTGATATTGAAGGGGATGAGAATAAGGATGAGTGTCTTGGTGAGAAAGAGGAAGAGAGGAAGGAGGACGAGGGATTGAATTTTTTTAACTTAAAATGGGGATAAGGATGAGTGTCTTGGTTCACTTGCGAAGAGAAATATATATAAGTAAAAAATTACACTCGTTCTTTTAGGATGAACGCAAAAAAAAAAAAAAAAAAAAAAAATTGTACTGAAACTATAATAGCCGTCCTAAAAGAATTTTTCTTTTAGGACGTCCTATATAGTAACATATAGGACGGCTAATAGCCGTCCTAAAAGAATTTTTTTTAAGACGGCTATTAGTTCCGCCTAATTTTTTCCGTAATAGCCGTCCTATATTTCTTATAGAACGGCCATATACTTGAGACCGTCTTATTTGTTTCTCACTCTAAATTATAAGCTGTCCTATAGGGCCCAAATTGTAGTAGTGTGAATATGTATTTTATGTTTAAATTGTGCTTAACCTATCAATGTTTACCTGTGAAAGGAAAACATAATAATATTTAGTTAGACTACACTTAATTCTGCATGATAAGTTAACGCGAATGTGTTGTTTCATGTGTACAGGACACATGTTGAAGTTGTAGACTTTGAAACCTAGTTGGAACTATAGGATCATACATGCAGCATGGAGTGGTGCATCAAGACAAATATGTTGATTAATGAAAATTGTTGGAAGTGTCTTTGTTGCAAGTCAAGGTTTTATTTTATGTAAATTTTTAAAAAATTAAAAAAAAAATGTGAAAAATTAAAATAAAAGAAGAAGAAGAGAAGCAAAACAAAATGAGATGTGAGTATATATAAATGTGGCAAAACAAGCTACTTTTATACAAGTAATGATAATGAAATGATACGATATTATTTATAATATATTTGCACAGAATTAGTGGTTATAAAATATTATGTAAATTTTGATTCTTTTTTATTTCAATGTTTGAAATTTAAATTATTAATTTTATGAGTTCGAGCACTAAAGAGTATGTATATAATCGAATTGGTCCCAAAATAACATATTATTTGTACATATAATATATATATATATATGCGGTACTTAATTTACATAAATTAAATATATATACTCTATATACAACTAAAATATTATTTTAAGATAATTTAATTTTATATAAGTTAATATAATTTTATGAAACTCAAAATCTAATTTTTTGACTTTATACTTTTTTATAAATCTATTTGGATATAAAATATAAAGATTTGTAAAAAAAATATTTAAATTATTGATCATATCCCTATAATAAATGCAATAAATATTAATTATTCTTGAAACAAAACGACTGCATTGTGTCGTGCAAATCAATGTCACCTTTAAAAATTTAAACAATGAAAGAGAAAGGTAACTAGAGTATAAAACTTTTGGAAAGTATTTCCATCCAAAGTTAACATAGGTTATTAATATAAAGGATGGTAATTGTACGTCTTATGTTTACTTAAAAAATAATATTTAAGTTTTATATTTTAATTTATTAACAATTTAATTCTATTATTAAAAAATAACTATAGAAGAAAAGATGACCCTTTTTTATGTTTTTATTTAATTTTTTTAATATTTTTACTTGTATATTTTTCAAGTTAAAATAATTTCTATATAAAGTTGTTCAAAAAATCAAAATATAAAATGAAAAAATTGATTTTGTCCTAGTACAATCACTTTTTAATAATACTAGGACTAAATTGTTACGATAAATAACTATAAAATTTAAATATCATTTTTGTAATAACTATTAGATTAGGTAATATTTTTCTTTTAATATAAATATCAAAATATAATAGAATGAAGCACCTGTTTTTATTATTTAATAATAATTTTTTTTACCTAAATTATAACTCATCTCAATTTGAAAAATAAAAGTCCTCAAAATTTTTAGTATCAATGTAACACTGCACCATTATTAACATGGGTAACTTTTGTAGTTTTTTCCACGTGATATTACATTTTTCTATTTTTGACGAACAATCAATTTACACTCAAAATTGAAAATATGTTAAAAAAAATTTATTTGAACACAAGTTAAAAAATAGTATCCATTCTTGGAGACATTACATGATTTTTGTTATTCTAGTGGTCTTACTAGAGCTTCATTGGCTTGTGCTTTTGAACATTTATACAAAGCAATATATTTTTAAACATGTGTTAAAAAATAATAGGGATAAAAAATGATAGTACTCATTGAAAATTAACATCTCATGCAATATTCTCAATTAAAGCCACTGCATTAGTGCTATTATGATCACACTCAAAATAAATATTAGATCTAAGAGCTAAAATTAAAAAAAAAAAAAAAATACTTTTTATTAGCACTAGTTTTATGAAAATTTAAAATATATGTTGAGTTTTTCGAATTTCAGTTACATACTTGTGTAAATATATTATACAAGTGTGTAACGTGATTGCATATGTTTGTAGCAGAAATTTGAAAGCATAAGTTGTAAATTCCTGAAATTCAATATAGATCATAAATTTTTGTGATCTTTATGCATGCGTAGTGAGTGAGCACAAAAATTAATCCAATGCCTCGCCTTTAAGTTTCTTTTTTTCCCACTATCCTCTGCAAACACACCACTCGAAATAATTAAGTCTCTCCAATATTTCAAACCGAAAAAGAAAAAATTATTAACATAGAGCATGTTTAATAATAATTTTGATTGATAATTTATGATTAAATATAATTAATTTTTGTAATTTATGATTTGTTTGTAAAAAATAATCACCAATGTAATTTTCAAGGAATAAATTAAAATTCACCTACAAGTTGTTTCGAAAAGCTTTTTTTTTTTTTTTTTTCAAAACATAGAAAATAATGAAATTTTTTTGTTATTAATTATAAATTTTAATTTTTTAATCATTTTTTTCTGATACTTATATACAAAAGTTATAAAACTTGATTTATTTTTTAGAAAAAAATTGTTTGGTCACAATGAAAAATATGATTTAAAAATCTTAGTTTTAAAAATTTGTAAATCACTTCATATTTTGGTAGTAATTCTTTAACAGTGAAAATTAAAATAAAAAATCCTCATTAAAAATACATTTTTGAAATCACTTGAAAAAAATAAAAAATAAAAACTTTTATCAAATACACCCATAGTTATCCAAATCCTTTCGCATGTTTCCCAATTCTTCTCTTTTTACCCCATTTCAATGAGTATGTTTTTTTTTAGAATATTTTTACCCAACATAAACTTTTTTGAGATTGAAAGCTGAGAACTGCCAAACCGTCAAAACCAATTAAAATTGGAATCTCATATAAGAGACTTGTTAGGTACTACGTACATGTGGTGCCATTTGATTGGTCTACGTTAAAAATTGAAAATTCAAATAATATACTTAACTCACAGTCAAATAAATTTTTAATTAAATGATTTATAGTAATTACTTAAATATTTAAATTATTATTCAATAATTAAAATATTAATTAGTATATGTTATTTACAAAAATTCTATCAATTAGAAACCTATAAATAGATCATCATAATCTGAAAAAGTACACATAGGCTAATCACTCAAATCCTCTCAAACTCTCTCTAATCTTAAATTTTCTTTCAGAAAGCAACGTAAGTATTAAAGTGGATATGACATCCTATAGTTTTGCTCTTTCTTATATGATTTTTCAGTAATGTGCCAAGAAACACGATTGAAAAGAAATCAGCTTCAACATCTAGCACAATCTGTGGGAAAGAAATTTAGTATTTAATCGATTAAGTTTATGAAAACTCAAGACCATTTACCGTGTTCTTCGTGCACTTAATCCATTTTTCCTTTCAAAGCACGTTTTTGATGATATTTTGTTTTCCTAGCAGGATCATGACTAGGCTGGCCTTTAGGACCACCAATCTGCCCTCAGTGTGGTTCAAGAGAATGGGCACAATCAGAAGGAACCCAACTGCCTTGATTCTGAATTACTACCACTAACAATTCATATCCAAATTAGGTTGCAGGCTTTCGATGGGAAACTCTCAAAGCACCTGAGCAGGAATTGGAATCTAGGTTGAGTCAGGCCCTAATCACTAACCCAGCTGAGGAAACCAAACTTCTCTAGTTGTCAAAATTGGAACCACACTTACGGCAAGTTTGTTGCACCGTATTAAATATTCTGACGGTATAATTTACATACAGTCAAGCGTTTTGCAATGAAATCAAACCGTATTGTACAGTATACAAATAATATGGTTATGTAGAAATTTTTTACGATCATAGAGTATGGGTCTAAACTATACTAGACAATCAACTTAGTATGTCTTAATTTTTAATTATGAAATTATATGTCTGAACTTCTTTTTTTTATCTCAAAAATAAAAATAATATTTTTTTATTTTTAAAAATATAAAAAAAATATAAAATAAATTTTATAATAAAAAATTATTTTAAATATAAATTATTTTAGTAAAATATATATAATTAATTTAATCAGATTATATTATATAGATTTTCACTAAACATTATAAATTTATATTATATATGAGACATCATTTTAGATACATTATAAATTTATGATGATTAATATTTCTTTAAATATATTTTTATGTGTCAAGATATAATAGTACATGTACATGTGTAAAAGTGTATGCGTGAGAGAGTGAAAAAAAAAAGAAAATAAATAAATAAAAGAAATAATAGGTATCATGTAGGGATAGGCATTTTGTCCGCGAGTTCGGGTATTCGTGGATAACAGAACCGATCGGTTCGGTTAATACCCGTTTAATTCGGGGACGAGGACGGTTTCGAGTAATATCTGGATATAAATATCGGGGACGGTTATATATAAAGTCGTACTCGTCCGTACCCAAAATATTTTTTAATTTAATTTAATTTATAAAAATTTATTTGCAAAACACTTAACTTATCTGCGCGTCTGCCTAGTTTTGAAGTAATGCCCTCACAATTCCTTCATCCTCGCCCATTCACTAGACTACTCTGACTGTTATACATTTTGTAACATATTTATATATTTATTTATTAACAATATTTATTACTTTAAAGCACTGGGGGCATTTGTCTAAAAGGGTAAGGGTTCATTTAAAGTGGTAAATATCACATAAGGACTCTAGTGTATTTTTTATTAAATTTTCCAGCCAAGAAGGGTGAGAAAATCTGTTAACGAATATGAAAAAGAAGAAAAGAGAGACAGTTTACATAGATTTACATAGTATGTAACTCAATGAATGCAATAAGAAAAAATGGTGCTGTGCTGTCTAACCTCCTGGCTCCTACAAGCTTAAAACAACTATGCTAGTTGTCATGAGCAAAATAAGAAGATAAAACAACTATGCTAGTATCTTTAGTAAAGGATGTGGTTCTTTATTATCAAGACAAACAATTTTTCAAGCATTAAAGGGCTTCTAGTGGTGTTAATGGCATGAGTAGTCCATAGATCCATGGCTACCTCTGAATAAATAAATTTTTCAGGCAAGAAGGGTGAGAAAATCTGTTAACGGATATGAAAAAGAAGAAAAGAGAGGTAGTTTATATAGATTTACATAGTATGTAAATAGATTTACATAGTATGTAAATAGATTTACATACTATGTAAACTGATTTACGGTGTATGTAAACCAGTTTACAAAGTATGTAAATCAGTTTACATACTATGTAACTCAATGAATGTAACTCAAATGCCCAAGCACTGGTATAAATAGAAAATGACTAATTAGCTTGCCCTAAATTTTCTTTATTCCTTCATTTCCTTGCAGCGGCGCCAGGGAAATCCCCATCTGCTTCGATCGACCCCTAGACCCAGTCCGCCACCGCCCAGGCTCCCACCGGTACTCTATAATGTCTATGTCAAGTAAGAAGGTAAATAATAGCGCTTTAATGTTTAGATAAAAAATTATACTCTTAGGGATAAATATTTATTATTTTTCTTATCTATTTTCAATCTAATATGAATATATTAAATTTTAGGTTGCATCTACCACTCAATCATCACAAGGAGGAAATGAGAATAACATGGATGTTGAAGTTAATCTTTTGGGTAATGTGGACGTAACAAGTGGTCGGATTTCTAGTACAGCAGGTGAACGTACAAGTACTAATGTCTCGACACCAATATCACCAAATGAGACTACAGTGGCACAACCATCAAATGAAGTTGTTTGTGGTGAAGATGATGATGAAAAGTCTAATTGGAAGCCTGAAGTATGGAAGCACTTTTATAGAAAGAAAAGTGATGGGGTATGGAAGGTAATATGTAAGTATTGTGAAAAAAATTTAGGAGGGGATACAAAAAATAGGACATCTCACTTGAGAGCTCATACAAAATCATGTCCATTTAAGCTTTAATTTCTTATTTTAAATTTGTGGTATTTAAGGCATGTAGTTGCATTTTGAATATTTTAAGTTGTATTATTATTTTAAACTTTATTTGTGATTTGTGAATTAGGATTTATGAATTTTATGTTATGGATAATTGTATTTTTATTTGCTTGATAATTGATAATTGATAATTGTTATGAAAAACTGTGATTTTGGTACCATATTTTTTAAATTGGGTATGGGACGGTTTTCTTATTGTACCTGTCCCCGTTCGATAACTATTCAGTTATAACCGTACTCGAACCGGAGCAGTTTTCAGGCAGTTTCGAGTACACGGTTAATTGTTCGGTTTCGGGGACGGATATGATAAAAACTGTCCCCACCCGTCCCCGTGCCCATCCCTAGTATCATGACAGCAGACATAAATCAATCTTAAGAGAACAATTTTAACCCTCAGTATGTTATCTCAATCGTGCTTTAAAGAAGGAAGAACAAGCTATAATTTTGTGTCCTGTTGACAACGACGAACAATAAAATGTTCCTACCTTTCATGTGTCTCAGTTTATAGCCAACCGGAGCATATAGATCCACCCTTTCTTTCAATCTTATTTGAAGTCTGACTATAATAGTCAAAATCAACATGTTAAATAACTTATTTAATCATTAACTTTAAAATTAATCTATTTAATCAATTATCTTTAAATTTTAGATTAAAATTGTTAAATTTAGAAAGATAGTGGATGTAATATTATTAAAAAAATGTTAAAGGAACAAAATATAAAATCTAATAAAATTTTGGACCGACGTGTAATTAACTCAAAATAAAATTAAGAATGCACGACTTCCTAAAAAACAATACTGAAACGTAGATGCTTAATTAGTTCTATTATTCATGAAAATCAGCATTATTCCATAATTTTTAAGAAAAAATCAAATAAATTTAAATCTTAATTTTCATGTGAAAGACATTTAATATTCTTTAAATTGGATGAATATTACCCACTTTGACCCCAATGGAAGTTGTAATATTATAAAGAGCCTATCATATTTTATTAAAAACTTTTTCGTTTTTTTTGGAACTGTGTGAAAAGAAATTCTATTATGTTATAAATTTTTAAATTTTTTTGTCAATTTTTGTAATTATTGTTGTTGAGGAGTCCCACATCGATCAGATAAACAAGTAAAGAGCTGGTTATATGATTGGGTACCCATTAACCTTTAAGCTGGCTTTTGGGTTAAGTGAAGGGTCCGGTTGTTGGACATGGTATCAGAACGGAACCCTGGTTCATTCGATTGTGCCCAACACGTTCAACCTCATGGTCTATCGGTACTGGTGCCGATGTGAATGGGGGTGTTGAGGAGTCTCACATCGACCAAGAAAACTAGTGAAGAGCTGGTTATATGATTGGATAACCCTTAACCTTCAAGCTGGCTTTTGGGTTAAGTGAAGGGTCTGGTTGTTTGATAGTTGTAAGTTAAATTTATTAAGATATTAGCCTTAATTAATTAGAAATTTGTTTAGAAAATATTTTTTTTATGTATAATATCTACTTTCAACGACATTATGTTAATCGTACTAATTTAATTATTTTTAGGCCATTTTTTATTATGTAGCCGTGTGAAAAGAAATTCAATACTTTTTGTTACTTATTTCAAGATAACAAAAGAGAGAGATTCTTGTTAAGAATAACAGAGAACGGTTATTATGATTGTATTAAAATCTCACACAACAAGCACAATAGCTTTTGTTATTTATAGAATAACAACTTTGACACATGTCAAGTAGTTATTTGCTACACCACTTAACTTCTAAGGCTTCACTCAAACAGTATACTTAGAACAACCATTAGTTTGGGTCTATGATACAAAAAGGAAGGAGAGGGAAGTGACTTTGTAAGAGGTTCAACAACTGATAAGTCGAAGAAACATGAGCAATGGAAAGAGCACCCTTGACAACTTGATCTCATAAAAAATAGTGATCAATCTCTATGTGTTTTGTATGAGCATGAAACACAGGATTTTGAGAAAGAGCTTGAGCACCAACATTATCAATCAGTAAGGTAAGACTGGAGGACAAATCAACACACAAATCTTAAAGCAAAAATTTAACCCAAATCAACTTAGTAGCTACAAGAGCCATAGCCCTATACTCATTTTCAGTACTACTTCTTGAAATAACTTTTTGCTTAGAACAATGCCAAGAAACTAAAGCAGCTCCCATAAACACACAGTAGGCACTAGTACTCCTCCTATCATCAAGACAGCTTCCCTAATCATCATCACAATAAGTAAGTAAATCTAGAGTGTTTGATTTAGGCAAAACAAGAGAATAATGAATTGTACCCTTTAAGTATTTGAGAATTCTTTTGACAACTAACCAGTGAGTATCAAAAGGTAATGCCATAAATTTACACAGTCGATTGACTTAAAAGGAAATATCTGATCTTGTTAAAGTTAAGTACTGTAATGAACCAACAACCCTTCTGCAACACCATCCATGTTACTCAAAGCCTTCCCTACAGACATAGGAGTACAATTAGCAAGAGCAACACCATCCATGTTACTCAAAGCCTTCCCTACAAACATAGGAGTAGATGCTGCCTTTGAATCCACTAAGCCAGTATCACGAAGCAAATCAGCCACATATTTTCTTTGAGACAAGTAAAGACAATCATCATTATACACCACCTCAACACCTAAAAAATAGTGCAATTTGCCCAAATCCTTTAAAGAGAAATGAAGATTTAAAGAATGAACAATAGCATCAATCTTAGACAGAGAAGAGCCTGTAATTAAGATATCATTCACATACACAAGAACAAATAAGACTTGAGACTGAGTATGCTGAACAAATAGTGAATGATCAGCCTTGCTATTCACAAAACGCATGCTTAACAATGCTTGACTAAGCTTAGAATACCAATCTCATAGAGCTTGTTTAAGACCATACAAGGCCTATTTAAGTCTACAAACCAAAGACTTTTTTGATGCTTCAAAACTAGGTGGTTGAGTCATATATACTTATTCCAACAAATCACCATGCAGAAAAGCATTATTAACATTCACTTGCCTGATTAACCATCCCCTTGTAACAGTAAGAGACAAAACCACTAGAATAGTTGTGGTTTTAACAACTGGACTAAATGTATCCAAATAATCCACCCCAAATTCTTGTAAAAACACACGAGCAACCAAACAAGCCTTATTCTTGTCTAAGGTTCCATCAGATAACAATTTTACCCGAAAAACCCACTTGCAATTAATTGGAGAACATCCTGCAATTTTAACAGTAGAAAAGGAAGGATGACCAAGTCTCTCATGCCACTTCTCAAAGGAAACTTGAAACAACATAGGAGTTGACATATCACCATGCACATAACCCTCACTTGCAGCATAACAATGGAGCCTATATAGTCCACGTACACTGGGACCCTTCAGCTTGACAGCCTTGGTTTGTTGATCCTTACCAGAAAAACCACAAGAATCAAACTCAATGGAGACACAATTATCTTTACAAAGATTATTGACAGAAAGCAAATTAGTTGCTGCAGATGGAGTATGCAAAATACCATTAAGAGACAAACTGCAATTATTCTTAGTACTCAACACTGTATTACCAATATTAGCTATAGGGATATGTAACATGGTGTCAAGAATCCAAGAAGAAACATGTTAGAGGACCAATCACACAAACAGCAAAGCAACAAGAACAAAGACAATCAAGAAGAAGATGACACAGTCAATTTTACGTGGTTCAATTCACAATGTGTGAATCTAATCCACGGTTAGAGCCAATCCAACCAATCCACTATGATCTTGAAGCCAAAGTTACACACTCACGAAATCCTTAAAGAATTGCTGATAATACCCACTGAAATTACATACCCATGAGAGTAATCGCACTAACAAACTTATATCCCCGTGCTTACAACGATAAGAAAATAGTTATTACTATTTGCACGTGCTAACAAGAAGCCACGCTGCATCTTACAGGATTGTATCGCTACCTTACATGTATGATACCTTATTGTGTAACCTTTACAGTGGTGCATACAATTACATTTATTCATATCAGTTACCCTCCCCACGCATGCATGTAATCAATAGCAACTACAACGGTAAGTGTAAACATTTCTTTCTGGGTCAGACTTCACAAAATCTCCACCTTGACTCATAAAGAATATCATGTGCTTCGGCTACCTTGGCTCCCACCTCTTGCTACCCCCACTAACCTTCTCCAACTCTCAGTAGGTCTTTGCACAGCTTTAACTTGCTCAAGGGTACAACTTTAGTTAACATGTCTGCAGGGTTGATTGTTGTAGCAATCTTATTCACTACCACGGAACCTGAGATGATTACCTCTCTCACAAAATGTATCTTTACATTAATATGCTTGGTTCTCTCGTGATAGGTAGGATTTTTGGACAAACAGATGGCGCTTTGACTGTCACAATTCACTGGTATAGTCGTCACATTTACACCAAAGCTCCTGACAATCCCATGTAACCATAATGCTTCCTTAACAGCTTCTATAAGGGCAATGTATTATGATTCGGTTGTTGAGAGAGCAACTACATGCTAAAGAGTGGCTTTCCAGCTTACTGGATTATTTAAGAGTGTAAAAACATAACCAGTCTGTGACCTCCTTCTATCAAGATCTCCAGTATAGTCTGCATCCACGAATCCCTTTACTGTATTTGTATTTGCATTCACAGAACCCTTACCATACATCATACCACAATTTAGTGACCCTTTGATGTACTTTAAAATACATTTCACAGCTATCCAATGTTGCATGCCAGGATCAGCCATATACCTGCTAACAAGGCTGACACTGTAAGCCAAATCAGGCCTTGTGCAAATCATTACAAACATTAAACTTCCAACAGCACTGGCATATGGAACATTCTTCATTTGAAGTCTTTCTTCGTCATTGGTAGGACATAAATCCTTAGAGAGTTTATGTTGTGGATTAAGGGGTGTTGTTGCTGATTTAACATCCAACATTCCATACTTCTTTAGTACTTTCAGTAAATAGTTCTTCTGAGACAAAAACAGCTTCCCGCATGTCCTATCTCTTTGAATTTCCATTCCCAGTATTTTTCTTGCATGCCCCAGGTCTTTCATCTCAAACTCAGATGCCAGTAGAGACTTTACCAATGCAACTTCATTCAAGTCAATGCTAGCTATAAGCATATCATCTACATACAATAACAAGAACACTTTTGGCTTCCACTGCTCCACCTTGATGTAGACACACGGATCATGCTCACATCTCTTGAATCCTATGACAGTAATAAAGCTGTCAAATCGTTTATACCGCTGTCAAATCGTTTATACCACTGTCTAGGGGATTGTTTAAGTCCATAGAGGGATCTTTTCAGCAAGCACACTTGATCTTCCTTTCCTTTTACTTTGAAGCCAGGGGGTTGTTCCATATGAATACTCTCTTCCAACTCACCATGAAGAAAGGCTGTTTTGACGTCCATTTGTTCTAAATGCATGTCAAAATGTGCAACCAAAGCCAAGAGCAACCTGATTGAAGTGTACTTAACCACTGGTGAAAACACTTCATTATAGTCTATTCCCTCCACTTGAGTAAATCCCCGTGCAACCAATCTTGCCTTGAACTTAGTGAGATCAGAGGTATCAGGACTATCCTTCAGTTTAAAGAGCCACCTGCAGCCCACAACTTTTATTCCATTTGGTTTAGGCACCAAAATCCATGTATTATTCTTCATCAGAGAATTATATTTATCATTCATGGCTTCTTTCCACCTACTTGATTCCTTACAAGTCACAGCTTCCTTATAAGTTTGTGGTTCGTCATAGCAGGGCTCTTTTGCTGCAACCGAAGCATATTGAATTAAATTTGCTTCTGCAAATCTACTTGGCTTCTTTATAACCCTCTTGGTTCTATCTCGAGTCAGTTGGTACTGACTTAATTCGGTGTCATGTAAAGTCTGATCTTCATCATCTAAACTGATCTCAGTATTAGTTACAATAGGTTGTGCATCAGTTTGTAGCTCATGAGTGAGTTCATTCGAGTGGGATACTTCAGTCTGTTTATCTGTGTGCACATCAAATGGATAACATTCACTTGACTCCAACTCAATTGATTGAGGTTTAACTAAAGAGTTATCATCTTTGGAGTCTGGTGCACTTGTTAGACCTGTAATAGTGGCATTTTCATTAAAAATAACATCTCGACTGATTACTGTCTTTCTTATCTTTGTACACCACATCTTATATCCTTTCACACCTTTAGGGTAACCAAGGAACACACACTTCACACTTCTTGGTTGTAGCTTCCCTTCATTTACATGTACATATCCTATACATCCAAAAACTCTCAAGTGAGCATAGGTGGTTGGTCTTCCGAACCATATTTCATCAGGTATCTTGAAATTAATAGCACTGGATGGGCATCTGTTGATTAGATATGAAGCAGTTTGCACTGCCTCACCCCAGAACTGTTTTGGTAAGCATGCATGTGACAACAGGCATCTTACAACTTCTAGCAGTGACCTATTCAATCTTTCAGCCACACCATTTTGCTGTGGTGTCATTCTAACTGTTCTGTGCTGTTCAATTCCATTATCTCTGTAAAACTCATTAAACTCAGAGTGACAAAATTGCATTCCATTGTCAGTTCTGAGAGTTTTAATCTTTCTTCCTATTGCATTTTTCACTAGTGATTTCCACTGCTTAAACTGCTTGAAGACTTCCTCTTTGTTTTTCAGCACAATTACCCAATTCTTTCTGGAAAAATCATCAGTGAATGTAAGGAAATACCTGTTTCCACCAAGTGTAGCAGTTGAAGCAGGTCCCCGGAGGTCTGAATGTACATAATCTAAGATCCCTTTTGTTGTATGTTTGCCTGATTCAAACTTGACTCTTTTCTGCTTTCCTGTGATACAATGTTCACACAGGTCTATCTCTGTAGTGTTGTCTCCACAAAGCAAGCCTCGTTTTGACAACTATGATAGTCTTTTATTACTGAGATGTCCAAGTCTTTTATGCCACATCAGAGTCTTGTCTTCAACCTTCTTTGTCACAGACTATACACTTGAGCATCCTTCCAAAATGTACAAGCCAAATTTCTTGATGGCTTTTAGGATCACAAGTGATCCCTTTGTTACTTTCATCTTGTTTGAATCAACTTTGATGGAGTAACCACTATCATCTAGCATTCCAACAGAAATTAGATTTTTCTTGATTTCAGGTACATACCTTACATCTGACAGTAACTTCACAGACCCATCATGCAGTCTGAGCTTCACTTTGCCAATGCCTTTCACTCTACATTCAGAGTTATCTCTAAGGAGCACACGACCACAGTCCTTCTCCTTTAGATCAACAAACCAATCTTTCTTTGGACAGATGTGGAATGAACATCCTGAGTCCATAATCCATTCATCATCATTCATACAAGTAGCAACAGTTAGAACACTGACATTATCATCAGACACTATATTAAGATCACCATTACTAGCATTATCCAAGCCTTTCTTGAGAATTGGGCAATCTCTCTTGAAGTGACCCTCTCTTTGACATGCCCAACACTTTGTGTTTCTTTGCCTAGATTTCGACCTGCTTCTGGATTGGAATCTGTTCTTTTTCTTGAATCCATTATCTTTATTGTTAGATCTCTCTGGTAAAGAGAGAATCCCCATAGGAGTTATCTTTCTTATCACATTTTCCAAGTTCTTTTCTTTCTAACTCTAATTATGCATCTCTGGTTCTGAGGGCTGATACAACTGTGTCAAACTTTAGTCCATCTCTACCATATTGTAGTGCATTTTTCACTTCCCAATACACTTCTGGTACTGAATTGAGTAGGATAATAGCTTGGTTTTCATCTGAAAGTTCTTCACCAGAATCAGCGAGTTCAATTGTCATCTTTTTTAATTCATCAAGGTTACATTCAAGATTCTTTGAGACGTCTATCTTGAATCCAAAAAGTTGTACCTTCAAACTGATTCGACTGGATAAAGATTTGACAAGATACAGTTCGTCTAGCTTCTTCCAAACCTGTAAGGCAGTCTTTTCTTTGTTAACCTGTCTGATTACATTGTCGGCAAGATTCAGTATAATACTTGTGTATGCTTTCTCAAGTAATTTTCTCTTGCTTAGTTCTGGATAGTTTTCAGGGTATTCAGGCGAGTCTACAATTCCTTCTGCAACATCTTGTTGCACCAATAGTGAGTACATCTTTTGCTTCCATAATCCATAGTCACTGGAGTTGTCAAACTTGTCAATCTCATACATTGAGAAACCCATTGTTTTTTCTTTTATGTGCGCGCTTCAGTTTTAACAATTGTGAATTGATGAGTTTGAGTTGATCAAGCTCGAAACTTCGATTTGGCAAAATTGTGCGATATTTTACACCTAAGCTCTGATACCAGAATTGTTAAAGGACCAATCGCACAAACAGCAAAACAACAAGAAAAAAGACGACCAAGAAGAAGATGACACAGTCGATTTTACGTGGTTCAATTCATAATGTGTGAATCTAATCCACAGGTAGAGCCAATCCAACCAATCCACTATGATCTTGAAGCCAAAGTTACACACTCACACAATCCTTGAAGAATTGCTGATAATACCCACTGAAATTACATAGCCATGAGAGTAACCGCACTAACAATCTTATATCCCTGTGCTTACAACGATAAGAAAACAGTTATTACTATCTGCACGTGCTAACAAAAAGCCACTCTGCATCTTACAGGATTGTATCGCTACCTTACATATATGATACCTTACTGTGGTGCATACAATTGCATTTATTCATATCAGTTACCCTCCCCACGCATGCATGTAATCAATAGCAACTACAATGGTAAGTGTAAACATTTCTTTCTGGGTCAGACTTCACAAAACATCACCCTTAGAAAAATTTGCAGCCATAGAAATGGGATTAAATTTCCTAAGTAGCAAATCCCTCAGCACAAAACACGTCTGAGCACTGTGGCCTATTTTCTCACAGACTTAACAAATAGGTTTGTCTACTTGAGGCTTCTTAAAACCAATTCTTGATTGATGACTATTATTAAACAGAGAGGTAGTTGTAGTTTGCATAAACTGTTTCAAGTTCCAACACTAACCAGCACTCTGAACTTCATACTTTGAAGAATTACCTTTAAAATTGAAATTATTGTTTCCTTTCTTGTGAAATCTAGCCACATTTTCCATGACCAACTCATCAAAACCTCTAGCTTGTTTTTGTAAAGACCTCTCATATCCTTCAAGAAGACTATGCAATATGTTGATAGAAGGTTGAACTTCTCGCATGCTCATGTTAGAAACAAACGAAAAATAACAAAGACCAAGCCCCTCAAGCACATAATGCACCAAATCTTTCACTCATAGGTTCTCCAACAGAAGCAATTTGACCAAAAAGAGTCTTAGCCTTGATCATATACTGAGACACAGTTATGTGTTCTTTCTTCAAAGTACGAACTTAATCACGCAAATCCATGACCTTAGATTGCACATTAACTGAGTAGCATTCTTCAAGAGCCACCCATTGTTGCTTTGCACTCATTCCATTACTTAAGTACCCAAGCATAGATGGAAAAACTGAGCTATAAATCCATCCTTTAACAACAAAATTAATTCTACAATTCAAAAAAGTTGGATTAGGACTAATAGAATTCGCAAGAAACTTTTGAGGACATACCAAAGAACCATCTACCATACCTTCAAGCCCATATGCAGTAACATAAGTGAGGAGTAGATCCCTCCAAATTAGGTAATTGTTATCATTCAGCTTCACTAGCAAAGAAACATTCATTAGAGGTGTAGAAGACAAACTTTGAGCAATAATGCCAATAGGATTACAAACAACAGAAAATCCTTATGGCAGTGACCCAGACTGCAAGGAACTACCAACACTTCCATTCAAATCACGAATACCACCATTCATCGATGACATATGCACAGCAGGTGAGCTATTATCATTCACAGCATCCCTGTATGATTGACTAACTTTTTTGTTTGCCATTCTTGAGCTTTGGAGCTCTAGGCCCTAATACCATTCAAAATAACAAAAAAGAAAGATTATTGTTAAGAATAATAGAAAGCAATTATTCTGATTGTATTAAAACCTCACACAACAAGCACAATAGCTTCTATTATTTATAGAATAACAACCTTGACACATGTTAGGTAGTTATTTGCTACACCACTTAACTTCCAAGACTTCACTCACACAGTATACTTAGCACTTATAAAATTTTAAATTTTTTGTTAATTTTTTTAATTGTTGTAAGTTAAAATTATTAAGGTATTAGTCTTAATTAATTAGAAATTTGTGTAGGAAATATATTTTTTATTATGTATAACATCTAATTTGGATGACATTATGTTAATTTGAATAATTTAATTATTTTGATTGTTGTAACTTTTCTTTTTTGGAACCTTGTGAAATGAAATTCTATACTTTTTTTTACTTATAAATTTTAAAATTTTTTGTCAATTTTTTTTAATTGTTGTAAGTTAAGACTATATTAAACTATTAGCCTTAATTAATTAGAAATTTGTTTAGCAAATACATTTAATTTCCACGATATTATATTAATTATGCTAATTTAATTATTTTTATTAAATTCAAGACCTACTTAACCTAACTTAATTAAAATTAGTAAATGCATTATAACATAATAGAGTTTATATATCTTTGGACCCACGGTATTAATTAGCTGGACTAAGTAATAATAGAGCATTATTAAATATTACAATTGAGATAAAATCTCATTCCACTTGTGAATTTCTAATTTGTAATACTATTTTAAATTTTATATTTGTGTTAATTACATATTTTTATTTTTATTAAATAATTATTGGAAAATTATCAAAAATAGCACCCCTAAAATTTATAGTAACAAAACTAACACCCCCTTGTGTTCAATTAGAATTGAACGTTTAATATTGAACGTTCAATATTCAATTTGAACGTAAAATATTGAACGTTCAATATTAAATGGGTCTAATTGTCGTCATTCAATTCTAATTGAACGGATAATATTGAACGTTCAATATTGAACGGGTCTAAATCATCATCGTTCAATTTTAATTGAATACAGGGGTGCTAGTTTTGTTATTACAAGTTTAGGGGTGCTAGTTTTGTTATTTTTCCATAATTATTTAAAATATAAAATAATTTCCAAAACACGTGTGTCCAAACCTAGTATTTATGTAATCTTATGATAATTTTTGTTAAATCACAGGTATTATTAAATATTTTCTTAGCCGCCCCCTGTTTGTTTTTTTAGAGCAAATAGTCTTGCCGAAAGAATACGGAATCGTTTCCTCAAAAAAGGGGCAAAAAAAAAAAAAAAAAAAACTCAGGCTCAAAGGAAAATAATTTTTATCTTCACTATTTTTGGTATATTCATTTGTGTATCCTGATTTAAAAAAAAATTATGTATCATTAATATATATATATATATATATATATATATATATATATATATATGCAAAAATTACTGAAAGTAGAAATAAACTTGCTTAAAAAGAAAATAAATTTATATATTTATTAACCACTTATTTATAATACATATATTAATATATAAAAAATAGTAAAGATGATATTAGAACTAGTCCATAGGTGACAAAATATCAATAATACTTTCGAAGTCCTCATTTTCTTCATAGATATCTCTATTTTTTTTTTTTAAATGTCAATAATGACATTCCATTTTAGCTAGATAACAGTATTTATTGATATTTTTATAATATCTTTAAAATTAAAGGATATTTTTTAATTTTTAGCTAAATCTTTAATTTATTGTATCTAATATTAAATAATCAATAATACTAAACTAACTAAATAAAAAAAAGTTACATTTTATTTATCATAATACTATAAAGAATAAATAAATAAATGTACATACAATTTAAAAAATTATGTACACATGTTTAACAATTAAGAAAATAAAATTAAAATAATGAAACTATTTTTTTATTTATTCCAAATCACATATAGAAAAGTGATTACTTTTTTTTATTTTTTATTTTCTATAAATGGTTTATAATCCAGTTTTATTTAAGTTTAATAAAATATAATTTAAAATGTAATGATCAAAAAATAACATATTATTTTCATGTTTAAAATTTATAGATGAATTGATAATAAAATTAATAAACTAAAATAACTCATAAAATTATATTTTTTTTTGGGTAAGAAATCATGTTTATAGGTTTAATTGACTTGTATTAAACTATAATTACCTTTTTGTTTTTTTTTTTTTAATAAATCATCCATTCTTATGAACACATATTCTATTTCTTGAATATGTTAAGTAATTTATTTAATTATTTTAAGTATATCAAAAAATAAGATTTTAATTTATTATAAGACATTGCAAATATTTTTTTTTTGAATTTAACTAACTAATTAATCAATTTTCTCATCAACAAATATCAACAATGAAGAAATTTTTGAACAATGTAGAAAATATAGAATTTGTTTTTAAATTAATGCTGAAAGAGATTAAAAAAAAAAAAAACGATTGAGGAGAGAAATCAAGAACATTGTATTAGCTTTTTAGGAATATTTTTTAATTTAAATAAACCTTTACATTTCTATATATTTATTTAATTAGTATTTTTATTTTTATTTTTTAACCATACAAATATAGGAAACGATTATATATATAGTTTTCTCTTTTCTATATCTAACTGTTGAAATGTAATGATTATATATATATATATATATATATATATATATATATTAACCCACAAGGGAAGCACGCGAAATTTTATTGAATAAAGTTCTCTCTCCCTGTTCTTGTGGTCTTTTTGGTTATTTCTAAGCCTAGAATTCAAGTTGTTCTAATTTTTATTATAGTTTCTAATCTTTCCTATATATGTTCCCTGCGTTAGATAGTAAAAACTTCACTGAAGAAACCCTAGTCCCAAATCGTAATGAAGGAATAATAGATAAAATTGGCCCCCCCAAAATGGCTCCAAATTGCAATATAGAACTAACCCGAATAAAAAAAAAAAATCAGATTAGAGCTAATGGAAGATAGTGCTGTGGTAGTTATCATCCACGAAATCGCCAGAACAAATGCTCTCTAAAATTGGAAATGAGATTAGCGCCTAATGAAGATTAAGGGCAACGGAAAGTCAACAAATGTTAGATAGTTACTGTTGTTAGGTCACGTAGGGGTGCACATGGGTCACTTAACGGGGCAAAACTAACAGATGCGTGAAGCCGTCCAACGAAGATAGACATTATGAAATTTAGTACTTGGATGGTATAAATGGGAAAAAAAAAAAAAAAATTCAGTGGTACAAACTTGTATAATAATTGATGATTATTTCTCTCATTTTATTTTTTAATAATAAATTATTTTTATTATTTTTACATTTAGTGAATCAAAAACTTATTTTTGTATTATTTAGATATTTAGGGAATTATGTTTAAATTTGAATTAAAATAATTAAATGAAAAGTCTGTGGACGTCATTGAAGAAAATTTTATTAAGAAACAATGTACTAAAACGTTTAAAAAAAAAAATAATTTTATTTGTTTGTATTTTTTCCTATAGCCTAGTTATTTATTCGGCCTCTCTCTCCCTGTGCCTGTACGTAGTTTAGTCAGACCTCTTAGTACGAGTAGTCAATCCGTTTGCGATCTATCTAGACGATGAACAGTCTTCTCGTGTTGCTACTCGCCGTGCTCGTCGTCCTTCTGGTTGCTCTTATTTTTCTCCTTTATCAAACCTGCGGACCTCGAAAATCTAAAGCGAAAGACCAAAAAGATCATGACCAGAAGTCTTCTTATTCAATATCTTCTTCTTTGTCTCCCGAATTGGGGTACGATATCTTTCTCAGTTTTACAGGCAATGAAACCCGAACAAATTTCGTGGATCCTTTGTATCAAGCTTTGACGGAAAAAGGTTTCTGTGCATTTATGGCCGAAGAACAAAGTAAAGATGAAAAAGAGGTTTTCAAAGTGATCGAGAAATCGAAGTTTGCAATTGTTATTCTTTCGATGAACTACGTATCTTCAACTCGATGTATGGACCAACTCGTGAAGATCATTGAGTGCAAAGAAGACGGGAAACAAATAGTTATGCCCATTTTTTATCAAGTTGAAAAATCCAAGGTAAGAAATGAAAAGTTAATTGCTGAGCTGCATAAAAATCGTTCCCAACGCCAGAACCGGATTCCAAAGTGGAGAGAAGCGCTGAAGGTCTTGACCAATATCGCTGGAATTAACTTAACAGAGAGGTCGGTAATCTTTCTTCTTCGTTTCGTTTAAGCAGAATAATTAATTTACTTTGACAACCATTTTTCTTTTTTAAAGGTAATCAATTTTAGTTTTCATAAATTTTCATATTTAAATTTAATTATAAGTTTTAACTCATTAATTGTAATTCATTTATAGATAATTAGTTCTTAATTTTTTAAGTATCTTTCTCTCTCATATTGTTTTTTTTATTTCTAAAAATAATTTCAAAATAATTTTATTAGAGTATTATTCATTATTTTCAATATAATATATATATAGATAAAAGGAAATTAAAAACAATTATTCTAGGGTGAACCGAGGAATTTTTCTTAAGGCTAAACTATTTCATTGCTATTTATACTAAGAGTAATAAATTTGGGATATTGGTTTAGAACGTTAGTCATTTTATTGTCAAATATTTCAATTTGGTGGATGTGATTAAAATTTTAAAATTGGTTTAAATCGCCAAATTTATAACATTAATTACATAATTTAATACAAAAATATTCATAATTTTACAGGAATAAGCAGTTTGACTTTAAATTTTGTAAATAATCTATTTTTTTATTTTTTATTTTATCAAAATAACTAAAATTGTACGGTAAAAAGAAACATAAATGAAACGTATACTCTTATAAGTACGCTTTCTAAATGCGTTTGTAGTTATTATATCTACAGTTTACAGGTCCCATCATTATTATTCTCATTTGAACATGAGAATATTAATTTGTAGGAGACTTCACTAATTTAAAGAATACTTTAATTACAATTTAGCAATCTATATATATCTAAGTCGAGATTAATTCTAATTAGTTTTTTTTTTTTGTAAAATTTATACGGGAGCAACCACCCTTTCTTGCCCCTTATGGTGCAATTATTTTTGTTAATTTAAAAATAATATTAATCATAATACATTAATATTATATAAATATTTCTTGTCATATTGAGTCATACAGTTTAAATGAAAAAAAAAATTCATTAATCTATTATTATTTTTAGTATTTTCAAAGAGTTCATAAAATATTTTAAAAATATTTATTTATAGATTTTACAATTTTTTTTTTAAAATTTCGATATCGATAATATCTTCAATATTTTTATAACATTAAAATATTGATATTTTCATTCATGGTATATGTTCAATTTAAAATATGGTAAATTTTAATTTTAATTTTATAATACAAATATTTTTATAATTGATTGAAAAATGATATTTATCTATCTTATATAAAACGTGTGCTAATTATAGCCACACTTTTTGTTCTTTTGCATTTTTAAAATTTTTTTTCTTTATTTTCTTTATCCTTTTTCATTAATTTTATTTAAATCTTTTTAAATTCTATCGGTATTAAACTTAGTAAGCCATGTTATTTAATGATTTATACATTCAATAATTATTTTATTTATTTATTTTTATCTAAATTTTTTCATTTGATTTGAAATCTTTAACATCCTATCCGTACGGTTTTAGAAACCAAAAGTACATGCCATTAAGTCATGACAATTAATAAACATTTATATAATTGAGATATAATTTATACATTTATTAATTATTTTATCTTATATAATTATATATACACAGATTATTAATTATTACTTAAAAAGAGATGTAACAGACGTTAAAATTATACATATTATAATAATAATTTAATTTTAAAATAATTTATATACTTAAATATTATTAGTTATATATGGAACATAATATTATTATAAGTGAGACGTTAATTTTGGTCCACAAATATCACTCATTGTTTATGTAAAATAAGTCATTTTATTTTAAATGTATGTATCATTTAATACTAAAATTTTATATACTTTTATTATTTACTATTTTTTTTAATCATTCAATTTATTAATTTATTTTCTTAATTTTAACCAACATCTTTAATTAAAAAATAATTATTATTATACGAATGAAATATTTTAGTATAACAATCAGTTTTATTCTAAGTTCACATATTATTATAAGTAAACACAATCAAAAGAAGTTTAATTTTAAATATTTTTTTTTCAGTTCTAACCATTTTTCATTAATAATTCAAACATACCCTTAATTAATAATAACTTTTTTTTTAAACTAATATTATTAGAAGCTTTCAATTTTTTTAATAAATTTTAGTAAATTATTTTAATTATAAGTAACAGATATTATAAATAGGATAATAATTATTTAACAAATAGGATACGTTCAAAGCATGTGGTACAACATAGTATTTATAAGTGCAGAGGCAGAGCCCGAAATATTATTTGAGGGGCTAAAGTCAAATTTTTAATACAAAATAAATTTTTTATTTAAATATTAAATAACAAAAAAATACATCATATGTAGATTTAGTATGGACTACAATGAATTTTTCTTGATCTAAACCTGATGTTTTCATGTCATGTGACAATTGAGATATAAAGTTAGCTTTTAAAAAATACATAAAGTTAGCATATTATAATTAATCTATAATAAAAATTATTTAATAATAAAAATATAATAAGTTAGTAAGTATTAATATATATATATATATATATATATATATATTAACCAAATGAAAAGTTCAATCAAACACATCAAAATTTATAAGTGTTAAAATTAAAACTAAAATAAACATATAAAAATGTAAATAATAAGATATGATTTAAAATTTTAAACTTAATTCTATATTTAAAATATATATTGATAAACATAAGATATATTAATACAAATGAATGAAAAACTAAGGACAAAAAGAAATTAAAATTTTCATATAAAGAAGATTCTAATTAAATGAAAAAAAATATCATAACAAAGATATAATTTTAGATAAAATTAAAATTTAGAATAAAATAACATATAATAAACTTTGCCAATATAAATAATAAAATCTTAAAATTTTTTGTATGACGCTTCTCATTATATTCCTTTTTTTAATTTGTAGTTTATAATGTTTAGTTTAAAATTAAATATTTAAATTATTTTTGGATTACTACACATTGAATTCAAAAGTACTTTAATATAGTATACAACTATAATTCTTTGTGCAATTAATATTTACTAAATACAGGAACAAAAGTACATATATTAAACTATTTTATACATAATTCATGTCACTATTGTCCACATATTTATTAAATATCGTTGATACATACTAAAATATTCAAAAAAATAAATAAATAAATTAAGTACAATATATTATTGTAAATAAAATATTTATTTAATATTAAAAATTACTAACCAATGACCAGTCGTGAAGGCCTCTGACTAGCGACCATCCGTGAACGTGACCAAGAGTTGATGTAACTAGGACTATGTTGACACTTCTTAGAATGTAATAAATATTAATATTTCAATCACAGCCAAAGCACTACTTGGATGAAATGATGGATCAATCCATACAAAAAATCCACACTCATAATCGTAACTGTTTTCTCTATAAAAAAAAAAACAATAGTAGGGACGTGAGAGAGAAAGAGTTTGATAGGTCTTTTATGTATTTTTTAGAAAATAGCGGCAAAAAAAAATAGAAAGTGAGATGAGTTTGTTATATTTGGACAAAAATACATAAAATGACCAAAATACCCCTTTAATAAATCCAAAACTTTGTTCAAATTATAAAATGTAGTTGCGGCATCGAGAGGTTTCTTCTTTGGCTGCTCTCTCCACTCTATGGCTTACTCTTGATAATGAAAGTGAGATAAACCTAAATTAATGTCTAAGAAATAGTGAAGACTACATTATGATATATTTGAGTCTTTGGCATTTCATTATGGGAGATTAATTTTCTTCTACTCTTACAAACATTTTTCTTATAATTCTAAATTATTATAGGTTTTTGTATTAGACGTTAGAATTTTTAACAATAAAATGTTTATGTTGTTCATTTTTGTAAAATATTGGTGCTTAGATAACATTTGTCCTTCTATGACTCATTTTTCATAAAT
This sequence comes from Elaeagnus macrophylla, assembly GCA_029378325.1. Taxonomy (NCBI): domain Eukaryota; kingdom Viridiplantae; phylum Streptophyta; class Magnoliopsida; order Rosales; family Elaeagnaceae; genus Elaeagnus; species Elaeagnus macrophylla. The sequence continues at coordinate 17,682,171 of CM055644.1, read as the reverse complement.
AAAATGACTATATATACATTTTACAACCAAAATAATCAATTGATCCCAAAATTATAAACAAAAAGACTAAACAACACCGCATCCTAAAAAATATGCCATAAACATTTAATATACACGACTAGTTAATTGCCAAAAAAAAAAAAAAAGTACTATTACTAGTCATATTTTCGAAAACATAGACTGAGCTATATGTAGCCCTCCACTTAAGTCCATTATTGCATAAAAGTATATTTATGTTTATATATTTGTTTAAGTTTTTTTGGATGGTATATAAAATTGGAGTCCAATTCTCGTGAAAATATGTCTGGTTTATGGCTTTATTTTTTTTTGCAGCATGGATTCACAAGTTATTCTAGAAATACTGAGATGGATTTCGAAGGAATTGAAATATGACTTCTTGACTAGAAAAATGGAATTCGTTGGTGCCGATTCTCGTGTAAACAAAATCAAGTCATACTTGGATTTGGAAAGCAATGATTCTCTCGTTATAGGCATATGGGGAATGGGTGGTATAGGGAAGACTGCCATCGCAAAACGTGTTTTTACAAACATCCGTGACCAATTTGAAGCTTACAGCTTTGTTCCCAACATGGCCAACTACACTGTGGTACAACTCCAGAAAATCCTCATTAGAAGCTTGTTCGATTCTGACGCAGATATAGAGACCGAGTACGAGGGGATCAGTATATTAAGACATAAGCTTCATTTGAAAAAGGTGCTTATCATCCTAGATGATGTTGTTAGCATAGAGCAGTTGGAATGTCTATTTGGGAAGAGTGATGAACTTGGATATTTTGGTCCGAAGAGTAGAATTATTATTACAACTAGAGATAAGCATCTATTAAGCATATATGCTGCAAAAAACAGATACCTTCAGGTTGAGAAAGTAAATGTCGACTCTGATGAGCGTTACATATACATGGTTAACAAACTAAATGAGAAAGAATCTCTTCAACTCTTATGTTTGAAAGCTTTCGGACAAAATCACCCTCCAAATGATTTTAAGGATCTCTGCGATAAAGTTGTGGAGTATGCTGAAGGCCTTCCTTTAGCTCTTGAAGTTTTTGGTTCCTTCTTGCATGGGAGATCAAAAGAGGTATGGTTAGATGCATTGTCTGTACTAGAGAAAGAACTTATGAAAGAAATTTTTGTTTCACTTCGAATAAGTTATGATGGATTGACTGCAGTAGAAAAAAATCTCTTTTTGGACATTGCATGTTTCTTCGTTGGGGAGGATCAGATTCAAGCAAACAAAATACTAGAAGCCTGTGGTTTTCAACCAATGATTGGTACAAGTGTTCTTGTGGAGAAATCTCTAGTTAGAGTTGAAAAAAATGCACTATTGATGCATGGTTTAATTCAACAAATGGCCTGGGAAATTGTTCGTGAAGAATCTCTTCGAGAACCTAACAAACGAGCAAGATTGTTACACCATGAGGATATTTATGACACACTTAAGAGAAAAAAGGTAACAGATACATATGCATATGCATATATATGTAATGTGTTAATATCATGTTTGCATGAGAACATATTTGTTCCCTTTAAACTCCAAACATACCTCAACGAAGGGCCTCCCATTCGTTCAAACTTAGGTCACACGTCTTATCTACAGGTCCAGTTTCAAATGAAGGATATATCTATCTTGTGTGTGCCCATACAATGCAAATTAGACCATAACTCTGATACCACTTGTTAGGCTTGGGGTTCCAACCCTGAAGGTTAACCAATTAGAAGGAGTAGCTCATTTAAAATATATATCCAATTTGTTATATTTTTCCAATATGAGATTTCTTCGTACACCTTACATATCAGATTTCTGATTTTATGTAATGGCATATGGCATACCTTTGCTTGTAAACTTCATTTTCTTTGTTTAGGGGACAGAAGCTGTTGAAAGCATACAAATACTGAGGAAGCCTGAAGATCAAAAAATAGATTTAAATGCTGATGCCTTTTCAAAGATGTCCAACCTTAAATTGTTGAAGGTTTACAATGCTGGTATTTCTGGGCTCCCAAGTCTACCTGATAACCTAAGGCTCTTGGAGTGGCACGAATATCCTTTAAATGAATTGACATTACCAAACAACCTTGTTGAGGTCCGTTTATGCAATAGCAGCATTGAAGTACTTCGGACAGCAAGTGTAAGATTATTATCTTTTGCATTTCTTATATTTGTGTTGATTAGTTGTTACTTATATAGATGAAACTAGCTTGTTTTCTTTTGTTCTATGTACTAAATATTGCAATAGTCATATTTGTCCTATTCTTTAACAGCTTCCTCTAGAGGAATTACTAGTACTTGATCTTAGCAATTGTCAGTACATCACCAAGACCCCAGACTTCAGGATGTTCCCATATCTTGAGAAGCTAATTTTTGAAGGTTGCGTAAAATTATCGCAAGTTGATCCATCAATTATGCATCTCCTAAATCTTAGTCAATTGAATTTAAAGGATTGCAATAAGCTTTCGAGTCTACCAAATGAAATTTGGAGTATGACATCACTGAGGACTCTTAACTTGTCTGGTTGCTTGAATCTTCCCCCATTGCCAAAACACAATTTAGATTTGAAGCATCTTAAAATTATATTACCTTCTTCCACTAAAGTTGCAGAAGTTGATTTTTATCGACTCAGACGGAGAACAATGCACAAAGCACAAGCCTCAAGCTTCAGAAGAATGTAAAAGACAAGATTTCTAAGTCATTAGGGTCTGCTTCTATTACATTTCTTACAACTTTTTTTCTTTAGAAACTGATGATTGACTTGGGAAAAAATCTAAGCAATAAGTCCAATATTGTGTCATCATAACATTGACAGATTGTACACATTTATCAAGTCGCTTCCAAACTAAGGTACTGGTTTTAATTGGATAGTTTTGGAGTACGAGTAGAATTAGACCCTTATTAATGGGAAGGTTGACTGGACAGGTTCTTTAGTTTTTGAAATGGATCACTTAGTTTTAGTAGCTTTTTTATGTGATAGTTTAGCTCACTAACTTTAAAAAAGCGATGGTGCAATTCAAATAACCAATTTTTTTTTCCCTTTCATTTCATTTATTTTTTGAGAATTTTAATTGAAAAAACCGCTGCAGTAATTATTCATATTAAAACTTTCTTTTTCAAATACAATTTTTGAAAAAATAACAAAAAATAATATTTTAAAAAACATAAATTCTGATCGTTTGGACTAAACCGTAAAAAAAAAAAAAGAGATCTAGATGCTTTAACTGCAAAAGCCGATAGACCTGCATTATCTCTAATGTTAATTTAAATGTAACTTTATGTCCATTTCTCCCCTCAAACTGCACATAGTAACTAATACCTGTGTCCATTTTGAATTCAAAATACAAAAAGATGCTAAAAACATCAAAACATGTAGAGCAGTACACATGTAGAAGTCCATTCTCACGAATCCACGCTTAGTAGTAGTCAAGTCAAGAGTAGTAACTTGCATTTAACACCAAATTTAAGTAGTGAAACCGCCTTGTTGAGGATAATCACAGACAAATACTTGAAGATACAGCGGCAAGTCAAGCCATAAGTAAAAGTTTTGAATACTCAGAATGTAATGGAGAGAAGAAAACCAATTATAGAAACTTAATTTCTTCATTCAATTAATTCTTTGAATGTATGTACAGTTTATATATACAATCATAGGACCACTGAAGTCTTTACATGTGTGATACACAAAAGGAATCTCTAACTAATCTTTACATTTTGGCTATTCATAAGCATGTAAGACACAATAGCTAGCTAGAAACTCCATGATTTTAGGACAGTAGCAATTTGAGTACAAGTTAGGATATAAACCCTGGGGAGTATATGTATTCGATTCAAATTTCAATCAATTTAAGAGCTGTAACTTGCCACAGTAAAAATCATTATGAACGTAATAAGTGGGTACTTCTTTTATACCCCATTTCAAACAAAGTACTCTAAATTGACCATAAATTCAGATTAATATGCATATTGTTTTAAAAGTTCCATTTAAAAAGTTTAGTACCCTTTTAGAACTTATGTTATCAAATTTTAGTACTCTTATTTTTGGCATTTGCTGTTAAAAATGACCAAACTAAAACTATTTTGAAAACATGAAAAATAAATTTGAACTCAAATACAATAAATTTTGGTTACTTTCGATATAATATGAGTATTAAAAATTTATCAAACCTTTAATAAGTTGGATTAACTTTTTATGTAATATAGTATGGTGGACGATGTATTTTGTATATAATACCCAATGGTAGAGCACCCTTTTGTTTTAGTTATTTCATTAGAGTTTCGCATAGAATAAATGAGCACATTTTGTCTTAAGTGTAATACTAGAGTCCCCAATAGAAAATTTTTGAACCATTTTAAGAACTTTTAGGCTAAAATTAGCCGAACCCTTACTTGTACAAACCATCCTACAAAAAAGAATTCACTTCTAAATTTTAAAAAAGCTTTCTTCTATATTTCTTATCTTATTCCTAATATTTTAGGAATAATATTTTCTACTTTCTTCTATTTGGAGATTGAGGTCCTCTTATCCATGAGATAGAAGAATATTTCTAAACTAGTCCTATTCTATAATTACTAGTGTTCAATTAGAGATAATCGAGTTCTATTCTAGGTATGCTAGAGTGCTATCTAGCTTAAGTGATGTGCAAATTATAATACTCGCAACTGATCTCTCAAGAAATTGTAATGGTTTTAAAATTCTTTAGTTATTTTCAAAAGTAGCAAAATATAAAATAAATAAAAATACTTATAGCCAATTGATGATGATAAAATAGTTAAATAATCAAACAACTAAATTAACTAAAAGCAAATGGAGAATTTTAATTAAAAATGAGATAAGTAATAGAGATTTTAGCCTACCATCTAATCATATTTTGGATTAATTAAGTTAAATTTAATGTGTTTATAAGTTGATATTATTAATTTTTTCACTAAAACTAGAAAAATTCAATGATTATGGTAATTTTCACTTACAATTAAATAATCAATTTCTTTGCTCAAGATAATTAATTAAATAATTGGTATGAGTATAAGAAAATTTTATAATCATTTAAACTAACACAATGAACATGTAATTAATTTAAACTGACGTTCAAAAGGGCATAATTAAATGCAGATGATATTTTTAACAATCTCATTCACAGATACTTTAATTATAAATAGTAATTTGATTAATCTACTATTCATAATTAACTCTATGAAGAAAAATAAACATTAAATAATATGAAATTTTTATATAAAAATAATTAACCTACTAATCCAAAATAATCACAGTAGTATAACTAAAATGTTATATATAAATTTAGCAAAATATAATTAAATTTACTATCGTATTACTTACAATCAAAATATAACAAAACTAGAGATAAAAAAATATTACTAATGAAAAAAATACCCAAACCCTTAAATTAGTTGATCTTTCATCCTTAAAAGCTTTAAATATTTATATAACAATATAATATTTCTCTCTCTAAAATTTGCTATTTTCTCTCATCTCACTCTCTCTCCAAAATTTCCTCTCATAAAAATAACATAACTTCTTAAGCTAAAGGAGCTTTAGAGAGCACCATGTGTCAACATTTCATTCGCCTAGCGGACTGCAAAGAAGAGCACATGGTAGAACATGATTGGTTGGACAACGCTGACAATGTAAGTGGGAGACAAAGGAGCAGAGCGGGTGACACTTGGAAGAGCATGCTTTGTTGGTTGGCAATAGGGGTGGTAATCGTGTCGTGTTTGTTTCGTGTTATTCGTATCGATACCAGGTTTGTTTTGTGTCGGTACTAAGTTTGTTTCGTGTTATTCGTGTCAGTTGACATATGAAAAAATTCACTCAATTGTTTTTCGTGTTGCCTATTTATAATAGTAAGAAGTAATAAAACTATTAAGAACATGAAAAAATTATTAATCAATTCTTACTAAAAAAATTTGCATCATGTCGTTTTCTGTTCGTATTATCGAGTAGTATCAGAAATTGTCACCCTAAGTCGGCAACGATGCATAAAGGTCGTCCATGTGGCGATATGTGAATGGCAACCCCGCATTTGGCACACACTAAATGCGTGTTTGATAAGCTAATTATCCATGTAGCCTTTAGTGATTGTTCTAACATGGATTGCATTGGGCACATGTGGATGATGACGTGTTGAAGGCTTTTTTAAGAAAATCCATAATTTCTTCTGAACAAATCTACTTTTCTAAGTACATCCCTGTTTTTTTCTATATGCATTCCCCCGTTTATATTAATTTATAAAAATTCTAGAAAAATTCCAAAAAAAATAATAAATTCTTTCCAAATATTTATACACTTGTAAAATTACAAAAATGCCCTTATTTTGGATAAATATTTGAAATAAAATCTAAAAGTAATGCCTAAAATACAACAAAATATTAGGACAAATATTTGTTTATCACTAAGTAACATTACTAGGTTAGTCCTATTCTAGATTTTATAGATTGCTTACCTAGTAATAATTTCTATGTGTTTATTATAACACAGATACGAAGATCTCTTACCAGAGAGTGAGTATAGCTAGTCTAAATTTTGTTAAAACATTCCTTATTTCCTAAGTGCTTTCATATTTTAGTTTACATGTGCTTTTGTCTTGTGCCAGGTGGTATCAGAGCAAGGCTTTGCTTGGAAAAATGGTGCCTAATCAAGTGACAAAAGAAGCGTTTCAACAATTTCGTAAAGAGATGCGGCAAAAAATGGAGGAGCTTACTGCTACCATTACTCCACTAGCATTAAGAAGGGGTCAAGAAGCAAATAGACCTAAGCCCAAGCCCAAGAATATGTTGTACCTGAAGATATGATCAAGCCAATAGCACTCAAGAGACATAATGAAGGAATACTTGCAAGAAGACTAGTTGATCCAATACCCCCAAGAAGACCTGTTGTACTCACTGATAATTCTAGTGATAAAAAAATTGAAGAAAAATATTTTAGAGGTCAAGCTAAAGGAGGGTGCTGACAAAGAGACCAAGAATCACATGATTACTATCTCAAAGTTGACCTTTATGTTTTTCTATGGCAACATGAATATGGAGAATTTCCTTAATTGGAGCTTAAAGATGGAACGATTCTTTGATGTTATGGGCATTTTGAAGGAAAAACAAGTCAAGCTGGTAGCATACTGACTTAAAGGAAGAGTTTTAGCACGGTGGGAAAGCTTCTATTAGAATTTGGCCTCAAATGAAGCGATATCTAATGCGTATGTTTCTTCCTTTTGATTATAATTAAATATTATTTTACAATATAAAACTTGCAAACAAGGGAACTATTTGATACAAGAGTATACCACAGAATTCCATCGCCTATCAACTCAAAAAAATTTGACAAAATCTATAACTTAACAAGTGAAACGATACATTGGTGGACTTCTTTTACAAATCCAAGATCGAGTATCCTTGCATTCAATTTTGACCGTCACCGATGCCTACAACATGGCTCGTAAAGTGGAGCTGTAATTAACAAGGGCAAGTTCAAGGATGAGATCACAAGCTTTGCCAAAGTCATCGGTTGAATCAACTAAGCCAACATATAATAAAGGAAAAGTACTTGAAGGTGAGCAGTAACAACAAAATAAACTCTAACAGGGGAAATCATTACTCACAATCGTCAACGAAAACCCTATGGCTACTTAGCACCAGAAAAATATTATAGATGTGAACGAGTCGATCAATGTTTTAACCGATGCCCAAAGAGAGGAGTAGTAAATTTGGTGGATCAAGAATATGAGGATGATGAAGTACCAGAATATAATGACTATGAAGGTGTCGCATTTGTTGAAGTGGATGAAGAAGAAATAGTTAATTGTGTGGTTTGTCGACTTCTCTTGTCACCAAACCAAGACACTTAAAGGTACAATATCTTTTGCATTCACTTTTTAATCAATAATAAATTATGTGATGTGATTATTGAGAGTGATAGTAGCAAAAATATTATTTCAAAATATCTTGTGAAAGCATTCAAATTAAAAATTGAACCACACCAAATTGGGCGGATCAAGAAAGGAAGAGAAATAGAAGTCAATTGCATCTATCGAATACCATTCTCCATTAGGAAACCATACAAGAATGAAGTTGTATGCGATGTTGTTGACCATAGCAATATGATATGAATGTAACCTAGAAAAGCAGAAATAATATTTTTCTATTTTATTAGGGAGAAAACCTTTGTCAACAAAAGATGATGTACCCAAAGCTACTAAAGTGAGGAAAAATCATTCCTTGCAATTCCTCAAGCATCATGCTTTCTTAAAATTAAATAGAGTAAATAAATCTTTGCCTTGGTAATCAAAGGAGAAGACATGCTAGCTTTAAACATTCTAACTGAAGTGAAAACAATTCTTGATGAATTCTAAGATATCATACAAAAAAAACTTCTAACTGGACTACCTCTAATGTGGGATATCCAATATCACATTGATCTCATTTCAAGAGCAAGCTTGCCAAATCTCCCTCATTACCATCTAAGCTCGAAAGAGAGCAAAAATTCTTAATCAAAATGTTGAAGAGTTAATTCGCAAAGGGATAATTCAAAAGAGTCTGAGTCCATGTGTAGTACCAACCTTACTAGTTCCTAAGAATGATGAATATTGGTGCATTTGTGTCGACAGTCAAGCTATCAACAAAATAACAATAAAATGCAGGTTTTCGATACCACATCTTGATGACATGCTTGATATGCTTTTTTGAGTATCCATATTCTCTAAGATTTATCTGCATAATGGATATCACCAAATCTGAATTAGACCCAGAGATGAGTAGAAGATTGCATTTGAGACCAAAAAAGGATTGTATGAGTGGCTTGTGATGCCTTTTGGATTGTCAAATGAACCTAGCATATTCATGTGACTCATGAACCAAGTCATGAAGCCATACATTGATAAGTTTGTAGTTGTTTACTTTAATGAAATTTTAATTTATAGGAAAATAGAATAGGATCATTTGGAGCATTTGAAGAAGGTACTTACCATTTTGAAGAAAAACAAGTTGTACCTTAATTTGAAGAAATGTAGCTTCTTAATCAGCAAGTTGGTATTTTTAGGTTTTGTCATCATTGCAAATGGATTCAAAGCTGATGAAGAAAAGGTACAGGCAATTCAAGACTGGCCAACTCCCAATACCATAACTGAAGTTCAAAGCTGCAATGGATTAGCAACCTTCTACTAAAGGTTCATTCTTTAGTACTATTGTCGCTCCAATTATTGAATGTTTGAAGAAAGGAAAGTTCAATTGGGGAAACGAAGTTGAAAATAGTTCTCAATTGTTGAAGGAGAAGTTGACTTCTGCTCTAGTGCTAGCATTGCTAGATTTTGAAAAAATCTTTCAAGTGGAGTGTGATGCCTAGGCAATAGGAATTTGAGCTGTCCTATCTCAAGAAGGATGACCAGTGGCATTCTTTAGTGAAAAATTTAGCAAAACACGACGAAAGTGGAATACAAATGAACTTGAGTTGATGAAAATAAGGGAGCACAAGGCATGAAGGTAGCCAATTAATGAGATAAAGGAAAATTAGACTTTTAGGCAGAAGTAGCTATGCAGCAATCCAGGGTATTCACCGTCGCAGCTCACACATTTTGACAACTTCAAACAGGAGCACTAGTGCCATAGGTTGGAGTTTTCATCGCTATGGCTTGCGTACTCAAATTGACTTTCAGTTTTGAACTGAGGCACCTATGTCACAGCCCGGAGTTCTCAATGCCGTAGCTCGCGCACATTTTCTTGTAATTTTATGACTGTTAGATTAAAATCAAGGGTTAGAATTTATTTGCTTTTAGGATTTTATGTGTAGCATATAAAGATTAACATTCTCAGCTACCTCTTAAATTGACAATCAATACATTTTGATTCTTAAATCAATTTTGAGAGCTTAAATGCTCCATTGTCCTCTCCAAACCAACTTATCAAGAGTTTTAGCAACATTTGTGGCAATTTTATGATCTTGCTTATGGTGAGTAATATCCATTGAGTTAAGGTGAGTGCTATAAAATCTGAGTATAAATTTTTTAAGAATCGATTTCAATTTCTTGTTGGGTCTTGGGCCGTGTCTCTTATAGTTCTCAAACCGTATTATGTTTGTGGGTTATAAGGTCCATATTCTTGAGTTCGCATCATCAGTTTTATGCAGTATTTTAGACTTAAAAACTAGGAACATTATCTCATTCAAGAGGAGTTTGTTCTATTCACTGATCATAAAGCACTAAAGTTTATCAACTGTCAGACAAAGCCCAGTTAGAAACATGCCAAATGGATCTCATACTTGAAAAATATTTCTTTTTTTCAAAACACAAGTTTGATCAACAAAATAAAGTGACTGATACATTAAGTCGAAGAGCAACCTTATTGGTCACTTTAAGCACTGAAGGGTTTGAATGTCTCAAAGAAATATGTGTTATAGATGAAGATTTCAAGGACCTTTGGGAGAAGTGTTAATTGAAACAAGATGCGAGAGAATGCACATATATGAGGGATACTTGTTTCAAGATACTCGACTATGAATCCCAAGGACTTTACAAAGGGAGAAAATCATTTGAGATTTGCATGTCAGAGGACTAATTGGACACCTCAACTGGGATAAGACCATCGCTTTTGTAGAAGAAAAGTACTTTTTGCCTCAACTGGAAAGAGGTTTTAGCAAATTTTTCCAAAGAAGTTGTGTGCCAAACATCCAAAGGACAAACTCAGAATACTAGAATGCATACACATTTGCCAATCCTTGAGTCCATTTGGGAAGACTTATCTATGGATTTCGTTCTAGGACATCCAAGAACTCAGTGAGGTGTTGATTCAGTTTTTATTGTGGTTAATAGATTCTTTGAAATGGCGCATTTTATCCTATGTCGAAAAACTGCAAATGCATCAAAGTTTTCTAAACTCTTTCAATCACTTCACATCAAGATACAAAGTTTCTTTCTCATTTTTGAAAGACATTGTGGGTACATTTTGATACTTCACTCAACTTTAGTAGCATTGCACATCCTCAAACTAATGGAAAAGCAGAAGCAATGAACCGTACACTTGGCAATATGATTCGTTGCCTCTGTAACGACAAACCAAAGCAGTAGGACCTCATTCTTGTATAAGCTGAGTTTGCCTTCAACTACATTGTGCATAGTTCAACTTGTTAGACACCATTTGAGATTTTTTATGTAAAGGCCCCAAAGCATACATTGGATCTAGTTCATATACCAAGAATTCTTGGAAGAAGAAAGGCTGTCGAAGAAATTGTTGATAAAATTCAAACTATCCATTTAGAAGTGAAACAAAAGCTTACAGAGTCCAATGCCAATTACAAAGCAGTAGTCGACAAGCATAGAAGAAAGAAAGTGTATAAAGAAGGAGACATAGTTATGATGTTTTTGCAAAAAGAACACTTTCCTATTAGCACATAAAACAAGCTAAAGGACAAGAAGTATGGTCCGTGTCAAATACTGTAAAGGATCAATGATAATGCTTACGTAGTGGTCTTTCCCAAAGATATGGCTATCTCATCAACATTCATTGTGTCATATATTTATGACTATCATTCACCAGAATCACTTTATTCAAAAGAAAACTCGGGACAAGTTTAAAATAAGTGGAGGGGACTAATGCCGAATAGGTAGAGCACCCTTTTGTTTTAGTTTTTTCATTAGTCTCTCATACAACAAATGAACACCTTTTGTTTTAAGTGTAATACTAGAGTCCCATATAGAAAATTTATGAACCATTCTAAGGGTTTTAAACTATAAACAGCCAAGCCCTTTGCTTGTACAAACCATCCTACAAAAAAGAATTCACTTCTAAATATTAAAGAAGCTTTCTTCTTTATTTCTTCTATTATTCCTGATATTTTAGGAATAATATTTTCTTCTTTCTTTTGTTTGGAGATTGAAGTCCTCTTATCCGTGAAATAAAAAAATATATCTAGGCTAGTTTTACTCTAAAATTGCTAGAGTGCAAAACTAGAGATAAAGATATTATAGCTAAGGTAGTCATATTCTAGATTTGCAAGAGTGTTGTCTAGCTAAGTAACATTACTTTGTTAGTCTTATTCTAGATTTACTAGATTGCTTACATAGTAATAGTTTCCTTATACTTGTTATAATACAAATACGAGGATTTATTGCCAAAGAGTGAGTTTGATTAGTCTAAATTTTGTTCACACATTCTTTAATTCTTAAGTGCTTCTATATTTTTGTGCACTTGTGCTTTTGTCCTACATCATTATATGTATATTGCAAAGGATTGAAACCTCTGTTCCATTGATGGTGTTCCTACTTAAATTGTAGAGAACTTTATATTTTATTTTAAATAAAATGTTTTACTATAATTTTCCTCCACTAATTTTATTACTTTTAATATTTGGGTCCCTAAAACATTTTCATAATTATTCGTCAACTAACTTTTCATATTTAACATACTTGTTTGAAATTTATAAATTTTACTATAACAGTCAGAATCAATATGTTAAAAAATTTATTATTTTCCATTATTTAGTCCTTAACTTTTAAAGTTTAACATATATTTAGTTAACTATCTTCAAATTTAGACTAAATTGTTAAAAATAAAAAATTCATAGATGAAAAATTACGAAATTTTTTGTTAAGAGACTAGAGTGTTAAAAGTGATAAAGTTTAGGTACCAATATAACCTAAATAAAATGCATTATCGCAGAATAAAACAAAATAAAATTTCCACATGAATGGTGCAACCCTAAAATAAAATTTGCTTAAAAAACCGAAAGGTTAAAAAGTACAAAAAATTGCTTAAAAAACCGAAAGGTTAAAAAGTACAAACAATTGATCAGAGAGAGTTTTGGGTGATTAAAATAATAGAACAACAAATTTTTTATATATTTTTATTGTTTCCACCATTCCATGGGCATTTGAAAATGGAATCTCTCAAAATCTTTTGGGTAAAGCAAGATTTGTTATACAAACCTTTCTAAGAAACAAATGTTCCCTACTTGACTACTTGTGTTGTTTGTAGCGAAAGGATTATATAGTGCTTGAACCAATAACATTTCCACAGCATTCAATGACAGCCATTGGGTTACATAACACCAGTTCTGGTAATTAGTGATATTTAGTATTCTAATTTTATTTATAATCAAATTAGTATTATAGTTTTGAAAAAGTTACACACGGTACAAATAGTAAATATTTTATCTAATATGAGTCTAGGTGTGCTTGATGGATAAAATTTAGAGTACAGAACTCTAAACTTACTAATATTGAACCCAAACAAGTAAACAAACTACCTGTATTATATCCTCAATGAAAGACACTGGAACATTTTCTAAAGACTCCACTTATATTTTTAAGGATGCTTATATTTTTTTGTTTTAAGGATACTTGAATCCATATGCAAAAGAGGGTATTTATAGACCTCTCCATGCAATCAACATTTGTTGAGAAGTTTCTACACACTTCTGCAATCTACATTTTTCTAGGTTGGTCTTCAATATTCCACAAAGTTCTAGAACCTTCTAGCCAACTCTAGAATACTTCTAGGATTGTCTAGTTTCTTCATCTAAGTTCTAGGATGTTCCGGAACCTTCTACATTATTCATGTATCTTCCGGCATGTTCTAGAATCTTTCAATGCCTTCTAGAGTCTTCCAGAACCTTCTAGTGTACTCTAGATGTTCTAGAGTCTTCTATAATGCTCTAGAGACTTCCGCCATATTCTAGCATAATTCAGACCATCTAGAACTTTTCTATAGCTCAAGTGACTTCTAAATCTTGCGGACATTATTTCTTTGGATTACAATATCTAATATTATTTGGCCCAAATTAACATCACTTTCTAACGGTGTCCAAAATTTAGAAATATCCCAAAAAAAATTTCTAAAACTTAAAAATAGACTCGTTAAAATAGGCTACATGTTGACAACTTGTTATATATTTTGGTCGATTCTGTTACAAATTAAGCTTTGAAATCATTACAAGTCTGTACTAAAATTCATGTCGATTTTAGTCAAGGTCCACTTTGGCAAATTTTGTTGAAATCGAACTGGATGCCATTGTGAGTCTGGACAACGATTATGGTCATTTCTGATCGATTTGATCTTCATTGCTTCGAATCTTCAATCACTTTCACACTCAAACTCTATCTCTAACACGTGTGCTTTATAATATTATAAATTATTGAACGCTTATATTTTACATAAGATAAAATTTTCAAACTGCTACTGTAATAATTGATTATGTGTTATTTTAAATTAATAAAATATAATATTTGTATAATTATTTAAAAAAAATATAATTATTCAATACTTGATAAAAAGAATAACTAATAAAATAGACGGAGAATATATTTTAAAAATAATGAATAACATGATCAAAAACTTATAGGTGAATTATTGACTCATGATACCGGATTTAATTGTATTATAAGAAAATGTTTATATTAAATAAGCACTTGACTGATAGTAAAAAAAAAAATTTACTAGTTGCAAAGTAAGAAAAGAATAATTTTACTATTATTTACTTTAAATCACAAAATATAAACTGATTTTTCATTTTATTTGATTTTTTTACGCAATGAACTTGGCTCTAGTGCCATTATTTTAGGTACCATACCATATATACTTTAGCAACCAACAGCTTCTCTCTATCTAGAAAGTCTGAAACAAGTATTGAATCAATAATTTCTCTTCAATTATATATTGTATCAGTGAAAATAAATATTTCATATTAATAAAAAATAATATAATAAAAAAAATTATAAAAATATGGATGTTTTTAACATATATTTTTCATTGAATTAACATTTTTGTTTTTGGAATGCTTATGCTTTTCACATATAGATTTCAATTTTTTCTTATATTTACTTGCTTTAGTCCTTCGTTTGACTGCTTTTATGTTTGCTCCTTTTGTTCCTTCCTTTGGCTGCTTTTATGATTACAAATGGATATTTGACATATATGCTTTGTTTTTACGACGGGATAATATTTACCCACTATACAAATTTTATAATTTTTTAAAATATATATTTTAATTCTTCATTTTTTAAAGTATACATCCTTAAGATTTTATAATTCTCCAAATGATAAAATTTATGTTTATATCTTTTAATTTATACCTTAAGATCCTATTTATCAAAAGTTCTAACCAAGTCCAATTAATCTTTTTTTTTTTTTTTTTTAAGATTAAATTTGAAATTTTTAAAAATAAAATAAATAAGTAAAAAAATTTTGAAATTTTAATTTTTTAATCTTTTCTATTTTTTAATTCATTTCAAATTTAATTTTTTTATCTACTTATATTATTTTAAAAATTAAAATTTTAATATTTATTTAAAAAATATTACTTTTTGTATTTTATATTTCAAAATTTTGAATTTATTATTACAAAAATTAATTAAATTTGATTGAAACTTTTGAAGAATATAAGGATTCTAAGGATAAAAGATAGAGGACTAAAATTTAAATTTTGAACGAATCCTAAGAATACACCTTCAATAATTTGAAGATTTACTAGACTTGTAAAAACCTGTTTACCTTTAATGTTTTTAATGACCCTTGTTGTGAAATGATAGCAAATAAGTTCTATATAGATAAAATATCAATGGAAGTATGAGTGTAGGTGGATGAGTCAACTGTACTTATGGCTAATTTTTTGAATGGGAGCTCATTCCTGTAAAAGAAGAGTCCCTTTTACTGTCTGGGGATGTTTAGACATTGTTAGTGGCTACTGTATTGAAGGCTTCCAAAGTGCCTCATGAGCAGATATCTCAAATGGTGGAAGAGTCTGTGAAACTTTCCAGAGCATTCTGCGAAAAGGAATGGCCTGTTTTTGCTTTCCTCTATACTACTATACCCATCATCCTGATATTCCTGAACCTGCCTAACCTCATTGTTTTGTTGGATCTGATGAAGCCAAACTAGTCCCAGGTTAGCTTAAAAAAAAAAAGGATTATTCTGTTTAACGTCCATAATAAAATGATGATTAATTAAGTGATCATATCAGTATATATATTTGATTGAAATGCCACCACAATTCACTAGTATTACACTTGGAGCACTTGCGTCCAAAAAACTATTTTTGTTTTGTTACTTACTACACTATTTTTGAAAAAAGTAACACTGATAATTTTTTTTAACGTATTTTTCAATTTTCTTTTCCTTCTTTTAAAGAAAATATTCTATAAAACTACTCAAACAATTATTCATATTAAAACATTTTTTGTTTAAAGCATTTGAATTTTTTTTTTTTTTTCAAAAATAGCTATTGATCGAATGCACTGCTTTGTCTTGTAATGTCACTTTTTGTTTTAAAACAAGCGGATTAAATTACTCACAAAAATAGCTAGTGAACTTTAAGTGCTTCAGCTGCATGACCTTTTTATTTTGCCTTTTTTGGGTGTTTTATGGTTTACTCAATCCTGTCTACTGTTTTGAAATACTCTCGTTAGTTTTTGTAGATTCTGGTAGTAGGAATTTGTACAGATATAAGTGAGCTAGATTTTGTAGAAACCGAAGGCTCCTTGATTCTCATGAGGATCTGAGAGCTCCATTGATCATTATAATTTTTCTGGTTAATTCATGAATAATTGTATAATCCAAAAATTGAAATTGAAGAATCATACAATGTCAAAATACGTCGTGAACTTGTAGAATTAACAAAAAACTGCATGGGACCAGTTTGTCCTAATCTATTGTCCTTTACAATTTTTTAAAATTATTTTAAAATAATACTCCTTTTAACTAAATTAATTATTTCATTAGGAAAGCACAACGTTAATAAAAATACATATTTATTATGAGAAAATAAACTTTCTAAACATTACAATTATTGAATATAATCAAGTATAATAGAAAATTTTAAGCAATTATATCAAAAGCAATGAAAATATAAATAATAGCAAAAAAAAAAAAAATTATTACTTCTTCACCTTTTCAATGGAGATGAGTTCTACTAAACTACAAAGAAAAAGGTTTTTAGGTACAGTTGTTAATCGTATCTATAGGCTTTTAGGTACGGTTGTCTTTTAGCGCGTAACTGTATCCGTTGCGCGTGTCGCTATAGGTTGACCTACGGGTACGGTTGTTAACCGTACCCGTAGAGTTTTAGGTACAGTTAATAACTGTACCCGTATTTATTTGTAACCGTGCCTAAAACTCTATAGGTACGGTTGTCAACTGTACCTATCGAGTTTTAGGTACAGTTGTTAACCATACCCGTAGGTATTTGTAACCGTACCTAAATCCCTACGGGTACGGTTGTCAACTGTACCTGTAGAGTTTTAAGTACAGTTGTTAACCGTACCCGTAGGTATTTGTAACCGGACCTAAGGCCCTACGGGTACGGTTGTCAACTATACCTGTAGATTTTTAGGTACAGTTAACAACCGTAGGTTTTAGGTACGTTTGTGTAACCTTACCTGTAGAGTTAACTGTACCTAAAACCCTACAGGTACGGTTGTCTTATATATTACATGGTTTTATATAGGTTAAATTTTTTTTTTAATAATTATTTTCTGTAATTATATTTTTAACTGTTTTTATCCCTGTTCAGACTATATTATCAGACTTTAATCAGACATTTATATACATATCTCAACAAGCATATAAATATTCTATTACAATTATGCATATTGCGTCGTTATTTCAGTAAATTAAAATACATAGTTAATGTCACTAACCTAATTAAATTAACTATATATACATACAAGTTAAATCTAACTAATATATATCAAAATGTAAAATATTTAATTGTCTAACTTGTGCTTCCAATACTATCAATAAGGAATTGACATACTTCTCTTCGACAAACATCAAGTTCTTCTCGTGTGTATGTTTTCTTTTCTGCAAACTAAAAAAAAGGTAATTAGATCTATATATAGTTATAAATAATTAGAAAATACATGATACTTAAAAATTTATGAATACGATGATTTAAAAAAATTACTAGCTAAATAATTGTATGTACAATCATAAATATTTTGTTAACTTACTAGTAATGATCGAGACTTTCTTGGTTGATATATAATATCTCTCATATATCTCATCACAAAAAAACCACATTCAATGCTATTATTCTGAATAGGTGCCTACACACATATATAAAACATAAATTGCATAGTTAATTAATTTGATTAGCTTATCTAAATAATTACTTGTAATTAAAGATGTAGAGGCATATAATAAACGATAAATTAATATATACTAACCTTAATAGGCCGGAAAGTAGGTGGTGGCTTAAACGAACGTGTTATAGTTTGGTACCATCAAGAAAAAGCACTGTAATATCGACACAATAAATAAACATTATTCATATTCAATCATCCATGATTACTTAATTAGAAATAATTTAAAATCATGTTAATTAAATATATTAAGTTAATAATACCCAATGATCATATCTTGAAATCTTTGTGGTGGACTGTTTCCAAGTGAATCAAACCACTCAACAACACCACTATATGGATGGATCACCCCAAGCATCCAATGATTTCTACAATTAATTGCAAATGATTGTTATAATAAGGACTTAACAAAATTAGAACATAAGAAAAGTATATGTATATAAAATACTCACGATAGCCAATAAGGAACAATAAGTCTTTCATTCTCTTATATTCCAAGCATTCGTTCAATGAGAGCATCGATTTGATCATCAAGAGTAGGGCTCCATTGATTTGATATAAGTGCAGGATGCAGAAAGCGATATAATTTGTGATTTTTTACATTTCTTGTTAAGTGATCAAATAAAATCCTATACTTAGAAAAAAATATAATTATTATATTTCGTATTATTGAAAAAAACTTATAAATAATATAAAAAGTTTAAATAAATGTTACCTCTCATATACTGCAATAATTGTTGCTTGTAGCCACCCAACAATATAAAATGGCATTATGTCTTCGCTCCTAACCTCCAAGGGCTCCTCAATGCCCAATGCGTCTATGACATTAATTTGAAATGATTCACCATTAGCTATCATATTATTGCATGCATACATTGTCATACGTTCAATGGCACCTCTATCACCTATACATGGAATATCTTCAATTCTTTTTTCATGAGAAGTAACTTTTTTCTTTGGCTTCATTTGCTTTTTGGAGGCCTACGCTTAACAACAAATTATGTTAAATAACATAATTAAAATTGCATTATCAGCACATCAATTAATGTTAATGTATGCTAACCGAATCATTTTGGGTGATTATCCAATTTTTAGGCCAAGCTACCATACATCCTTCAGCTTGTCCAACACACATCAACTCATCCCCAATTGGAATTGGCAAAAATTCTTCATCTTTAAGTGACTTCTCAATACTAACTCGTGCATTATACTTACCAAGAAGCATATGATGCACTTTAGCATATGGGTCACTAGTTTGGTAAGCTTTACCCTTAGCCACAATGTTATTCAATTCATCCAATGCTAAATAACATGGACTTCCCTACAATTGAGATGAAACTCATATTAGTATTGCTTACAATGAAATACGTTATACTTGTAATTATATGTGATGCATACCTCTAAGTCATTGATAGGAAATGTTGAAATTGTTGGAGGCATAAAAGTGTTGGTCTCTTGAGTGATACCTGGAATTTTTGACTTAAGTGCTTCATTCTCAGCCCTTAACCTGATATTCTCTTCTAAAAGTTGTTTTTCCTTGTCAACCTTCCCTTTACCTTTATTTGGCTTTATTGGGTTCTTCTCACGTGTGGGTGTGTGATATCTCTTAAGTATGGTAACCCCATAACTAGCACCTCTAAGACGTCCAGGATGTTCTTTTGTCTGTAACGATTGACCCAATATATCCTTGTGACCAATGAGTATAAATTCTCCCGAATGGCTCTTTCTTTCATATTCTTCCTGCAAATTAAGTAATCACTATATAAGCTTAACACATGATAATATGAATGTAAGTTATAATCAACATATTTTATGTTAAACTTAATTCATTTACCATCAATTCTATTGCTTTTTAGGCAGCTTCATTAATTGGAACTCCATCTCTAGAATGCGTGTGCCTCCAAGTAATGTGTCTACCTGGGATAATTCCATCCTGAAAATTGGTTTTCTATAATAATAGCAATTATCAAGTTAGATAGATAAATGTTATATATAATCACATGAAATCAGGCACTTTATACAAGTTGTAATACCAATGACTCTTCGGTATTTGCAATACTTCTTCGACCAGTATAATTTACATACATTAACTGTTCTCGATTTTGTTTGGACTCCTTGCTCATATCCTACAAAAACTAACTTGTATCAGTAAAACACTTTATATATGTATATATATAGTATGTATTCAATGTAATTGATTTATATGTCATTACCTTAAAAGTGTCAGTTTGTGTTCACTCCACAAACCAATCCCATTGTTCTTGTGTAATAAAATCATACTTTTCGGGGAGTGTTCTCAACAAATCTGGAAACTCAAGATTAGCCACCATGTGCTCTTTGTATAACTTATGCTTGTGTTTCCTCCACCTATCACCCAACTTCTTCATGGTATATACTCGTGCTATCTCTGAGTCGATATTGGGAAATATAAAAGTTGTCTACATAAAACATGTACACAATATTTATAACCATGCATATATTATGATAATCATTGAATTCAAGTAGAATAAGCAAAGAAAAATTATTACTTACTATCACATCCTGCCACAAAAGTTCCTTGCAATCGTGAGGCACATCCGTCCATACTTTGTAATTAATTGGAATTAAAGATCGTGCTAATACCCCCAAATAACTAATGAAATCATTAGAATTTTGTCCAATAGGTATATTTTCTGAATTAAATAGTACGGATGTCCTAATCCCTTCACTTCTTAATTTCACTAACTTATTCATTTGGGTACGACCTCTAGTTTTCTTCTCCGTACTACCACTTGAACGTTGAGACAATTCCATCCTGCAATATCAAAAGAATATTTATAAGTACACATATAATATCATGTTTAATTAACAACAAAATATATTAACAAATTAATTAAATTAAAGTATAACTTCCAAATACATAATGAGTATAACATTATTTTTCTTTGTCATGTACAATCCACGTTCCTTCACACTCAATTCGGCAATAATCAACATTGTCATCTTCTTGTTGGTCTAAAATGTTACTTTCATCTAACAAACTAACAACCTCCTCATGCTCCATTACGATGTCTCCTAATACGTCAATATTAAGAGTGTCATTATAATCCCGACGAGGAGGAGTTAAGACATTCCACCATTGTTTCTCTTGAGAATCATGAATGTAGAAAACTTGTTTAGCTTGTGAGGACAAAATGAAAGAGTTATTGACATGTGACTTCTTATTTATGATCATACATAGAATGAGGTAATTTATGATCCTCAGGCAACATATCACCTATTACAGTCAGAAGTTCTTTAAAATACTTATCAGGTATTCCACACTTCGCTTTAATATTGTACAATGTGACTAATGCAGAAATCTTAGTGTACTTCTTACACCCATTCCATAACGGTTTTTCAGCATCATTTAAAATCTCATTAAACTCTTCACCCAACATATTGGCATTCAAATTATCTTGCACTGCATCTAACATTTCATTAGTATCAACAAAAGCTTCTTCACGCCTTCTCTTTTGTTGTGTAGGGGACGCATTGGGGAACTCATTACTATTCTTCATAATTTCTTCCCCGTGCCAAAATCATATCTTATAACTTTTGTCAATACCATGTTTGAATACATGATTTCAAATTTCCATAACATTATGTCATTTTCGGTTTCCACATTTCAGACAAGGACACTTAATTTTTTCATGATTACTTGCATTATCAGCAGCAAAAGTAAGAAAATTTTCAAGCCCTCCACTAAATTCATTTGACCTTCTATCCATTGACATTCAAGACTTATCCATTTAAAAACTTAATTAAAGATATATATATATATATATATATGTCAATGAACATATATAATATTGTGAAATAACAAGTGACACAAATATTAAAAAAAAAAGAATCAAATAATATATATATACAAATACAAACAACATTAATTCAAGTCAAAAAAATAAAAATATATACAAGTTATACAACATTAATTCACAATCAACATATAACATTATATAATTTTTTATCGCACTATGCATATGTATATAATTTTTTCCATGAATAAATATACAATAATATATAACATTATAAATAATTAATAATAATAAACAAAATAAAATAAAAAAATTAAAACATATATATATATATATATATATATATATATATATATATATATATATATATATTAACAGCAACTATATGCACATATAAAAATTTTCATGAACAAATATAAAATATGCATGAATAATAATATCATAGCAATTATAAATAAATAATGATAATATTTATTTTTAGGCAAAAATTCTCAAAACATATATATTCAAGGCATAGCAAATATGGGTAATAGAGTTCATGAACTAATTAAGAAAAAAATCAAGTACATTACTAAAAAAAGTGTAAAAAATACATACCTTGAAGGAGAAAAGTTGATGGTGGTGGAAATGGAGGTCAAAATGGGTCCTTCGGTGGCTGAAATGGTGGAGGAAAAAAATGGAATTTTTCGGCTGAAATGGGAGAAAAAACTAGGCGGCTAACGGTTAACAACCGTACACCATGGCAATGGTAGAAATCACGCCGTCGGAGAAGCTGCCGGTAACGAAAAAACCCAAGTAAAACCGGTCACGTATGGCTTAGGGAGGGAGGCAACGCTGGATATTGTGAGACAAGGGTGTGCTCGGGTGGGGAAGAAAATAAGATTTGTGTGGAGCCCGTGGATGTGGAGACCTAATTAAATGAGTTGACCTACGAGTACGGTTGTTAACCGTACCTAAAAGGATACGGGTACAGTTAACAACCGTACCCGTAGGTTAATTAAAAACTTTTAGGTACGGTTGTTAACTGTACCCGTATCCTTTTAACCGTACCTAAAAGTTTTTAATTAACCTACGAGTACAGTTGTTAACTGTACCCGTATCCTTTTAGGTACGGTTAACAACCGTACCTGTAAGTCAATTTTTAGGTACAGTTGCTAAAAGTTTCCATAATTTTCTGAAAAAGTTTCGCGTTTTGGTTCACTTTTAGGTACAGTTAACAACTGTACCCATAGGTAATTCTTTTAAAATACACGGCCAACCGTACCTATAGCTATTACTTTACTTTGGAGATTACAAATACAAATGAGATTAATCTTTAAAAGAAGCACTCTACAATAAGAAAAAAACACTAAAAGAGACATTTCAAGAAGCTTTCTCACAAAGAATAGTTAAAACCCTCTTTCTTATTCTTAATCTCTTTTGTAGTTTTTATCTCTTATAATTTTAAGCACACACACTCTCTTAAAAACCCTAAAAGCTCTTAAGGATGCTTATATAGCACATTTACATAATTATAATAAGACCCAAACTATTCCAAGCTTTTTAATACGAAGCCCATGCTCTTATAAGGCCTTTTACTTATTTTTTGCGAAAAAACAGAAACTATTTGTAAGGGACGGGATCAATCCGACTAAGAGAGAGATCCATCCGTCCTATTATCTAGACACCATTTTTCTAGCATAAACTACACAGAATGGATGGGATTGGATACCGCTCGGAGTGCGATCAATCCGTCTATGGGGATCGATCCATCCATGAATGGGATCGATCCTGCAAGCTATGTAGCCCTGTTTTCTTTCTTCACACTTGATACCATGCAATACTGTTAGTCCAACCTTTGATGCTTGATTACCCACATTGACTTTCAAGCATTTCAATGGATTTGCATCACAATATTACAATTTTGTTTTAATTATTTAAACAATAATAAATAGAAAAAAATACCCACAAAAAATTCAACTACATCTTTCTAGTACCGTTAGTAAAGTTTTGACATTTGGATTTCTCTACTTTAAGTCTGCACCAATCTTGAAATGCGTTAAAAAATAACGCTTACTTTAGTTTCATGTTTTGGGAAAGTTGTGGGAGAAGGCTGTCAATCATTCAATGTCATTCACTGGCCCTTTTGCAGACAAGCAAATGATCCACGCGGATGCGGTGTTGCCTAAACTCTTCCTTTTCATGTTGGTATATAAGACGAAGACCACACTTTCCAACAAACAAACCTTTAGTATTACTTGTAAATGAAGCCACTATGATTTTTGACTGATTAAAAGGTCTACCAAACCACCTCCGGAGTAGATAAGATAGCCATATAAATCTGCATTTACTTAACCTCAATAGTTCTTCATTACAAGTTTGTTCATAATTATGGGGATTTTTTAGCTTACCTCTTTCAGTTTCCAAATGACAAATGAGATCATGTTTAGAACATTCTGGATTAGTTCCCTCAATAAAGAAATAATAGTTCAAATAATAATTGGCACAAAGAGCCAATCCCACCCATTTTTTGTCGCTCTGATCAAGAGTTGAAGGTAGCTGAATTGTCACAGAAGGACCAATTGTTTGATGCCTGAAGGCCCCAAATAAGTCTAGTAATTCACAACTAGAGAAACATTTATTGTATAATTCATCTGCATCATAGTTATTCTGCAACCCAAAATTACATAGAAAGAGTAAGATATATAATTCTTATATATGCCAAAAACAAATTAGTTGCAAGCACCATATAAAATTGGGTATACTTAAATGAAATATTAGATTTGTAACTATTTGAATAGTTTTGACAGTAGATTCGTTAATTTACCCTAAAATTATTTAAAAAAAATTAACGATCAAGGTGATTGATAAGATGGGAGTAGAAAAGTGGTACAAGGTTTAAGGTGATTGTTAGGTTTATTTAACCAGATAAAATAAAGCAATTTGAACTTGAAAATAGGCTTACCCTATATATAAATAGAAATAGAGCAATACCTTCATTTGTTGCATGGGCATTTGAAGTTGAAGCTCTATTGTCTCACCTCTGTCATCAATTGTGTTGCTTATGTTCATGTTGTTACTACCATTTGGCTTCTAAGGTTCCATAACTTGACAAATGATGTCAAAATTGTCAAAAAAAGAGGTCCAACATTGTATGATATTTTGCTTAGATCCTTGCACATCTTTTTCAAACAAGAGAGAAATGCCAAATTTGTCCACTATCAAGTTTGAATTAACAGACGTACTGCAAGGTAATACTGGTGGAGTGTAAGATAGCTATTTTGTGACAAGAGCTGAGGAGTGTAGCTCTAGTTTTGTTAAATAAAGTGTAAATTTGTAACAGAATTTAGTTTCCAGTGTAAGCCACGTACAAGGTCTTGATAGAGTTTGCTTTGTTATAGTTATATGGAGTGTGGTCTATAAATAGTATAGCTAGTATTATTAAGCATGTACATTGTTTCTCTCTTGAACAATCACAAAAAGTACTCAAACTAATTTTCAGAAGTTCTTGGTTCGTGTTTATACTTCTTCATCTTCTTGCACTATTGAGTGGATGTTAGGATTTTTCTTTTTCATGGTATAATAACAATAATAAGCTCAAGTAGCTTGTACATGGAAGATCCTGTGACTTGTTTAGTAGTTTCATTTGAAGAAATTTTACTAGCTTCAATGGCTACAATGCCCGGTAATCGTAGTGTAGTTAATTTCCAGAACCACGTAACAACTATCAAACTTAATCACTCCCATTATGTCATTTGGAAGCAACATATCCAAAGGATCTTGAGAAGCTATGATCTCGAAGAGTTCTTGTTTCAAGAATTGCCTCTTTAGCTCGTTAATGGCAAAACGAATCCTCTATACAAACAGTGGGATAAACAGTAGCAAATTATAGTAGTTGGTTCAAGTATTGTGTAGATGATGAAATCTGTGGATTTACTATTGTGAAAAGTGTTTAGATTGAGTTGGAGCAATTTTTCTCTTCAAGATCCAAAGGAACGATACTATAGCTTAGACAAGAATTTCTCAAATTAAGAAAAGGTAGTCTTACTGTGATTGACTATATGATAAAATTGAAAGAAATTGCTAGTTAGGAGTAAGCTGGATATGCCCTAATTGAAAAAGATAAGATTCTTTATTTGATTGTTGGTTTGGAAAGAGATTTTGAGACAGTTGTTTCTACTATAACTACTAAATTGTAGTCTAAGATAGTTACTATGGTTGATGCTACCTCCTTGATATTAAGTCATGAGAGTTGCTTCAAACAAGAAATGATGTTCAAGATACCTTGCTTCCTAGTGCTAATATGGTACAACAGTCATCTAGTAATCAAAGTGGTAATCGGCCTGCTCTAGCATTGTCTACTACTTTTTCTCAAAGTTC
The DNA here is from genome assembly GCA_029378325.1 of Elaeagnus macrophylla. Lineage (NCBI taxonomy): Eukaryota > Viridiplantae > Streptophyta > Magnoliopsida > Rosales > Elaeagnaceae > Elaeagnus > Elaeagnus macrophylla. Next base: position 17,655,958 of record CM055644.1, on the reverse strand, counting down.
TTTTGATCCTCGAATAATGATGTCAGGTAATCCATTTGCTATGCAACAATTTGGTAATGGTGGTTTTCCATTTATGTTTCCCTTTCCAGGCATGTTTGGCAGTGGAAATGGACGAGGGAGAGGCAATAATGGCAGAAACATTGGAAGGTCACAAGAAAATAATAACAATAATAAGGTCCAATGTCAATTGTGTGGCAAGAATGGTCATCTTATTGCTAAACGATGACATCTACCTTGTGTATCTACATAGATTAATGATGGTTAGCAACAAACAATGACATCTAGTTGTGTATCTACTTCTACACAAGGCAACAACTCACAGATTCAACAATCTGCATAGAATTCTCAAGTCTCTCAACAACAGACATTAGCTTAAGCCTTTTTGGTTTCTCAAGGAATGTTTGATCAAAACTCTATTGCTTTGCCTCCAAATTATGGAGCCATGGTTTTTGCTTGTGCACCTGACTTGTCTAGTGACCCCTTTTGGTATCCTAATTCTGGAGCTTCTCACCATGTTATAGCGGATCCAACTAACTTGGCTATTTCTCAACCATACATAAGCTTGAATCAAGTCATGATTGCAAATAGTAAGAAGTTACCTATTCTAAATATTGGTTCTTCTATTTTAAATTCTTCTCAAGGGAGTCATAAGAGGTTGATTATGAACAATATTTTACATGTACCTAATATTGCTAAGAATTTGCTAAGTGTAGCACAATTTTCAAAGGATAATGGTGTGTTTTTTGAGTTTCACACAACTTATTGTTGTGTTGTGTGAAGGATCAAGCAACGCAACAGGAGCTACTAAGGGGAAAACTTAATGGTGGTTTGTATGTGTTTGATGTTCAACCTCCAGTTCAGCACAAAGCTACTTGCAGAGATTCTAGTGAATAGGTTTCTCAAGTCTCTAATGTTTCTACACATACTGTATCTACTATTGATTATAATGCAACTTTCAGGAATTCAGATAGCATTAGTTCTTGTGATACAATATTTGCTTGTACTGCTTCTAGTGCTAATCTTGATTTGTGGCATAAAAAGATTAGCCCATGCATATCTTCCTGTAGTAAAAACGTTCTTCGACAATGTCCTATTCCTTTTTTTGATAATAATAATAATTTGATTTTATGTACTGTCTGTCAAATAGGGAAGTTTCATAAGCTTCCTTTTACATCGTTAGTGTCTGTTGTCAATAAGCCCTTTGAATTGTTTCATTCTGATCCCTGGGTGTCTCTCTTAGTTTCAAGAAATGGCCTATTATGTTCATTTTATAGATCATTTTTCTCGATTTACATGGATATATTTCTTGAAAACCAAGGCTGTTGTTGCTCAGGCTTTTACTCAATTTAAGGCTTTGATTGAAGTTCAATATAATGGTAGTATTAAAACATTGCAAACTAATTGGGGTGGTGAGTTAGGCTTTGTCTTCTTTGTTGGCTGCTAGTGGTTTTATACAAAGGAACTTGCCCTCATACACATAAGCAGAATGGTTTAGCTAAAAGAAAACATAGACAAATAGTGGATCAAGGGCTTGCTTTTCTATCTCAAGCTTCTATGCCTCTTGAATTTTGGGATGTAGCCTTTTATGCTGTATATATATCATTAATAGGTTGCCTACACTTGTCTATGATTTTAAATCTCCTATAGAGGTCTTCTGTTTTGAAAATCCAAATTATGAATTTTTGAAGGTGTTTGGATGTGAATGTTTTCCTTATTTGAGACTATATAATAGCAATAAATTGGAGTTTAGATTCACAGATTGCATTTTTTTGGAATATAGTCCTAGACACAAAAGGTATAAGTGTCTTCATCCTAATGGAAGATTTTACATGGCCAGGCATGTTACTTTCAATGAGTCAGTATTTCCATTTGCCAATATTTCTCAAAAGTCAATTCCTTGTAACTATTCTAGAGTAACTAGTGTTCTTCCCGTTGTAACTTTCTCAGTAGTTAATCAGCCTTTTTAGTTAAGGAAGCCTTGAATGGACTTGTCCAAGAGTTAATACAAGGCAAAGAGATGATGAGGAATGACCACATAGCTTGTGAGAGACCAAGCAATGTGATAGAGGCAGAATTGGAAGAAGAAGTTTTGCGTCGCGACATGGATTTATAGCCGCCGCGGCGAGAAGTCCTCTATTTTGGGTAGGATTTTGGCGAGGCATGCGCGCCGCAGCCCAAAGGGCTCTGTTTTGGCATGGCAATTGGACAACCGCGTGCGGGCAGATGTGCGTGCAGAGATGGGCTAGTGTGTGCACCACGGCACAAGCCTCTCGAGTTGGATGTCAAGGTTGCTCGCCGTGGCCCACCTATTTTAAATATTATATCCTGAGCCTCCTCGCTGCGGCATGAGTGTTTACCTGCCGCAGCACAGATGTAATTTTTTGTAATTAGGACCATTGGATCAAATCCAATGGTTGAGATGCTTTCTTTTCTTTAGGTTTTGTTTGTACTCTATAAAAGACAAGTTGTAGCAGCCCAAAAGGCAACTTTGTTCATTAATGAGAATTTTGTTTCTTCAAACAAATTTGAGAGCCAAGAGCTCTTTGCTTCATTACAAACCCAAACTTATCAAATGACTTGTATCCTTTTGTGGCGTTTTTACTCTTCTTCGTGCGTGGTGCATAATATCCATGTGTTGAGGTGAGTTTTTTGCAGCCAAAAATCTGTTGTTGTGCTTAGAAATCACATGCTAATTTATTGTTGGGTCTTGGACCGTTATCTTATGAGAAAATATATTGATACTTACAGTAGATATTACCAATTAAAACATGGAATGTTACTTATGGTACTTGTTAGACTTGGGGTTCCAACCTAAAATGTTAACATATTAGGAGGACTATCCTATCCTAAATATATACTTAATTTGCTATTCATATTTTTTCAAGTGAAATTTGTTCGCACACCTAACAAAAAACCAGAATGGTCATTTATGTCCATATTAAAGTACAAACTCGTTCCTTTATAATAATTATAAGATTATATGATAAATTTTTTTTTTGACTTGATTGCACACTATGTAACTAAGTTACACACCTATATATTACTTGTTTACGCATGTTTGTATTATAAACGTTTAACTGTGAAAGTAATGATTCTCATTACTTAATCATAAACATGCATGACATAATATGAAATGATAAACCAATTACAAAGTTAAATAGTAGGAAGTTCAACTTGTTAATTAGTTACTGCTGGAATGAAAAAACAAATCCAGATCACAAACAAAAATTACAAATCATGCATTAGCTCTCATTATCAGGCTCCTTCTCAAGTAATTTCAGTTTATCTTCCCATTCTTGGACCGATTTTTCACGTAAGGATTGAGCTATAGTCCCAATAGCCCCAGGGAGACCACTAGCATAGTTTACAACATTCAAGCAAACCTCTCTGTAATTATCATTATAGGGACATCTTTCAGTAAAAGATTTCTAGCACAACAACTCTAGAGCTTCCTTATTGGTCAATTTTGGAACCTTATAAATGTTATTTTCTTGTACATTGAAACATTTTAGCAACTGCTTGTTACTAGTGGTCACAAGAATTCTACTTCCACCACCAAACATACCATGAATTTCTCCACCCATCGTTATCCCTATTAAGCCTTCAATCTGGTTTACATTATCAACATCGTCCAGAATTATAAGCACTTTTCTTCCTTTAAGTCTAGCCAAGCGAGAAGTTCCTTCTATAGGGTCTGGTTTGTCATCTCTAGCATCTATTAAATTTTCCAAAAGATCACTTCGTAATTGAAATATGTCCTCCTTTTTGGAAATACTCTCATTAATGTTTTCTAGAAGGCCACAAAATTCAAATTTTGTATGAATCTTGATGGAATGAAGAAAGAAATAGCAGACGAAAGTAGTTGAATTGTTCAATCGTATATCATTGTTTACAGAGGGTATATATACCATTACAATAAGCTGCACAGCGTGCACTCGTGCTAACAGAATAACAAACTTACATGTGCTAACAGACTAACAATCGTAGCTGGTTAGTTATTCTCAACAATCCCCCATAAGCTCATGGTCTACATAGAACACTGAGCTTAGTTTTCAAATCACTAAACCTATGGCTTGTTAATGGCTTTGTAAGTATGTCAGCAACCTGCTCCTGGCTGGGTGTGTATGCAACAACCAACATTCCAGCTAAGACTTGTTCTCTTACAAAATGAAAATCAATATCAACATGTTTGGTTCTTGAATGTAACACAGGGTGCTTTGCAATGTATCCAGCACTGATATTATCACAGAAAATCAATGGAGGCTGACTGGTATTTATGCGCAATTCAGTGAACACTTTCTGTACCCACATAACTTCTGCTACGGTTTGAGCTAAAGCTCGAAATTCTGCCTCTGTGGACGAGCGAGAAACAACCTTGTGTTTCCGGGAGTTCCAAGAAATCAGAGAGTCTCCCATAAAAATACAAAAACCACCTGTGGATCGTCTGTCATCAGGACATGATGCCCAATCAACATCAGTGTAACCTGTGATATTCAAACTGTCGGTTTTGTAAATCATAAGTCCATGATTTTGTGTACCATTAAGATACCTCAATAATCGTTTAGTTGCTATCAAGTGGGTAGTTGTAGGTTGATGAAGAAATTGACACAGCTTGTTGACAGAGAAGCTGATTTCTGGTCTTGTTAACGTGCAATACTGAAGAGCACCAATAATGGTGCGATATTGAGTTGCATCAGGCAGTGTTTCACCATCAGCCTTGGATAAAATCTTACCAGTGGCCATTGGAGTAGAGACATGTTTAGAATCATTTAGCTGAGCTTTAGACAACAGATCTTGGATATATTTTGATTGACATAGATGAAGACCATCTGCAGTATGTGTTACTTTAATACCCAAGAAGTAGCCAAGCTGACCCAACTCCTTCAAAGAAAAGGCAGCATTCAATTTCTGAATTATAGCTTGAATGAGATGAGGATTATTGCCAGTGACAAGAATATCATCGACATATATCAGAAAAATAATAAAGTCATCATTCAGATCATAGATCATCATAGAAGCATCAGAATTAGATCCTCTAAAGCCCATTTGTTGAAGACAGCCACTAAGCTTTAAGAACCAAGCTCTAGGAGCTTGTTTGAGACCATATAGTGCTTTGTGTAACTTACAGACATGATGGGGAAAGTCTGCACTAATAAAACCAGCTGGCTGAGTCATGAAGACCTCCTCCTAAATATCACCATTCAAGAAGGCTGTGTTAACATCTAGTTGCTGAATAGACCAGCCTTTAGATAATGGAAGAGTGAGAACAATGCGAATGGTAGTTGGCTTGACAACAGGGCTGAAAGTTTCAGTGTAGTCAATGCCTTCTGTTTGTTGAAAGCCCTTAGCCACAACTCGAGCTTTATATTTGTCCAGGGAATGATCTACCTTGAGTTTGGTACGAAAAACCCATTTGTTGTGAATAACTTTGCAATCAGCAGGAGGAGGAACAAGAGTCCAAGTTCCATTATGAATTAAAGAATCAAACTCAGATTGCATGGCTAACTTCCACTCTGGAATAGACAGAGCCTCCTGAACAGAACTTGGCTCAGATAATATAACATTAGACATATACACCTTGGGTTTAAAAACACCACCTTTAGCTCTAGTTGTCATTGAATGAGTGTTGGTAGTGGTTGGTTGGGTATGAATATTAGAAACAGATGAAAGAGGCAGATCAACTCGAAGCTGAAGGCCATTAGGATCAAAGAAAGTATGAGAAGGTAAAGCTGCAGGAAGTGAGGAAGACAGATTAGCTGGTGTGAATGTGTGAGAAGTATGAGAAGACGAAGGAGGAAGTGAGACAAAAGAAATAGGACTAGAAGGTGCAACAGGGAGATGAGTTTGAGGAGATGAAGTAACGTGTAAAGATGAGTCTGACTCAGCTGTACAAGATACAGTGGGTGGAGTGTGTAAAGAGTTGTCAAACTCTCCTTTATCTGACACATTGGGGTTAGGAATAAGACCTGTGGGACAATAAGTAGCAGTAGATGCATCAGGTAATACAGACGGATGTGGAGACAGAGGTTCAGAAGGAAACAGTGACACAGGAGATGCAGGTGACAGAAAAAGTTGATTGAACTGAGTAAAAGACTCAGTTGCAGAGTGAACTTCATTAGAAGAGGTAAGACAAGGAAATTTACTTTCATCAAAAACTACATGGGAAGTGATATAAACCTTCTTAGAAATAAGCTCAAGGCACCAGAATCCTTTATATTGTCTGCATATCCCAAGAAAACACATGGTAAAGATCTTGGTTCCAACTTATGCTTAGTATAGGGCCGTAGATAGGGAAATCATAGACATCCATAGACCCTAAGATGAGTGTAATCTGGTTGCCTGTTGTATAAAACTTCATAGGGACTGGCATTGTTTAACACTTTGGTAGGCATTCTGTTGATCAAATACACAGCAGATTTGAAGCCATAATCCCAATAACACAATGGAATGCCAGCTCTTGAAAGCATAGCCAATCCAGTTTCCACCACATGCCGATTTCTCCTTTCAACAACACCATTTTGGGAAGGGGTGTAAGGACAAGAAATGCGCCTAGTATATCCTCCTTGAAATAAGTAAGGCTCAAGACTTTTAAATTCAGTTCCCCCATCACTATGTAACTGCCTAATTTTGGCATCAAACTGACGATTAATTAAGGCATCAAAATGCTTGAAAATATGAGCAGCTTGTGATTTATTAGATAGCACATAAATCCACATGAAACGTGTGCAATCATCAACAAATAACAAAAAATATTTCATACCAAGAGAAGAGCATATAGGTGAAGGACCCCATATATCAACATGAATAATGTCAAAAGGAATACTAGATTTTTGATGAACATGTTTGAGAGGCAGTCTATGTGACTTGCCAATCTGACAAGCACTGCATATATCTATGTTATTTAAGTTTGTCAAAACTTTATTCATACTAGCAGCTACTGAATGTACTATAGAAGCATGAGGATGTCCAAGCCGTTCATGAAGCAGGTGTGCACTGATCTCTGCATGATGACATTGCACATGTGGACCGCTCTTGATTTGCAACACATCAACTGAGCTACAGAACTTGTAAAGACCATGCTCAACAGCCCCCGTTAAAATAGTATTCCTGGTCAGAACATCCTTTACAAGAAAGTAGTTAGGATAAAACTCAACACTGACTGAATTATCTTCACAAAGTTTTCTAACAGATATAAGATTCTTCTTTAGCTGAGGTGCACTCATCAGATTGCGTAAATTCAACAGATAAGAGCCACAAGATAAAGATGTAGAGCCAAGATGAGTAATAGGAATGGTAGATCCATTACCTAGAAGTATAGAGGCATCACCAGAATAAGGTGTTGAGCTGTGGAGTTGATCAGAATTGGAAGTAAGATGATGAGTGGCTCCTGTGTCCATATACCAGTTGGAGTCAGAGTTCTCTGGAGTAGTGAGAGGTGCAAACAAGGCTTGAGGACGCAAATTCTAAGTCATAGAATCTGCTTGAGGAAATGTGTTGAAATCAGGATCATCTTGTTCATTGAAAGTGTCATCAGTTTGTACTTTAGAGAAATGAACTTGACGTTGTTGATCCTGTGATGTACTAGCTCCCTTGAAGTTGGTATTATTGAAAGAAGCATTGTTACTAGTAGCAGATCCACTATTCTTGGACTGTGTATATCGAAAATAGCATCTAGCTGCACTGTGCCCCATTTTCTTACAGATCTGACATTGAATATGACTGTAATCACTATTTGAAGGCTTGACTTTGTGTGGAGAAGAGAAATTTACTCCAGATGTGGAAATATTGAAAGAAGTGCCAGAAGAAAAATTTCTATTGTTCTTCGAAGAAAAATTTCTAGAAGAAAAAGTTTTCTTGGCATAATTAGCTTGAATAAGATCAGGATCTGGAAGATTCATGCGAATAACTTGACGTTCATATGTTCGCATTCTAGTAAAGACTTCATCTAATCCAAGAATTTGTTTCTTGTTTGTAAGATTTGTGATTAAGGATGCATAGTTGGCATCCAACAAAGTAACTGTTCACGCTCACTGAGTTGGTCACCAGCTGATAATAGCATATCAATCAGATCACGACACTTGCTGATGTATTGCTCCATAGTTAAGGAACCTTTCCTCAGAGATTGTAATTGCCATCGCAACTCTAACAACCGGGCTTGAGAATCATCATTGAAGGTCTTTTCTAAGGCAATCCAATATTGAGCAGCAGTTACCTTTCGAATGAGATGTTTAAGATAGCTGGTTGTGACTGAAGAGTAGATCCAATTCTTGACAGCTGAATCTTGTCGAATCCATATCAGATAATCAGGATTTTCTTCAAAAATTTCTTGATCTTGTATCTGACCATTAGCAAGCTTCACTGAGATAACTTTCTTGAGAATTTTAGGTGGAGCTGGAACTGAATTATCAATGTGTTTGTGTAAGCCATAAACTGTAATGACATGCTGTAATTGTTCTTTCCATATGAGGTAATTAGTTTCATCTAGCTTAACAGAGAAATTAGGATTTATCGGTAATACTGGTAATGTAGAAGAAGTGTTTGTTGTATTTGCAGCAGTTACAGGTACAGCCATTAAAGGCGATTTTTCATGAGCAAGATCTGTAAGGTTGTCGTCCATGGTAGGTGATAATGATGCGGAAGCAGGATCATTCATTTCAATGAGAATTCGTGCTCTGATACCATGATGGAATGAAGAAAGAAATAGCAGACGAAAGTAGTTGAATTGTTCAATCGTATATCATTGTTTACAGAGGGTATATATACCATTACAATAAGCTGCACAGCGTGCACTCGTGCTAACAAAATAACAAACTTACATGTGCTAACAGACTAACAATCGTAGCTGGTTAGTTATTCTCAACAAATCTTCTTCAAAATTTCTTCCGCAATAGTAGTTTTTCCTATTCCAATCATTCCCCATATTCCTATCAAACGAACATCATTTGCCTTCAAATTTAAACAGGATTCCAAATTCTTTAAGCGACTCTCCATCCCAACTAAATTCTTGCTCATGGTTAAAAATGAGTATTTCATTAGAAGTGAAATTTCTTCACATATTTCTTCAATAACATTTGGGTCATCCCTGAAGAACAACAACAACAACAACAAAAATAATAATAATAATAATAATAATAATAATAATAATAATAATAATAAACATTTATCTTTCGTTAATAGTCAAATGCATGAAGTATAAGTTATACAAAAAGAAAAAGCGCAAAGAAATATTTTAATGTAACTCAAGAACAGACTGAGTAAGTATGTATATGAACAATCCTGACATAAAAAAGTATGAAAAAGCTGGTGGAGAATATTCTCAATACCCACATGTTAAAAACTTCGGTTTCATATGACGTTTGTATAGATGTAACTTATTTTAAAGTGTCTCACTATATATATATATATATATATGCAACAATTTTTTTTATCTAATTGTACATATGTAACAATTTTTTATCTAATTGTGAGAGGGGGAAAAACAAGAGAAAGAAAACTTAAACTTGACATGCTTTAAATAGAGAATATAGTGTGGGTAAAAAAGAGAGGGGAAAATACAAGATTTTGCATAGATATATATATATATATATATATATATTTTATCTCAAGATTTTTTTTTGATAATGATTTGAACATAATTAATTTTTTGATAATATTTTTTTTTTTGATATATTGCATAGATAATAATTTTTTTGATCTCAAGATTTTTTTTTTTGCATAGATATATTTAAGTGTTAAGGTTTTTACTTATTTTGAACATAATATAAGTAAATAAAAAATTTAAATTTGAAATGGAGAAGATTAAAGAGTTAAAGTTTAATTTTTTTTTTTTTTTTTTTTTACTTTTTAATTTGATTTTGAAAATATTATAAGTAAATAAATAATGTAAATTTGAAATTGATTAAAAAAATGGAGAAGATTGCAGATTTAAAATTTGGAATTTGGAATTTTTTTTACTTTTTTTATTTTATTTTTCAAAATTTCAAATTTACCCTTAAAAAAATTATTTAGACTTGATTGAAATTTTTGAATAGTTATCAGAACCTACGAGTATACTTTAAAAGATAGAGGATTAAAAGGAATATTTTGAAGAATTACAGGACTCTATGAGGTATATCTTAAAGAATTATACCTTTTAAACTGTGCCTTTCAATGAATTATACGATTTGTATAGACCTTAACCCTATATTTAACATACGAAATCAAACATAAGAGGTCCCATAATTATTTAATTTAAGCAGTTTCGTCTAGTAGTTATTATATTAGACACCATAAATCCCATAATTTTAAAAAAAATGTCACAATAGTCTCGTTATTATGTACAAATAGTATTTTGGTACCATAGTTTATAAGTTGGGCATCTATAGTCCCTTTATTTATAAAAGTTAGGTATTATAAATTATCAATTTTAATATTTTTAATACACTAAAAATGCTCATTTTTTTAAAAATTATATAACTAAAATTGCTTACTTTTCATAATAGCAGGACTTGTAATGCGTAACTAATAAATTACGGAACTAGGTGCTCATTTAAAAAAATTATAAAACATTGATATCTAACCCAATAATTACAGAATAAATATACTCGTTTGATAAAAATTATGAAATATCTAGAATTTTTTTCCCTCTAACATAAAAGTTCATACATAAAAATTCATAATTGAAAGGCATCATGCAGCATACTTTTACATTGTTATTTTATACCAAATCGCTTAATTATAGCCAGTATGTTTTTCTTTTGCCCTTTTTTTTTTTTTTTTTTTTTTATCTATTTCTTTAATCTTTTATCTTCTATCTTTTTTTTTCTTCCTCTATTCTTTTTTACTTATTTTTTATTTTTAAATGAATGTTGTAGCTGGAAAATCTCATAGGTGCTCTGTTACTTAATCGTATTCATTCCAAATTTTATTAAAGATTTGCAAATATGCCCTTATTTACTAGTACAATTTAACATCTTTAAACATGTGTTTAAAACGACTAGAAACTTTCAATTTTTTTAATAAATTTTATTTAAATTATTTTTAATTATAACTAACAAATATTATAAAATCACTTTTAAATTAAATAGGTAGAGATATCATAACAACTTGTATTGTTATTCTAACAATCATTTTTTATTAATAATAAATTTATTCAACAATAACAACACTAAAATTTAATTAATTAATTAATTATATAGATATAATATGCAATTCACATAATTTTATTATGATAATAACAAAAGTAGCTATGTCAATATCTACTATTCAATAATATATTGTAAGACAAGTTCTTAGGGGGAAAAAAGTTAAAACAAGTCATATATATATATATATATATATATATATATATATATATTTCACATTTTATTTTTTTTTGTTACTAATCAATGTTTAATTTTATCGTTTTATTTTGATAAAATTATTTATCAACTAATAATCAAGATTGTGTGTCAAATTAATTCTGCATTTTTTTAAAATTAATTTTTATTAGGGGTATACATAATATTAAATTGATTTTATTAGGGGTGTACATAATAACAGATAAACCAACCTACCCGATTAAAATTGAGTAGAGCCGAACTCTATGTTTATAGGTCCAAATAAGTTGATTTTGGTTTTAAAAATGAAAAAACTAACTTGTATAGGATTTGTTAAAGTTTTAAAATTTGCAAACCAATACTTAATCCAACCGATCTATATATTAAAAATACATATATTTATTTTTTATTTTTATACATTTATAATATATATATCAAATATGTTTATGATCATCAAATTTTAGTTGAGCTTTTATGTTAATTGAGAAGGTGAAGCAACTTATATTATTCTTCTCTGATGTTCATTTTTATAAATATATACTATAGCTAATAATAAAAAGTAATTACTTTTTTTCCCCTTGGATTATCAATAATTTACTCATTTTTAAGATTTATTGTATTCTTGAAAAATTGATGCAATTAAATCTTATTTATTAATTTAACACTAACATAAAGTTAAAATAATTTAACTATCAAACCGACATAAATAAATTGATTTAATATTATCTAAATGGCATTTACTTATTGATTTAACAAACTGGTATATTTTACTTATTGATTTAAAATAATCTTATATATGCCTATTTTACTTATTGATTTAATAAACTGGTATATTTTAATTCAATTAATATTTTAGGTAAAAACCAAGCAAATCATACCCTCACCCCTCCCCTAATTTCATATTGATTATTTACTTTTTCATTAATTTTTAAAAGACGAGAAAGAGAGGAGACTCACAAGTTAAATATAATGAATTAAAAGTCATATTACTGCTTGCAATTAAAGTAGCAAGAAATGTAAAAATGTAAAAATGTTGTTGGTGACTTTGAATCGTGACTGTTAAAAATAAAACTAATCCAAAATCCACAAACAATGTAATATATTGTGTAATATAGGGAACCTCTCCCTTTAATTAATTTATAACCAAAAGGCAGAAAAGCATGAGGATAATTGGAAAGCAAAAATTAATAATATTATTGTTGGGGGGCGTGTACGTAGCAGATAGTATATATTATTCTTGAAGACAAAAGTTTCTTATTCTAAATTGAGTCAGTTTGTTTGTCCAGTTGGCTTGACTTGTTTATGTTGTAAACAGAAGATGAAAAATATTTTTATATTATTATTTTATTTTATTTTTTAATTTTTAAAATAACATTTCAAATTTTATTTTCTAGATTTTTTATTTTTTTTTAAAAAATAACATTTCACAATTCACACTTTAAAATTCAACCTCTAACATTATATTTTTGTAACTTATAAGAAAACTTTAGTACATTGTATTAGAAAATGAGTATTTAGACTCATGGTCAAATAAAATTTTGAGGCATTATTTTTTAGTGGGATTCACTTGATATAAGTGTAAGGTCATGATTGATTTGGGTTCTCTTCAGCGAGGGCTTCGAAGTCATATATTTATATACTCAAAATGATATTGAAGTGAATGAAAAATTGTCTCAAAATTCAATCATTGAGAAAGAAAAATGTTCGTGATTTTTTGTTTATCCCATATAGGAAAAACACTAACACATGAAATGCTTTATATAGTATTTACTTTTCTGTGAGAGATAAGCTTGTGTAGCATAAAGGTTTTTTACACATGCGCCTTTAGGGAGGTGCAAATCTTAGAATTTTCGGCCCGAAAATTCGAAACTTCAATTGCGTGCCAGCACTTCCTACGGACACAAATGTAAAATTTAGTTCGTACAAATAGATTAAGTTTGGTGTTCTTAGGAAAATCGTTTACGGACCTCTATCTTTTTTTCATTTTATTGTAATTTACAGTTCTTATTTATTCTGTAATTTTAATTCAATTTATTCATTTATAATATTTAATTTTTTGTTTGTTTATTACGTTACTTCCTTCACATTGCTCTAAACCATGTCAGTTATTCTTAAACACAACTAGTGTGTCAAAATCTAATTATCCTTATATATTATAGTTGTATGTGTAAGTGATTTTTTATAGGTTCAAATTAAGATAACTGTGTTTTAATTAGTGGTGTCAAATGATATTTTAGTCTAACTCATTTAAAAATGAATTGAATTAAAATTGCCTAGTATAATATTTATATGAGCTGAGTTAAACTATAACTTATTTGAAAAATGAGTTGAATCTAAGTAATGTAGTTGTCCATTGATCTAAATTAAAATTGACTCATATAATATTTAGATGAATTGAGTAGAACTATAGATTATCTGAAATGAGTTGAATCTAATTGTCCATTGAACTGTTAAAGGAGAGATGTAGTAGAGAAATATAGAACCTGTAGGTTTGAACATCCCATCCAGAGAGATTTGCAGCTGCATGTAACTTTTTCTTCCACTCAGTCACGATTTCCTCCGTATTATCTTTCAAAAACTCAGCACTCTTTTTTAAACACTTTCCAAAAATTCCAAGTTGATGTCTAACCTCATGTGGTTTCACGTCATAAAAAACTGGGAAAATTTTACGAACGTTGACGACGTACTTGCATCTGAAAATATGCAAAAGCTCATCCAAACACCATTTGGAAGAAGCATAGTTGTTAGAAAAAACAACGATCACAAATCTCTATTCTTGTATTGTTTTGACTAGCTGATCGGAAATATCTAATCCCGTCTTAAGCTGGTCATCCATATAAGCATCAATGCCCTTTTTAATCAAAGCATTTTGCAAGTGCTTGGTGAAACCTCTCTGAGTGTCTCAACCACTGAAACTGAGAAATACATCATATTTCAATTCAGAGCTTGGTTTGGGATAGACAAAATTAGATTTGCTCAGCAAATAACCACTGAAACGGATAAGAAGACTAATGAGGATAATTATAATGGAAATTATAACAGTCATAATAATCACTAAAGCAATAAGATCATCAGGAGAATAAGTGTTTGGAGGCGGAGGAACCGTAACCATGGACGCCATTATTAATTTGAACATATAGCTAGGATCTTGTGAATTAACTAACAAGGGGTGGAGGCGTTAAGCAACAGGGTATATTATATATAATAGTAGGAAGCGGATGATATTGTTGACTTGTGAAATTGAACCAAGTCGTTTCTATGATCACATGGCCATCACCCATTCACTTTCCTAGTTAAATAAAATAAGGATAGTGGGTAGCACGAGTACTACCTTTAGGCAAAAGTGTATTTTAGTTTTATGTACTCTGCACGACAGCATAGATTCAAGAGTATAATAAGTATTCCTAATTTCTTTGTTGATATAAAATTATAAGGTCCGGAAATTAATTCTTTGGAATATACCTATTTCCTATGGATAAAAAATATATATTCTTTAATGTAAGAGAAGAATAACTATTCTTTCCCTCATAGGAATATAATTTATTATATATTTATCAAAAAAATAAGTATTCCTAATTTTTTTTTTTTTAATATTGTTAGATATTAGAGGGTATTTTGAAAAAAATTAAATTCACTCATCCATTTTTTCTTCTTCCAAGTAAAGGAATAGTAAATTCTATTCTTATTTTTAGTTTTATATCGCCAGTAACTATTATTCCTAATTAATTAATAATTTTAATTTCATGAAACGAACATACCTAAGTTTATTACTTATTTGAACGGATTATTGGTTTTTATTTAGCAATAATATGCTATATTTTGAAGGAGTAAAAATGATATTTAAAAAATATATATATTTACTTATTTTTACCAAAAGCAATACAATAAATATTTAAATACTTGATTTTGCTTACATTTGATTTTCATATTTAGAGGGTGTTTGTGAAATGAGTTTTTAATTGAAAAAAATAAGTTTTTTGGTGGTTTGCTAGGGACCTTAATGAGGTATCGCCGATGGCTCACTAAGGTGGCTCGCGATGATGAACATGGTAGATATGGGACTCGTTGGACATCCCTGATACTTCATGGTTCACTGGGGTGGTCAACGAGGCCGTGAGATGTTAGCGAGAGTACCAGAAGGTGAAAAATAAGTTATAAATATCCCATATTTTTCTCTATTTCATACACCTTCTTTTATACTTCTTTCTACATATTTTTAAGAGCTGATTTTTGTATTGTGTATTTTTTTCAATTGTGTGAAAAATAATTTTTGGAGTATGATAAAAATATTTTCACTTTTCTCGTATCACTAATACGTTGAGTGTGTTTTCGTATTAGTGATTCGAAGTTGATCATATCATTTGGATATTCTTGTAAAATCTTTTCAAAAGGAGATTCTTATCCTCAATACATCAATTGTTTTATGTATTGAGATATGGCTAGTGATGTAGTTTTTTTTAAATTATTTTATCAAATGGAGTTGCCAAAATAAGAATACATTGAGTGTATTTCTGATTGTTATTAAGAGGTAGAGATTTCTTGTAAACAATATGTTAAGTGTGTTTCCGTATTATTAATACGAGGAGTTTATTCAAAATCATTTCCTGGGTAATAATACATACTACTATTCACTCATACTAATCACAAGTACTAGTATCCCAGTGCGTGATGGTGTAGCTCTAGAAGTGAGCTAAATTCAGTGAAGATCAAAGTAAATGTAGTGATAGCCGGTGAGAGCAGCCTAGACAGTTAATATACGTAGTCACTAACTAATAGAATTATTTGGTATCTTACCTTATCAGGTCTATATTAATTGTTTATTTCTTTAAGTAAATTTGGATGCTGAGTGGTTATCTTAAGCAATTCGTAGATGTTACTACTTAGAATTGTAACCTAAGTTGGTTTATCACGTTACATTGTTGTGTTTGCTTCTTTGCTACAATAGTTAGTATAATCCTAGTATCTTCAATATATGTGATAACATATATAGACTATACTGAGATTTAAAGCATTTATTGCTTTGCCATATTGTTTGATACATGCCTTATTTGTTTATCTACTTTTTTTAATTTTTTATTTATTATTTCACTACCCGTACAAGATAAGCGAGTCCTTAGGTGTCTGTATCACCTAAATTTGATTGTTCACTAATTCAATTAGTATAAGAGCAGTACGTTCACCCTTGTTAGGCTTAACTGCCATAGTGTTAATCTAATTCCTGTACTTTTCACATACATCCACTATTCACCATGAAGGAGGGAACGTAGGTAGACCTCTCCTTCTCAATGGGCATAACTATGTCCATTGAAAGTCTCAAATCTAGGCTTTCTTCTAATTGATGGGAGACTGTATTTGGTATAAAGTAGAGAATGGCTAGATGCCTCCTACTAAAACTCTTAAAGATGGATCATTTTTCCCCAAGCCTATGATCGAATGGACAAAAGAAGAAAGTTGTGAGCGCAATTAGGATAGTAAAAGACTCTAAACACTCACTCGTGTTGTCACTCCTGAAAAATACAGACAAATTTTTCCTTGCACCATTTCTAAATAAGCTTGAAATAACTAGGAAATAATGCATGAGGGTACCTTTGTGGTTAAAAAATCAAAGTTGATAACTCTAAAGAGAGATTTAGATTGAGGAAAAGGAAATTTTTGACAACTTCTACGGCTGCTTTTTTGACGTCATCAATACTTCTTAAAATTTTGGTTGTCCAATTGATGAAGAACTTCAAGCAAAGAAGATTCTTTGTAGCTTGCCTCCTCATTTTTAAGAAAATGTTATTACTATTGAAACAACTATTAAATGAGAACCTTTGAAGGTTAACGTGATTGTTGCAGATTCCCAAGCCTATGAGATTTATCTCCTCCTCCCCAAAAGAACTACTTCTATTGATAAAGGAAAGAGCCTTGCGGTGAAGACCACAAAGAATCATAAAGGAAAAGAAAAATCTTCTATTGAAAGTGACGACTTATCCAGTTTGGATGAAGAAGAAATTGTTTTGTTAGCAAATAGTTTTAAAAAAATTTAGAAGCAAGAGGAACATTCTTGGTAAGTCAAGAAGGGAAAGCTTTAGTCGTAGAGATTCCAAAGCCAAAGTAGAAGACTTTAAAGAAGAAGAAGAGAGACCTTAGTCTAGAGGTCAAGTTAGGTCAGGTGTTATAAGTGCAAAAAACTTAGACATATTGATACTTAATGCAAGTTGAAAGGAAGAGAATTTGGCAAGAAAGATATGGTGGAAAAGGTTACTACTTTGGATAGTATTCGTAGTTCTAAAGAGGAAAAAAAGTAACTTTATAGCGTTTATGACAACTACAGATGATCCTCCCACTACGACCTCTCAATCTTTTAGATTCCTCGATGAGGACGAGCATGAGGAGCTCCTAGACACTTACAATGAGTTGCTTAGGGAGCACATTAAGGCCAATAAAGCTCGAGAAAAAGGTTTTGGAAAACCTTGGGGTTAAAGAAAAAGAGTTGAATTCTCTTAGAGCTAAATTTGAAAAGAAACAGTCTTCCCATAACCTAGACAAAGATGATCTCTCTAAGAAATGTGACGTTATGTAAAAAAGGATCAACGACATGGTTGTTGAGATAGAATCTAACAAGTCAAGGATGAGGTTTCTAGAACAAACCTTGAAGAGACTGTAAAATGCAAAAGATTAGTGGATACTTAATTCAGGTCTTTCAGAAGACAAAATTGAGAAAATCTCACTTCAAGGAAAGAAAGTTGAGATTCTAGAAAGTGAAAAGGCATATATTGCTCATGCCTTAGTTGAAAAAGACGAGGAGTTGCTAGCTATTAAAAATAAAGTAAAATGTTTAGATAATTTTGCCAAATTTCTTGAGGCATCCATTAAGAAAAAGGATGACCTACTCAATGCTTTGAGTGCAAAGTAGTTTAACCTTGAGAAGGAGTTGGAATACTCTAGGTCCACTATTAAGAAACTTCTGATGGGTACTCAGAAGCTAGATGAAATTCTTGTTGGCATTAAGGTGCCTGGTGGTAGATGCGAGCTAGGCTTTATTGATGATTGTTATTCATCTCCCTCTCAAACTTCATCTCCTTTAATTGCTATTTCTAGTTTTCTCTTTGTTAATTCTTAGATGTCTTTTGCTACTGCTTCTCTCTTCATCCGACAAGTTGCAAAAGATCCTCTTCACAAGATTGCTATTGCCAAAGGTAAAAGGTAAAGTTACTGTGAAAGGTAAGTCACAGGTGGCATTCCAGTCAATCTCTTCTAGGAGTGTGAACATCTCACTTCCTGCTTCTTCTTCTCATCATGCCGATGAAGGTCTATTACCATTACCTACAAGCTTCATCCCTTCTTGTTACCACTGCGATAAGCTTGAGCATATTAGACCCCAATGTGAGAGATTGAGTTCTCATCCTCCTGTGAGACTCAATGGTGGCATTTCTACCACTCCCTCTCTTCTTTAAGTTACCCCTTGGAGAAAGAAACCCAATTTCTATTGCTCTCTAGTTTGTACTTGTCATTCTCGTGGTACTGTTTGCCACATTTTCAACCAATGTTCGAGATATGTTCGGAGTTGTACGAGGAGATATCCCCCTCACTCTTCTCATTATGACTTCTTAGGATGTACCTATTGGGGTTCATTTGAGCATTTCATTTCTATACGCATTATGCACTGGCGACATAGTAAACAAAGGAAAAAACTTTTTTAACAACCCTAATAGTCGCATGTATGATTGCTTGACAAGTCATTTGAGAATTTCTAAAAACTCTCGAGTGGTTCATACTCTACATGCTCATATGAATCAAAGATTACATTATGCTCTTATTGCCCCTCATCATTTTTTTTAGAAGGAGAGAAGCAATTTAATCATACTATTTTTGAGTGTGAGTCAGTTTAATTTGAGTTATTTTTTATGTTCTCTTTATTTCTTGTAGCATTTTCTGCATGTATTTATTTTCGTGTTTATTTACTTAAATATTCTTATTTATTTGTCTCTTACTACTTAAATATTCTTATTTATTTGTCTCTTACTCTTCTTTCTTTAAAATAAATGTTACTAAATCTTAAAACAAATTTTTTTGTTATTTTTTTGAAAATTTTCTTTTAAGAGCTTTTCTCTCTCCTCACCCATTAGTTTTGCTCGCCGAGGTCTCGCTGACTGTTTACTTGGGGTTTGCTGAGGTCTTGCCAAGTTTGTGCTTATAGACAATCACGGATACCTTGCCAACTCCCCTTCGCGAAGAGTCCGTGAGGGGTTAGCAAAGTGTACGAATTTTCTTTCCTCATTTGTTTCAAATGCCAAAATTTTTTAAATATTTTCTACCTTCTAACTACCTTTTCATTACCTCTAAACTCTTTTACTCCTCTTTTCAAATCAAAATGCCTAGACAAACTAAAAGATTTCGCACCAACCAAGATGAAATTTGTCCATCTTCTCAACCAAAAAAGTCTCTATCTTTTATTTGTGAGTGCTCAGTCTTGATTGAAGATTTTCTACTATCCAGGAAAGGTTTCATAGTTTTCTTGGCTTACTCTTTGCATTCTTAGTTAATCCTAAGGCCCCACTTTTGTTACAGAGTTCTATTATGTGATTCATGCTCATCAAACACTTCACGTATCTATTTCTTTTATTTGAGGGGATGTGTCACCTTCTTTGGAGATAATATCTTAAATCTATTATCTCTTTCAAAAGTGAAAAATGTTTATTTTCCTTTTTTTTTAATAGGAAAATCTTAATGTTGTCAAATTTTCTTATGACCTTAAGCATCTTAAAGCTCAAAATCAATTTAATATGGCTACTAGACTTGCTGGACCTCATATACAGTATTTTGGTGATTCTGTTCCTCTTAACAGTTCTTCTTTTAATTGCATGCTTATTTAAGTTGTATATGCTTACGTGTTTCCTTGTACATATGTTTCTTTTGTGCCTAATACTAGATGTCACTTTCTTTTTGCTATTCTTGATAGTGAGCCTATAGATCTCGCTGGTATTATCTTTAGGACCATTATTTGTCATTCTTTCTCTCCTTATTCTTCTAATCTTCATTACCTTTATTTGATCATTTGTGAGAGACAATCTACTTTTATGATTTCATTGAAGTTTTTATTTTTGGTCATACTCCCCTTTCTATTAGACACTTTTAGAAATCATGCCAAAACTTTTTGAAACTAAGGCCTTCTTCTTCCTTGTCTCGAAATTCTTCTCTTTCTATCCCTTGTAGTTCTCTTTCTATTCCTTCTCTTCAATCTTTTTAGACTCCTTTTCTAAGTGAAAAGGTGGATGCTTTGACTGTACGCTTACACAAGCTGCTTGAAGAACTTGTAGACAATCGTCAAGAGAGCATATTACACCGTCAACTAGTGATGAACCTTAATGATAGGATGAGTAGAGTTGAGTGACAACAACAACCTTGACATGGTTCTTCATAGTCTTTAGGGCTCACAATACTCTGTTTAGCCTTTTGGTAGAGTGCATCATTCTCAGATTCATTCAGTTGGAGTGAGTACTAGTGCTCTGCTTCATGAATCAAGACATTCAACTTCCTCAGTCAATAGGTTCTTTCAATCGATTGTTTGATGAGTTTGGTATTCATGGAGCTAAATATTTTAACCTAATACAGCCTTCCCAACCATTTGACAGAAGGGAGTCCAACATTAGCTCTCAACGTAACCCTAATAAAGATGAATATCTTAGTTTTTCTTTATATTTTATTTATTTTTCAAAAAATTGTGATAAATTATTTAAATTTAATAAAATGTGATTTCTTTGTTATGTGCTTATTTTTGTTCTTTACTTATGCTTTATTTCTCTCTGCATATGTTCATGAGTGAATAAGATTATTGCATGGTTGTATGCCATCTCTCCCTCATATAGGGATGTTTTTCTACATTGCTTAGATCACATCTTGTTATCTGACTTGTAAGCATTCAGAGGGAGTATTGAATGAAGTCAAGGGGAGTTTGCATGTCTATGAGTGCTTAGTCTGTTGGTGTGTACCTATGTAGGGGTAACATGATAGTAGTTGGTTAGACTATACGTAGTTCTATATATACATTCACAAGTATGTGTTTGTTTCATATGTGCAAGTTATAGATGTACCTTTGGACTTTTTAGCTCACTAGGAGTTGGACTTAGCATCAAGATGGAAGTGTCGTTGATTCATGAAGATGGATGGACTACTACAAGATGGACACATGTGGAGTATATGTGTGTTAGGGTGTCTGGTCAGTGTAGGAGTTTATTCACGGGAATAAATTTTTTTAGATCATCTTGCATGAGTATATTGCGTATGATTCTTTACTTATATAGGATGTGCAGTGTTTTGCCACGAAAATCCAAAGAGGGAGATTGTAAGTTCTATAATTTCCCTTGAGTCCTTGTTGGAATTTTCATGTGCAAAACATAAAGTCTATTTATTTTACTTAGTATTTCTATCTAACTCTTTGTAAAGTACTTTGCTTGTGATTAGTATCGTACACACTTAATTAGATTTTGACACTTTGTATGTTTGCATATTACATACACCACAGATTGGTTGGGAGCACTATAGGGTGGTTGGGAATAGGGGTGTCTGCGGTCCGGTCCGATTTATAGCAACAAAAAAAACTAAACCAAACTGATTCGCTAATAAAATTTTAAAACCAAACAATCCAATCCAGTTTAGTCTGATTTTGTTAATGGTTTTTAACGATTTTTTAAACTTTTTTTTGAATAGAAAGGTGATTTTTTTTCCAACTATATACTATTCCTAATAAACTTATATAGATCATCATCACCTATATGTATATATATATATATGTGTGTATGTATGTATGTATGTATTGATGAGTGCTCGAAAAATACTAATATTTAGTGGTTGCTTAATTGTTTAGAAATAGATTTATTATTTGTTGTTTATTCGATTAATTTTATAAATCTATCCATTCGAAATCACGGGTATGGTTTGGTGCATTTTAGGTGTTTTTAGTGTCAAAATGAGTTGAATAATGCAAATATGTAAGCCTTACATATGTAAGACGGAACACTTACGGCCCTCAGATTACAAGTTACGGGCTAAATGAGACAAATATGTAAGCCTTACATATCGAGTCATCACATATGTTAGGGGGTAAACATGAAGAAAAGGAAGGCAACACACGCCGCGGCGAGGAAAAGTCATGCCGCGGCGGGGAGCTCTTGGGTTTTGACATTATTTCCAGAATTTGTGTTGTGCCGCGGCGGAAAAAATGTGTGTCGCGGCATGCCTATTCCTAATATAATCAGGATTTGTGTAAACCCTTACATCTATATACCCCCTTAGACTCCCCCTTACAACTCGAACAACTCGAATTCAACTCTTACACACAATAATTTTGAGACCAAACAAGTAATTCACTCAGTTTTTGGGAGCTTTTCCACACTCAACGAAGTGAGAGAAACCATTCTAAGGATCCAAGGAAGCCGTCGACAATCGAAGATAAAGCTTTTGGAGAAAAACGTTATTCCATCCATAAGCGGTATTTAGATCTAGGTTTTCCTTGTTGTTATAGAATTCTATTTTCTTCTTCTTTCGTTGAAGTGTATGATCATATTATATTTGTCTATGAATTTTAATATGAACATGAGCGGCTAATTTTATTATGGATGTTTAGTTTGTGTTGCCATGTTTGCTAGAATTGTGTATGGTATATATTTTATTTATTTAATATAAATGAATTACCTTTTGATTAAGAGCATGTTTAGATATTTAATTATGAATTATCATGGGCCAATTTGAGATTCGTAGTTAGGTTGAAAAATCTGATAATCTAGTTATAGGAACGTCACCTTAACTTTATTCCGAAACACTTAATCAAAGCTTCAAATTAGTGACTTAGTCATAGCATTAGTTTGATTGGCATTTATTTTCTTGCGCATAATTTGATTACTATTTGATTTACCCCGATCGAAGGCAGTTAATTAGTTAATCAACAAAGAGATTTACCACGATCGAAGGCAGTCTCATAATTAAAAGGAAAGTCGGTAATATTGTTTATTCAAGAACGTTCATGTTATTTCACCATACATTTTCGATGCAAGCATGACCAACTAAACTAAACGTCCATACATCCTTCATTGATTTTTAATCCATTTGAATTGATTGTTAAATTGCGATTTTGTTTTTGTTTAATTGTTTGTACCTTGTTCCCGTCACAAATCAAACACCTTTTTATAGTTTTACTAGGTTTAGGACTCTAATTGCTTAGAGTTTTAGTTTCACTATAACTCTATTTAACTAGTATTTTATTTGCATTAGAACTCTATTTAGATTAAGAAAAGAGTTATTTAGAACCACTGCAATTCCTTGAGAGACCGATCTTGGAAGTTTCTTATCACTTTTCTACGAGTGATTCGTACACTTACGAGTACTAAATTTAACACATCATATATATATATATATGTGTGTGTGTGTGTGTGTGTGTATACATATGAAAGTTGAATTGAATATATAGATATAAAATTGTCGGCAATAAATATTAAATTTCTGTGAAGTACTATAATTGATCTATAACATTAATGCTAGTTCTCCACTAGTAGCCTCCCTTTCTTTTCCCCCAACCCCAAATTAAACACATTTAGTACTAACGCAGTGTCTTGTAAGTTGAAGCCTGTGAACTGTGAAGTACCACAATTATTTGGTTTTTTCATTTAGTTAGTGAAATGGAACAATATGATTTAAGACAATCTATGAGAGAAAAAGCTTTATCACTACAAGCAATGTTATTAGCAAACCCACCAATATCTCAAAAGTCTAGTAGTAGTACTAGTGGTTCTTCTTTTTCTCACATAATTTTATGGGGAAATGTTATAATTGTCATTTTAACTGTGTTTTTGGTTGTTTCTTTTTACTATATATATATATATATATTAAAAATAATTTTAATTATCGATTTGGTTCGATCCGGTCTGGTTTAAAACTTGATATAGACAGACTGAACCGATAGTAAAATAGTTTGGAATAAAAAAACCAAATCCGACCATTTGAATTATAAAACTGCCTGGTCCGGTTTGGTTCGGTTCGATTTTTTGGTTTTAAACGGTTTGTTTCGATTTTTAGACACCACTAGTTGGGAGCACCACGAGGTGATTGAGAGCATGTATTATGCATATTAATTTGTTCTTACTTACATATAATTTTTACATTTGGCAGTGTTTTTGTATTTTCAAATGGATAAGTTTTTAATTGAAAAAATAAGTTTTTGGTGATTCGTTGAGGAACTCGTAAAGGTCTCGCAGGTGGCTCCCTGAGGAGGTCAATAAAGGGTTTACGAGGGTGCACAAGATGGATCTATAACTCGTTGGACCTGACTGATACTTCGAGTGGAGGGGGGTTTGCTGGGGAGGTCAACAAGACCTTCTAAAGGGTGTATAGGTATTGTTCCATCCATTATCTTTTAGCAAGATGGACATCTCACCTCATACTTCTTCTCATTGTGACAGTGATGGTCTATTCCCTCTACCTACATGCTTTATTTCTTCATGTCAATACTACAGTGAGCGTGGGCATATTAGACCTCATTGTGAGAGATTGAGTTCGAGTGAGACTCAATGTTGGCACTTCTGCCTCTCCTTTTCCTCCCCTGATACTCCTTGAAGACAAAGACCAAGTTTGTGGATTTTTAAATAGTCAAGTTTTTAATTGATAAAACAAGTGTTTGGTAGCTCTCTAGGGACCGCACTAATGGCTGGCAGAGGTAATCTGCAAGCATGAACAGGGTGGATTTGTAGCTTGTTGGACCTCGTTGATACTATGTAAGGGTTCGCAAGGGTGGTTCGTGATGAGTGCTTCAAAAACACTAATGTTCTGTGATTTATTGTGCTTAATTGTACAAATAGATTTGATTATAACGCTTTTACTTAATTATTTACATAAATCTATTATTTTGAAATTACGGGTATATTTTGTGTACTTCAGGTGTTTTTAGCTTCAAAAGAGATGAATAATGTAAGCATACGAAGATGAGACACTTGGAACACTCAAATAGCAACCTAGGACCAAAAAAGACTAAGGCATGTAAGCCTTACATCAGAAATCAACTAGTATATAAAGGTTACGTACGTAAACAAGAAAATCAACTTGTGTCGCAGAAGAGATTTTTGTGTACTATGGTGCACTGCTCTTGGATTTTTGGATGGGGCAATTTCTATGCTTGTGTTGCGGCTGATAAAGAGTTGTGCCAAGGTGTGCATGTATTTTTGGAGAGTCCCAATTATGTACAATTCTTACATCTACAAAACAACCCTTACGTTTTCAACATTACATACAATTTTGCACACAATTTGGGGACGATTTTCTACTAATCTAAAATAGGTTTTGGAGCTTTGCATATCCTAGAAACAAGAATCCTTTAAGTTCAAAGATTAAGCTTTTGGGAAAATAAACATTTTTCAAGTAAATTGTGGTATCTAAATTTAGGTTACTTATTGTTGTTAGATATATCTTCTTCTTCTTTTCTCTCTAGAATATTGAACACTATTTTGACCTATGTTTTGTTATGTTTTTAAGCAATCATTTTATGTTTTATTTTATTATTTTCATGTTTTGGAAGGTATTTATGTGTTTTATAGGTTTTTAGACTCTTAGAAGAATATTGGATTGAAATGATACAAAAAAGTGAAAATAGAATAACAAAAGCCAGAGAATGCAAGCCTTACATTAGGAGTCATCAATTACGTAAGGGTTATATACGAGGCGAGCACAATAAGGCGTGCCACGGCAAAGAAATATGTGCGCCGTAGCGAGGAGCTCTAGGGTTTCATTCTAAGAAACCAAAATCAACACGCTCTGTCACAAGGAATATGTCCGCTGAGGTGAAGAAGTCCCTGTGTGTTGTGGCCCGCGTGCCAAAATTGCACAAAAATCCTAACATGCGTGTGCCAGTTCACTCCTAGAAATACCACATTATACCTCTCCCAAACACAAGTTTTTGCAACCATTTTCCTCTTTACCTTAGCTGCTATGGCAGCTGGGGTTTTCACCCAAAAACAACCCAAAATCAAGAGAAGACCCTTCATTGTTGAAGCTACTCTAAGGAATTGAGAAAGGGGACCAACCAACTTTAAGGAATTGGAGCTAGAGGATTCATTGCGATATTTTTATTGTAATATATTTTTCTTCTCTTTGATTTTGTGTTTGCCTCCCATGACTAAATTGATTGGCACTAATTTAGTTATGGTTGGCTAATTTATATATTTGGGGTATTAGTATTGCTTCCAACGATTAGAAAGATAATTTTTTAATTTAATGATAATTGAGTTTTGGATTTAATTCTTATTCATGTTATTAATATTTCTAATTATGAATTAATAATGGGAAAAATCTTGATTTGTAGTTAGAGAGAATATGTTAGAATTTAGGTATTAGAAATGTCATCTTTGTTTGATTGTGCATTATGAACAAGTACCTAATTTAATTGCATTGATTTGTGTTAGATTAGGTGATTATAATATTTCCTTAAGGTAATTTCAATTGATTAATTAACGATCCAGATCAAAGATGTTAATTAATAGATTGTAGTAAAAATTACCATTGATTTTAAATTTTTTAGGTTTAGAGGAAAAATCATTAAATCTAATTTTAAACTGAATTGCTTAATTTATTATTTTCATGAATGGATAGCGAACTAAGACTCCCATGTACATCCATCATCCCCACCTTGGTCGTGATTTCTTTTATTTGCATTTTATTTTAGTAATTGAACTAATTTAGGAATTTATAATATTTTCTACAACCAAAAATTGTTAGAATGTTTAGGATTGTTTGTTCGACTAAATAAGAAAATAAAAAATCACCGCAATTCCTTAAGATACGATCTTGGGAGTATACTTATCACTCATTACAAGTGATTCATGCACTTGCAAGCTTCTTATAAAATGCAAAATTTGACTATCAAGTCATTGTGTATCAAGTTTTTCGCCCTGATGCCGAGGAATTAGCGTTTTAAAGTGTTTATTTGTTTTCTATTTAGCTTGTTTTTCGTATTTCTTTATTTTTGTGATTTCTTTTTAGTTTTGTGATTTTTGTTAGTATTTGTGTTTTGAATTTTTATTTTAGTTTCTTAAATGTTTTTATTTGTTTGAGTCATTTGTTTTAGTTTTTTATTTTATTTTGATTTATTCTGTTATTTATTTGCTTTTCTGAGATATATTTAGTGTTTTGATTTCTTTGTTATTTTTGTTAGTATATGAAAGGTATCATTCATAGACTACATCAACATATTCAAAAGTGCAGTTAATCAGGATGGATATTGATATCCAAGAGCCAATGCTCAAAAAATTTTTGAAGAGCCACGACTCATGTAAAATATGGAGGTATGTGATATTTGTGGTTTATATGGACATGATACTAATGTTTGCGCTTTTGTTAGTGATTACCATTCATCTACCAATCGGGATTTCAATCTTAATGAGGGATCTCATCCACTTTGGTATGATCCCTATACCTATATTCATGAATTTGGAAATTACCAAAATTTTTCTTGGGAAGCAAACACTAACCTACATTATGTCCCATACCCAATACAAGGCTTTAATTTCAATCCTTATGACCTACCATTCAACCTAAGAAACTAACCTTAGAAGAGAACTTGAATACTTTTATTCAAGTTAGTATGGATTCCTTAGAGGATTCTTTGTTAAGGATAGAAATACAAGTTAGGCAACTAGAGGAACAACTTCTAGCACAAGAAGAGTTACCCAACCAAACTGAGAAAGTGAAGGATGACACAATCCTTCAAAGTGGTAAAATTTTTAATGAAAGTTATTTTCCTAAAATTTTTAACAATTTACCACTTTATGTAGAAAATACAGATAGAAAGCGAGCAATTTTCAAAGAAGGTTAAGTTGAGGAAAATCATATTCTATAACCTTCTAAGGAGAACAAGGATGAATCATCTTCACCTCAATGCCGCACAAGGCACCTAAGACTTGCATATCCCCAAATCCTTGATGACCACACACTTCAAGATCTTTGATGATGGTAGATAGAAATGGATCTTTGTGTCTTGTTAAGAAGTTAAAGAAAGCACTTGGTGGGAGGCAATCCACTATTTTAGGTAATATTTTTTTTTCTTTTAGTTTAGTTAATTTTCTATGTGATCATTTTAAATGCTTTGCTGAACATGTGCGTAGTTGAAAACATTGAGGACAATCTTTAGTTTAAGTTTGGGGGTACAAATAGGTCCAATAAATTTTTTTTGATATAAAACTATCATGTTTTATTGTTAATTTAAATTGAGTAATTGGATCTTTATACATATTTTGTTTGATTTCTTGAACATATTCAAGGTTAGTTGTAAAAGTTGGTTTTTGTTCATAGTTTATACTTCATGCTTTTTAATATTGAAATTGAGATGAGCCCAAATCATGTATTTAAGATTCAAATAGTGGAGACTATCTTGTGAGATGATTATTGAGCCAATAACTTTTTATTCTGAGAGATAATCGTTATTCTATTCTTTTAAACACTTTTATTATTACTTCAAATTGTTAGATGATCTCTATAGATTTTTGCATTGAATGTTAGGATTTTAAAAATTTAATGAAGAATTATATATCTATTTGTATTGCCTAGATTAAATGATTTGAGTAAAATTTTAAGTGTTTGCCTATTTCATTCATGCTTGACTTTAAAAGATATAAGGGAATTCCTATTGCCAACACAAAAGAGCCAAAAATTTTCCATTTACAAATACACATGTATTTGGGTCCATAAAAATAAAAAAAAATAAAATTATTGTGACCCTAAAGTTCTTCAAATGGTGAAATGGTTAATACAAAAAAAGAAAAATAAGAAATAATTTCCCTTGAAGTCAATACATTTTCATTCATTCTAGGGCATACACTTGAAGTTTTTGCTTGAGGATTTTAATTGATGAATGAGACTATAATGTGATTTCTTCATAAATCCTATCATTTGATTCCTTTCATGAGATCAATGTTATGCACTTTTTGAGCCTTTATTGTTTAATCATATGCGAATCTATTAGCTCATTTCATTACATAACTTCTATTCGCATATACTTTGTTGAGTATTTGAACCCATAGAATCAGTGTGATATTAAGAGTGAATATTGTGAGGAATAGAGTTGAAGCGAATTCGGATTCTTAACACTAGATTTTATTGAATCAATATTGATATATATATATATAGCATTGGAGTATGCACTAGTGATGCGAAACTAATTTGCATGATGAATCTTTAATGTGTTAAGATGATTGGATAAACTTATGTATGAGCCTCGATTATAAACTGAGAATAAATTGAAGCTTGAAAAATTTTAATGATTTAAGTTTGTAGTTTTCATATGCAGTATTGTTAGTTGTCGTTTTAGTTTTTCTTTTAGTTGGATGTGTTTGTGGGTATCATCATTGGAAACTCTTACGAGACTTTAACTCTTCCACTAAGGAAACTTAGGGGTTTAAAGGCTTGTTGCATATGCTAAATGCAACTATTACAATCCACAGAAGTGATTTAGGTTAGTATAGTTTAATTTTAGTTTTGTTAGAAGACTAGCAAAATGTAGGTTTTTGGGTATTTGATGAACACTATTTGACCTATGTTTTGTTACATTTTTAAGCATTCATTTTATGTTTTACTTTATTATTTTCGTATTTTGGAAGGTATTTATGTGTTTTGTCGATTTTTGGACTCTTAGAAGAATATTGGATTGAAATGACACAAAAAGAGTGAAAATGGAGTAACAAAAGCCAGAGAATGTAAGCCTTTCATTAGGAGTCATCAATTATGTAAGGGTTACATACAAGGCGAGCACAACAAGGCGCGCCACGGCAAAGAAATATGTGCGCTGCGGGGAGGAGCTCTAGGGTTTCATTCTGGGAAACCAAAATCAACGTACGCTGTGGCAAGAGAATATGTGCGCCGTGGCTAGGAGGTCCCTGTTTGCCCAAAAAATCAAAGCTCGTCATGGTAAGAACAAATGTGTGCAGCAGCCCGTGTGTCAAAATTGCCCATAAATCCTAACACGTGTGTGCCACTTCACTCCTCCTATAAATACCACATAATACCTCTACCAAACATAAGTTTTTGCAATCATTTTCCTCTCCACTGTAGCTGTTGTGGTAGCTGGGTTTTCCACCCAAAATCAAGAAAAGACCCTCCATTGTTGAAGCTACACCAAGGAATTGAGAAAGGGGATCAACCAATTTCAAGGAATTGGAGCTAGAGGATTTATTGGGGTATTTTTATTGTAATATCTTTTTCTTCTCTTTGATTTTGTGTTTGCCTCCTATGACTAAATTGATTGACACCAATTTAGTTATGGTTGGCTAATTTATGTATTTAGGGTATTAGTATTGCTTCCAATGATTAGAAGAATAATTTTGTAATTTAATGATAATTGAGTTTTGGATTTAATTCTTGTTCATATTCTTAATATTTCTGATTATGAATTAATGATGGGCCAAATCTTGATTTGTAGTTAGAGAGAATATGTTAGAATTTAGGCATTAAAAATGTCATATTTACTTGATTGTGCATTATGAACAAGTACCTAATTTGATTGCATTGATTTGTGTTAGATTAGGTGATTATAATATTTCTTTGAGCTAATTTTAATTGATTAATTAATGATCCAAATCAAAGACGTTAATTAATTAATTGTAGTGAAAATTACCATTGATTTAGAATTTTTTAGATTTAGCGAAAAAATCAATAAATCTGACTTTAAATTGAAACTCTTAATTTGTTCTTCCATGAATGGATAGCGAATTAAGACTCTCATATACATCCATCATCCCCACCTTGGTTGTGATTTCTTTTATTTGTACTTTACTTTAGTAATTGAATTAATTTAAGAATTTACAATCTTTTCTACAACCAACAATTATTAGAATGTTTAAGATTGTTTGTTCGACTAAATAAGAAAATAAATAACGTTTTCAAACCACTGCAATTTCTTGAGAGACAATCTTAAGAGTATACTTATCACTCATTACAAGTGATTCGTGCACTTGCGAGCTTCTTATAAAATACAAAATTTAACTATCAAGTCATTGTGCATCAAATGTATGTTAGATTATATTTATATTTACTATCATGAGGTCTTTGGGTACCATGTTTGTAATATTTATTTTGGTGAATGTTTTAATAGCAAATAAGTAAAAATTACTTTTTTAATAAGAGTTTATGTAGAGATTTATTGTGAATACTCATGGGCCAATTTGAAGTTCATAAATGAATTGAAAAATCTGTGAATTTAGTTTTAAGAACATCACCTTAACTGTATTTTGATAAACTTAATCAAAACTTCAAATTGATGATCTAGTCATAGCATTTGTTTGATTGACATATTTTTTTTTTGCATAATTTGATTGCTAGTTAATATATCTGATCTGTAAGATATTAATTAGTTAATCACCAAAGAAAATTACTTGATTTGTAGGAATTTTCGTAAATAAAAGAAAAGCTTGTAATCTTACTTTATTAGATCGTTCATATTGATTCTCAAGACAGTGAATAAGTGAAAAAGAGAATAGCATAACACAAGTTGATAAAATGTTTAAAATTTTTGCTTTAAAAACTAATACCTGTTCGTTTTAAAAATATAAAATTTATAATACTAATTGGAATTAAATTATGAATATTTTTTTTAAAGAGTTAGGTAGATTTGAACGCTAAATGCATTAATATTAAAAAATGCAACATAATATTGTGACAAAATGAATAAATTATAACTATTTAAAAATAATAAAAGAGAAGTATTAAAAGAGATGAAATATTATTTTAATTTTAATATAGTATTTTCTTTTCTTTTTAATTTTTTTATTTAAAATTTAATTTAATTTCATTTTGACCTAATGGGCTGGCCCTAACCTAGCTCAAATTTTTTTGGATTATTTAAATTGGGCTAAAACAAGCCTAAATTTAATTCAATTCGTATTCAATTCGAATTCGATTCAGTCAATTAAATTATGGCATAAATTATCATCCCTAATTACTACATGATTTTTTTGACCGGCAAAATAACAAGAAGATTGAATGCTGTTATACTGTATTTAAAGAGGAATGCTAAAAAAAAAACGTTTACACTTTAAAGTACTGATTTGTTGTTATGATTATTATAATAATTTTGGTAATTTAAAGTACTTTCCTTTTTTTTTTTTTTTAAATGTAGATTTTATGGATGTATTTTTATTTTAAATCAGTAAAATTTATTTGTTCAAAAAAAAAAAAAGGTTAGACATGATAACACGAGACAAACACAATATAATACAGATAATATTTTTAGTCATAATTAATCAATAATTTTTTTTAAATATCTTGTAACTTTTTACAATTATAATAGACATCAAGAAAAAATTAAGTAAATATTTTTCATACGTCAACTAACAGGTAAAAATACATTACATGATTTATATTGAGACATGATAAGATAATATGACACAAATACGATAAACTTAACACGATTATCATCGTAAAGTTTAAAAATTTAGTGCAAATATAATTTAAACGTGAGAACTACTATATAATTAGCTAGTCCTAGGGAAAAATGGTTTTTAATTATTAGAACTTGAGGATATATTCTTACATAAAAAGGGGCATTAACACGTTAATATAGAACAAATTAGGGCATTAACACATTAATATAAGAATAGTTGACTCACTTAGAGAATTAATTTTCAAATAACTTATAACATAGTATTACAATTAGAGATATTTAAAGGCCCAACAATATCAATTATTAAATTGCAAGTATTTGAGTTAAATGGTACATAGTCAACACTTGTAGAAGAGTGATACATGTATAAAATTATAGTTAGTCATTCTTTAAAAAATTTAAGCTTTTAGAATAGCCGGTGACCAACAATAATCTCAATTATGAATGAGTGATAAATGTATAAAATTATAACTAATCATCATCCTCTCAGCTACGTGAACTTTAAAAAAAAAAATTAGTTTTCTAACAAATTTTAACAACAGCCCGGCCAGCAGTTGAGTGTTATAATAAGTGTTATGCTATTGCTAACCAAGATGACTATTTTTAAAAGAATGAATATCTATACTATTTATGTAGTTTTAACTACAATTCTTATAATGTTTGTATGTTTGTTTTGTTATAATATCTTGTTAAAAATTATTAGAAATTTATATAAAAATTTAAGTTATTAAAAGAAAAACAATTATACTTTTTATATATATTTATCAAATATATACTATATGAAAAGAGACTTGATGTCTCTCAATTATAGTCGTACTTTTATTTGTTTTGAAATTTTTTAAAAAAAACTTATTTATTTTGTTTTTAATTTATAATAATACTATTTGTAATTTTTTTTATTATTTGATCCATGTGGTTTCCATGATCACACAGCGAACAACTCCTCTTTTTGAATTTTTTTTGGCTGGCGAAGACAATAAAATAGTATACACATATAATATTATTATTACATGGTCATCACTCCTTTTACAGAGCAACAGGGTCATAGTTTAGTTTTTTTTAAATTCAAAATTCTTGATGTTATTATTTCGGTCATATTTCTACTAAACTATAACTTTTTTAATTAAAATTAGTTATTTATACAATAATAAATAACGGACATAATGACTCGGATAGAAATTAAAAATTAGAATTTCAAAAAATTTCAATTTTGATTATTTAATCATTCTTTCATAACTTTCGTTTTTTTTTTTTATAACTAAAACAATTACAAATTGCATATAGTTATGTTTTTTATACTTCTTCTAAATTTAAATTTTTTAATTAAAATTAATTCTTATGGAATAATAAACAACAAACACAATAACTTAGTTAAACTAAAAACTAAAATTTTAAAAGACTTCAGTTTTGATTATTTGATCACTATTTCATGTATACCTTTTTTATATTAAAATAACATAGGCAGGTTTCATCACACTTTGTTTATTACATTATTATTTTTTTTAATTTTTTACTCTCTTTAATAAATATATATATATATCTTCTTATTCTATAAAAAGTAAGTTATTAAATTAAGAATAGTTAGATTTTTATTTCTTTTGCAGTATTCTTAAATATTTATCTAATAAGGTTTCTCAGAAAATAGTTGGAACTCAAATATTCAAATAAAGTAATTAAATATTACTTGTAAATAAAATCATATTATGTATTTCATATAATTAATAATTTTTTTTCACAATATATTTAAAATATTGTAATAGAAATAAATTATCTTAAAAAAAAAAAAGTTTACTTTCTATATTAAGTTTTGTTAACTCGAAAAATGTAAATTTGAATTTTAGATATAACCACCCTACATACTTATATAACACATTAATATAGATGTGTAACTGAAACATAAAAAAAGTTGAAATTAGGCTCATTTATCTAAAGGCATTAAAATAAAATATATTGTATAGTATTGCATTGACTATATTAAAAGTTTTCTCATGTTATACAACCTTTGTCTTCTTAATTTAAATATTTAAGCGTGACATTGATACTTGCAATTTGCAAATAAATTATAATGTACTCGTTATGTTTGAACAGTAACTGATATGCATTCCATCAATAAAATAAAAAGTAAAATAAAGACTTTTTTAATGAAGTATAAATAAAGATACTTACTAAAAAATGAAGAGATAAAGTAATTTAAAATGTCACATGATAATATAAATTTTTTTTTATATACACGATAATAGAACTTTGACTATTACATAATACATAATTCTCAAAACAATAAATAAGTGAAAAAGAGAATAGCATAACACAAGTTGATCAAATGTTTGAAATTTTTGCTTTAAAAACTAATACCTAATTGAATTAAAAATATAAACTTTATAATATTAATTGGAATGAAATATGATCATTATTTTTTGTTTAAAAAGTTAGGTAGATTTAAACACTAAATGCATTAATATCAAAGAATGTAACATAATATTGTGACAAAATGAATAAATTATAACTATTTATTCATTTCATCTTATTTTTTAAAAGAAAAAGGAAGAAAAATAATTAATATATCATAAAAGAGAAGTATTAAAAGAGATGAAATATTATTTTAATTTTAATATAATATTTTCTTTTATTTTTAATTTTTTTATTTAAAATTTAATTTAATTTTATTTCATTTTTAGCTAATAAGCTGGCCCTAACTAGCTTAAATTTTTTTAGATTATTCAAGTTAAGTTAAAGTAAGCTTAAATTTAATTCAACTCGTATTTAATTTAAATTTTTTAATTTAAGTTTGATTCTATCGATCAAATTTTAGCTCTGTCACCCTCACCCTGATACTATATACATTTTTTTGACCGGCAAAATAACAAGTTTGAGTGCTATTATACTATTTAAAGAGGAATGCTAAAAAGAACGTTCACAATTTAAAGTACCGATTTGTTGTTATGATTATTATAATAATTTTGGTAATTTAAAGTACTTTCCTTTTTTCTTTTTTTTTTTTATGCGGATATTATGGATGTATATATTTTTATTTTGAATCTGTGAAATTTATTCCTTAAAAAAAAAAAGTTAGATATGATAACACCAGACGAACACAATACAATATAAAAAATATTTTAGTCATAATTAGTTAATAATTTTTCATGTTTTAAATATCTTGCAACTTTTTACAATTATAATAAACATTACGAAAAAATTAAGTAAATATTTTTTATATGTCAACTTACAAGTAAAAATGCATCACATAATTTATATTGAAATATGACATAATAATATGACACGAATACAATGACCCTAACATAATTATTATCACAAAGTTTAAAAACTTAGTGCAAATCTAATTTAAACGTGAGAACTACTATATAATTAGCTAGTCCTAGGGAAAAAGGATTTTTAATTATTAGAACTTGAAGATATATTGTTACATACAAAGGAGCATTAATACATTAATATAGAACAAGAGGGAGAAATATAAAAGTGAGTGTCAAAATGTTATAAATTATAATAGAAAAATTTGAATTAGGGATTCAGACAAATTAGGGCATTAGCACGTTAATATAAGAATACTTGAATTATTTTGGCTGGGGAAGACAATAAAATAATATACACATATAATATTATTATCACATGGTCATCACTCCTTTTACAGAGGAACAGGGTATACTATATAGATTTTTTTGACCGACAAAATAAAAGAAGTTTGAGTGCTATTATTGATACGAACCGGATCCCCTCTCGAAGTCGGCCCGACATGCGCCGAGAGCCGCGCCTTGAGAAGGGCCTCAAGAGGTGCAAAATGGCTTGCAACATCAAAAACAAGCATGCAAGCACCATGGAAGTGAAGGAGAAGAGTGCAAGTGGCAATCCCAAAAATTGGAGCTGCGCCGCGGCGAGGAGGGTTCTGCATTGGAGGGTGAAATTGTCACACATGCGCGCCGCGGCATGGAATTGGTACGCCGCGGCACAGGGCGTTCTGTTTTGGATTGAAGGAAACATGCGCGCCGCGGCATAGAATTTGTGCGCCGCGGCGAGGAGGTTTCTGTTTTGGACCGAAGGTGCATGCGCGCCGCGGCATGAGATTCCATGGCCGCGGCATGACGAGGACTGGGCAAGACGTGCGCGCGCTGATATGCCAGACCTGCGCGCTGACACGGACATGCGCGCC
This sequence comes from Elaeagnus macrophylla, assembly GCA_029378325.1. Lineage (NCBI taxonomy): Eukaryota > Viridiplantae > Streptophyta > Magnoliopsida > Rosales > Elaeagnaceae > Elaeagnus > Elaeagnus macrophylla. The sequence continues at coordinate 17,619,105 of CM055644.1, read as the reverse complement.
TGACAGCTAGGCCTGCGCGCAGATCCTGAATGTGAGCGCCGCAGCATGAACTTTTGTGCGCCGCGGCGAGGATTCAAAATGTTGTAATTTTTGGACCATTGGATCCAAATCAATGGCTAGGATTGCTTGAGACAATTTTTAGATTTTCATTGTATCTATATATATGTAAGGCAGCTGCCATTGAACACAATTTAATCAACCAATTATGAATTTTCATCAATGAAATAGATTTTGAAGTGATTTCAAAATTGAGAGAGCACAAGTGCCTCTCTTGTTCTATCAAGAAACTTATCAAAGGAACTAGCAACCCTTTGTGGCGTTTCGCCTTATCTCGGCTCGTGGTGCGTATATCCAAGGGTGGAGGTGAATTCTTGCTATCATAGTCGAGCGTTCTTCGTAGAATCTGCGTGCTAAGATTGGTGTCGGGTCGTTGTTCGTATTTCTTGTGGTTGCCAAGCCACGTGATTTGGATGTCATAGGAGTCGTGGCGAGCGGTTCGCATCAATTATACTATCACATGGTCATCATTCCTCCTCTTACCAAGCAACAATGTATATTATATAGATTTTTTTTTACTGGCCAAGTAACAACAATTTTGAGTGCTATTATACCATTTAAAGAGGAATCCTAAAAAAAAAAACATTTACACTTTAAAGTAACGATTTTTTGTTATGATTATTATAAAATTTTGATAATTTAATTTTTTTTTTTTTTGTATAGATGTTATCAATGTATTTTTATTTTAAATTAGTAAAATTTATACATTATAAAAAAATAATTAGACATGACAATATAAGACGAACACAACAAGTGAAAGACTAATATAGCATATATTTACGAGATAAAAGTAGCATATTTAAGAACTAATAGATATATATTTTAAAAAGTAAAGTTATTACTTTACCTAGAAAACCTCTTCACTAATTAGAGTTGTAATCAATTCATTCCACTAATCTTAATTAGTAGAAGGATATTTTAGGTAAAGTAATGATTTTATTTTTTAAAATATATATTTTATATTTTTTAAACATGCTATTTTTGTCATTTTTGTTAGTAGATACAAATAATCTCTATATCGGGGTCTTTTATTGATAACATTTTTAATCATAATTAATCAATAGTTTTTCATGTTTTAAAGATCTTGCAAGTTTTTACTATTATAATAGACATCACAAAAAAAAAATAAAGTAAATATTTTTCATGTGTCAATTAACAGGTGAACATGCATCACATGATTAATATTGAAACAAGACACGATAATATGACACAAATATGATAAACCTAACACGATTATCATCATAAAGTTTAAAAACTTCTGTCAAAATCTAGTTTAAACTTGAGAACTATTATATAGTTAGCTGGTCCTTTAAAATATTAGGGGAAAATGTTTTTAATTATTAGAACTTGGAGATATATTCTTTATGGGCATTAACACGTTAATATAGAACAAGAGGGGGCAATATAAAAGAAAAGAGAGTGTCGAAATGTTATAAATTATAATAGAAAATTTTGAATTAGGGATTTAGACAAAATAACAAACAGGAGAAATAGATGGATTATTGGGAAAGAAAATAACAAACTATATTCCATTCATTTTGATCTTTAAAAGTACAATATAGATTCTATTTATTTATAGGACTGAAATAATAAATTAAATAATTATAAAATAATTATTTATAATTTAAATATAAACAAATAACATCTTAAGTGATAATTAAACCCAATCTATATAAATTTTAGTTTAAATAATTATTATCTTATTTATTTTCCATCTCATGTGTTAAAACATGTTCATCTTAGTTATTCTTTTTTATAAAAATGGAAATATTAATTAATAACTACTATTAGTATAGTGCATACAATAGGTGGTTTATAAGTTTTTCTTAAATTTGAGAAATTGAACAATTCACATGCTACAAGATTATTCATTACTGGTAGTTAGTGGTTTTAAATAAAATAAAGAAATTGAGAATGTAATCTTGAATTTCTTGACTGATGCAATGGAAAAAGAAATTGAAACAATGCGCACTCATGATTAGAGCCACACCTCTGTTTATAACCTATGATCAAGTGCAGTCGTTGTAAGACTTTACAAACTCCACATCAGCACTAAATTATAAGCCTTACAGTAACATACACCCTTGCATATGAATGCTTAACTTATAACTAATTTGAAAAATTATCTAAAATAATATTCCTAAAATATATAATAATAACATTAGCACTCTAATAACAATAAACATATAATATTGAACGTTCAATATTATACAAATCTAAATTATCATTGTTCAATTCCAATCGAATGGGTATTCAAAGAAAAACAATATATCAATCATTTTTTTAATTGTGAAATTATAAGTTTGAACACAAAGAGTGCTATTTTTGTTATTATAAGTTTTAATGAATGTTATTTTTATTGTTTTTCTAACTAATTTCAATCAAATTACTTCATTTTAAACATCATCTCTATAAACCACTTTTAAGGTAAATTCATCTAAATGGACCCTAAGAAAAGTTGGCCCTCTTAGAAAATTGATTTCTCAATAACTTATAACATGGTATCACAGATGTTTTTAAGGCTCAACAATCTCAATTGTTAAATTGCAAGTATTTGACTTGAATTGTGCATAGTCAACACTTGTAGAAAAGTGATAAATGTATAAAAGTATAGTTAGTCTTTTTTCTAACAGCTTAAACTTTTGTAAAAGTTGGTGACCAACAACTTCTAACATGAAATCAGAACTTAAATTCGTGTATTTAAACCCTAGTAATCCCAATTATAAAGAAGTGATAGATGTATAAAAATATAACTAGTCATCACAACCTGAACTTTTAAAATAGTTAGTTTCCTAACAAATTTTAGCAGCAGACCAACAGGCAGAATGCTGTAATACGTGTTACGCTGACCAAGAGGTTTATTTTTCAAAGAATGAATAACTACATTATTCTTGCAATTTCAGTTGCAATTCTTATAGTATTTGTGAGTTTGGCTTTGTTACGATATTATATTAAAAATTAAAAATTTATCTAAATATTTAAGTTATTAGAAAGGAACTAATTATATTTTTATATATTTATCAAATGTGTATTACATGGAAAAAAAAAAAAAAAAGACTTGATGTCTCTCAATTATAGACGTAATTTTATTTGTTTTGAATTTTTTTTTTACTTTATTGGTTTTGTTTTTAATTTGTAATAATACTATTTGTAAATCTTTTATTATTTTATCCAAGTGGTTCCCATGATCACATAGCCGACAACTCTTCTTTTTGAATCACGCAAGAACTATGATGGATTTTTTTGGCTGGCGAAGGAAATAAAATAATATACACATATAATATTATCACCACGTGGCCATCACTCTTCTTACAAAGCAACAGGGTATACTTCATAGATTTTTTTGACCGGCCAAATAAGAAGTTTGAGTGCTATGGTACTATTTTAAAAAAATCTCAAATTTTTTTTTTGATAAGTTGGAGTATTTTCTATTTTTTTATTTAAATATTATTAATATAAAGTTTAATTAATTGAGCACCACACATTACAAATAAATTTTTTAGTTAAAGTTGATCAATAATTTTTTCATGTTTTTTAAAAATTTTGCAATTTTTTACTACTATAAGTAGACAACACCAAAAGGAAAATTAACTATAAAAAAAAAAAATTTGTCAATTAACAAGTGAACATGTATGGCACGATTAATGTTAAAATACAACACGGATAAGAATACGACAAACCCAATACAATTATCACCCTATAATATGTCAAAATTTAATTGGTGATGTAAACTTGAACCATCTAAAGCTTACAAAAGAATTGCAACTAAACATTACAAGCTGCATATGATTAGCACCTGCATATAAGGCTTACAATAACATACAAACTCGTATGAAATGCTTACAAAGAGCATAGTGACACTAAACAAACAAATTGTATATGTTGCTACACTCACTCACTAGTGCATTCAACCTCAGATATGCTAATGGTCCACAATTACTTCAACATTTGATATCTCCAACTTTATATATAATTTAAAATTACACATTACTTCATGCATATGACAATTTTATAGATAACTAAAATTTATATTTTAACAATTTTGTTTTTGAAAATAATTAGATTGAGGCATCCTAATTTCATTTGTCCATGAATTTTTTTAGCATTCTTGAAGTGCACATGTTTTTTTTCCTATTTGTTCTTTGATAAAATGTAAGAAACTAGAATCCTTGGGTTACTTGGTAGAGTTTAATGTTTGAATTCAAACTCCAACTTCATATATACTTTGAATTGGAATTAGTACATTTTGCATTGAGATTAAGTGTGTGTGAAATGATTCTCCCTATTTGTTTTTTTTTTTTTTTTTTTTTACTGATTCTTCTTTACTATTTTACATGAAATAAACCATAACCTATAGATCCCAAGTTTGTGAAACACCACCAAAGTTGGAGTTGGCACTCACATTGCATCACTCTTCCACAATTTCATGGTTAAGGCATTTTGTTAAATTATGACACTAAATTGTATTGAGAGCATTTAGGAGATAATTTATGACACAATTTCATGTACATGTATATATGTGTGTGTGTGTGTTTTGTTAAATGTTAAATATGTGATTTATTGTATTATTTCATGTATTTGGAAATTGGGCTTTGGATGCTGGATTGGGCTAAGTTATTGGATTCAGGCTCAATATTGTGCAAGTTTATGAGGCATGCGTATGGGCTAAAGACTCAAGGGCATTTTGGTCATTTAACATGATATGTATATATACCTCATTTAAGGTTTTTTTGCTGTTAACTCATATTCTCTTATTCTCTCTTCTACCATTTGGCTTCTTCTCTGTATCTTTGTACTCCCGTGTAAGTGTTCATCAAGAACAGCATGAAATGGAAGGACACCAAAAAACATCCGCCCAGCCAATCATACCAAGAAAAGAAAAAATCATTTGGCGGTGGAAGAGTTGCTATAAACTCGAGGTGAAGAAAACCAACCATATCAAGGAAATAAAAGCGACACCAAACCGAAACAGGAAGGAAAAGATGGCAAGAAGGGCACTCGATATGGAAATAAACGATTAGCAAAGTCGCCACCTCCCTTACAAGCAAAGTACAAAGTCTAAGCTTAAAGCCCCAATAGAAAATCATGCGAAAAAACTAACAATGATATGCTATCGAAAAGAGAGTTTTTTCAAGGAGAAAACTCTCCCCCCCCCTATGGCTTTTTTTTTTTTCCTTATAAAAAGAATATTTTTTATTATAATTTAATACATATAATAATCTGAAAAACATAATTTATTTTTATTTATTATAATTTTTTTATCTTATATTCTTAAATTTATATATAATAAATAATTAATATTTTATATTATGTATATAGCACCGGTAAAAATGTCATAAATTATTTCAAAGAATATATATGCTAATATGCGGTTGAAAAAATAAGAAAATATATTAAAGTAAAAAAGTTACAATTTCGTCTATCCACCACTATGCCAAAATTTACGGCACGTCACTTTTTTGGAAAATTGTGCCCCTGTCACATAAGACATTTATGTTAGCAGTTCTGAGGTTGTTAGGGGCACTTGTCTCAATCACTTAATCCTCATATTCTCTGTGATACACGTGAGTCAAGTTATATTAAACATATGTGATGCAGACTTAATTATACCATATAAAACTAGTAAAATAAGCTAACTTTTTATATTATTTTATTTTATGATGATTTTTTAATATATAAAAAATAAACAATAAATTTATATTAAATTAAAGTTACAAAAACAAAATTACATTATACTATTTTTTTTTTTTATAAATTATTATATATATATTAAATTGCCATAAAAATTTTGTCATTTCAATAATCATCGTTATTTGACTGGTAATGAATAGCTCAATTGATAATGCAATGGAATTATATGTATAAATTTATAGAATCGAGTGGATAAAATAGTCGTATCATAAAAATTCCTTCAAATATTAGTCATTATTAGTATCCTTAATATTAATATTAATCTAAATAAATAAAAAAAGCGAACATTACTCTGTCACTCTAAAAATAACAATCATCACTACCATTCAAGTTTGAAAATATATAACGGATATAGTTGGAGTTTATTATACTTTTACAAATATCTTTTTAAGTTTAACCTTGTTATAACATAAATGAACATATGTTTTATAGTGTTAGAAGAAAATGAACATATTTTTTTCATTGAGGGGGTTAAAAATAAAATTAATTGAATAACTTGATTATTTTTGCATCGGAGAGCAAAAACTTGATAAGATCTTTTTCATATGAAAAATAATATTAAATTAATCATAACATTCAAAATAAAATTAAAAACAATGTTAAACATGAATAAAATGCACAATTTAAATACAATAGCAAAACATTTAACTACAATACAAATATAACAAAATAAAAAATAAACAAATATGGTTTTGTGAAATAAATCTAGTAATTGAAAACTTTTAAGCAAGAGAAAATAATAAAAATATAGAAAAGGTTAAATCTAACGATTCAACTAAATAGATGCTCTTTCTTGACATTTTTAAACCATCAGGGTTTGTGATATAAATCCTAAGGGTATTATCGATATAAATGCCAACTTTTAGATCCGAAAGCCAATACTTCATAAGAGGGATTGCATTTATATTTACTCTAAATCACAAACTATAAAAATGATTTCCTTAGTTCAGAGCAATGAATAATACAATATTTTAAAAAAATTATTCATTATTTTTTAAGTAAATGATGACGTAGTACTCTAGACCAATAAAATTTAAAATTAATACAAATATTTTTCTTAAAAAACACAAATATCCAATTGATAATAGAGAAAGAAATAGACCAAAAAAAGATTAAAAAAAATAAAACAATATAATTAATAAAAATATACCCAAAAAGAATTAATTACACCTTATTATTTTATATTACAAGACCTTGGCTCTAGTGCCATTTTCTTGATATAATGTCGTGTATTACCAACTTTTTTGCCTAATGACATTTTTTCCAAAAGTCGCTAGACGACTTTGTTTTATTGTATCAATTTTACATTTTTGTTGTTCACTTGTTAGAAGCCTTTCGTAGATACCTTGATGTACAAATTATAGTACTCGTAAGTGTACGAATCACTTGTAGAAAGTGATAAGCAAACCTCCAAGGTCGGTCTCTTAAGGAATTGTAATGGTTTTAAACAACATTTTTCTTAATCTAATTAGAATTAAATATCTAAACATGTTCTTAATCAAAAGGTAAATTTATTTATTTCAAAACAATAAAAACATTCACCACAACAATTCTAGCAAACATGACAACACAAATTAAACATTCATAATAAAATTAGCCACTCATGTTCATATTAAAATTCATAGACAAATATAATCTGAACATACACTTAAAGAAGTAAGAAGAAAAAAAGTAAAATTCTATAACAAGAAGAAATCCTAGATCTAAATACCGCTATTGGATTGGATGACGTTCTTCTCCAAAAGCTTGATCTTCTATCTTCAATGGTTTCTTGGATCCTTAGAATTAATTCTCTTGCTTTCTTGAGTGTGAAAAAGCTCCTAAAAACTGGTTGAGTCTCTTGTTGGTTCGCAAAATTGAAGTGTATAAAAGTTATGTCAAAAGGGGACTCTAAAGGAGATATTTATACCTGTAAGGGTTACATAGAATCATGATTATATCAGGAATAGGCACAACGCGGCATACATTTTCTCCGCCATGGCACAACACAAATTTGGAATTAATGGTCAAAACCCGAGAGGTGCTCGGCGCGGCATACATTTTCTCCGCCGCGGTGCGCGTTGTCTTCAGTTTCTTCACATGTATCCCCTTACATATGTGCTGGCTCATTATGTATGGCTTACATAATTTGACTCGTGTCGCCTGTATATTGTGATCCGAGCACCGTAAGCATTCTGTCTTTGCGTGTTTGCATTATTTAACTCATTTGAGGCTAAAAACACCTGAAATACACTAAAATATACCCGTGATTCCGAATTGATAGATTTATGAAAATAATCAAATAAACAATATATAAGAAATCTATTTTTAAACAATTAAACACAATAAATCATGAAATATTAGTGCTTTTCGAGCACTTATCAACATCTCCATCCTCACAACATTCTTACCGAAGTTATTATTTTCTTTCAAGGCCATAATTTCTCAATAATTGCAACAAAGAAGCTATTACTTCTTTCTTTAGTGTACTTTCTGATCGCTAACATGTCAACACTAGGAAAGTTCTCCAACTAAAGAGATATTAGTTTGGAAACTCAGAGATATGAGAACCTTCTTCTTCTTGGGTTAAAACAGAGAGCTTTTTTTTGTAACTCTAATATATTGGTGGGTGAAGCAAATATGAAGTATAAAGATGAAATTGACACTATCGAAAAGATTTAGATTTTCTTCTTCCTTCCTAATTGCTTCTTCTTCTTGCTTTTACGTTTGCTTTAGGAAGCTTTTCTCTTGAAGTTTACTTCTTCTTCTTCTTTTTTTGTAAGAACCCTTGAAGTTTACTTGATGGAACAGCTTTCACTTATACTTAAAAACCAAAAATAACCACGATATTGAAGATGGAACTTTACTATTTTAGTAGGGCCAAGATATATCTTGGAAAAGGCATTAGATTTATTCATTTTAATTCCCATATGTTCTTATTTTCCAATTCCAAATGCAAGAGATACTTCCACAACCGCTTGAAGCCATCAAAGCTTACTTGGACATCCATGCATAGAAAGTAGCATAAGGACATTGTTCAAGAGGCTATGAAAGTTTTAAGTATTTGTTATTGTTCATGTTCTTAAATTTGTCTTCCTCTTATCTATCGTTATATGTAACCTATTACATATACTTTTGTCATTTTATATAATATGTTACATATATCTCTGTTGTTGTATGTAAAATTGCATACACTTATGTTATTATATGTTACATACATCTTCATTATTATATGTTACATACACTTCTACTAAATATTACATACATATATATCTTGTATGTAACACATTACATATATTTCTATTATTATATGTAACATGTTACGTATACCTCCACTGTTGTAAGTAATATGTTACATACACCTTTGTCTTGTATGTAACACATTACATACATCTCTATCATTATATGTAACATGTCACATACACCACTGTCATAGTTTGTAACATCTGTACCCACAATTTCTATACATCTGTAGTACAAAAAAATTCTCGTGATTGAGATGGGCACTACTTCCCTCAATTATTGGATAAAATTTTGTCACATGTGGAATTTAAAATTGTGTTTTTTTCCTTTCTATTTTACAAAAATAGATAGCAATGCATCCTCTTAAATTAATTATTTGAATATTTTTTCTTTCATTTCATTTTATTATACTAAATACTTGTTTAACATTCCTAGCACATTTTTCACTGTTTTTATAATATTATATAATTTTTACTAATTAGACTCTAATACAATTCGTTAAAATTTTACGACATTTATCAAGAACTTTTTTACGTAATTTTGCAATAATATTCAGTAGCTGCCAAAATCATCCAATTTTTCCTATTAAATTTAGGCGTGGTACACCCTGAATACCAATCATGGTTACGTCACTGAATCAACAGCTTCTTTCTACCTAGAAAGTCTGAAACAACAACAAATAAATACAAATATAATCAGTCATCATCTCTCTTCCCTTATATAGATTTAAATTTTTTCTTATGTTTACTTGCTTTGTTCCTTCCTTTGACTGCTTTTTATGTTTACTATTTTTGTTCCTTCTTTTGGCTGCTTTGTTTACAGATGGATATTTGACACGTATGCTTTTTCTTTCGATTGGATAATATTTACCTTTCGTGTTTTTAATGACCCAGTCATTTGAATTGCTGAAAGAGACACTACCTGTAAAAGAAGATTCTCTCTACCTGTAAACACGTTCTTCTGTTTTAACGTCCATAATGAAATGATGATTAATTAATTGATCATATCAGTATATATTTGATTGGTTAATTAATATGCTCTGAGTTGAATGATACATTTTTCATTTTCTTGTGTCTTTATGGCTTTCCTATATAATGTGTGCAGCCTTGCAATGGATGGAAAATGAACCTAATTAGACACAAAGATTGCATTGATGGTTTTCTTGGTTCATTTGAGAAAGATGGCTTCAATGCGTTTGTGGATTGGATTAGGAACAATCAGATTAAGGCTGTAAGTAGTTCATGACTCCAACACAGTGTCTTTCTGCTTATTGTGTCTTTTTTGGCTGTTTAATGGTTTATCTCAATCCTGTCTAATGTTTTCGTATATTTGGCTGGTTTTTGTAGATTCTGGTAATGGGAATTTGTACAGATATAAGTGTGCTAGATTTCGTATGCACCACATTGTCTGCTAGAAACCGAAGGTTGCTTGTCCCTCTTGAGGATGTGATTGTGTATTCCCGTGGCTGTGCTACTTTTGATGTTCCATATCATGTTGCGAGGTCTGCCCAACATGTTATGGCCCATCCACAGGTGCTCTAAATTACAGTTATTTATAAGTTTTTTAAAATAGGCTATTGGACCCAAGGGCACTGCTTTGTCAAACTACTCTACTATACTACTCACAAAAAGCTGGATCTATAGAATGAACAAGGTTTGGCTCTGAGATAAGAATTGCCATATTATAACTCTTTTTAAAAGCAGGGTTTTGCCAAGTTACGAATTAATAGCAAGATTCAAACAAATTTTACCTATAGAATGAACAAGGTTTGGGAAATGTAGCTACTTCCATAAGGAGTCATCCTTTAATTTCTAACTTTCCGGTTGACAGAATTCCATGAAACATCACCCTTCATCAGCCCGATATCTCAAGAGAAGAGTATGAAATAAGTTTATATGAAGGTTTAATAATTTGAGGGATTTGATTTGCTGGTTTGTTGATTTCTTATTTTTGTTGCAGAGTATGATGCACAACATAGGATTATACATGGCAAAAGCTAGGGAACGAAAGTGGTGTCACAAGTTTCCTTTGATGTATAAGGAAAATCCTTGCAGTATAACTTAATTACTCAATACTGTATGTTTCATAAATATGGTGTTGCTGCTCCCAGTGGGGCTATGTAGAATTACTTGATGTATAAAAAGAACCCTGATTTGATGCAGATTTAACGAGTTGTCTGTACTATTACAAAGGAACCTTTGTTTTTTTTTTTTTTTTGGTTGTTGAAAACGTTACCGTGTAAATTATGAGCTGATTCTGAAAGACGAATACGATTATATATTGTTATAAATTGACGCTAGCGGAAGCGTAATTTGGATCCAATTTAGTTGTACAAATAATTAATTATGGGTAATAGCAAAACAATAAGTAATAAGTAAAATAAATGACACACAATGATTTAAGTGGTTCAACCTTTCAATGTGAAAAGTCCTATCAGATCCAAATGGAGAATACAAACACCAATATTCAAAAGGCCACTCAAAAATACCAAATCTCCAAAAACACCCTATAATCTTTTAAAGATAGAACAATATTTAATAGCAAGAATAATGATTCAAATCTTGCAAAGAATAAATAATATTACAATATTATTATCAATTGAATAGGAGACAAAGAATCTGATGCTACCCACGCCGATTGGGTCTTTGAGTAATTAATCATCAAGTGATTAATTATTAATTCATGTTGTCTGTGGCTGATGAAGTGATGATTGGTTTCTTCTCTTCACTGTTTTGATGGTTCTTTTCTTCTCTTCAATTCTCACTAAAGCGGCAGACCACAAAGACTAATATATATGAATTATATATAATGTCTTAGGGTTTCGTGTGAGTAATTAACCTTGAACTTACAAATATACCCTTTATTTGATATTTACGTTTTGTAAGCCACATAAATAACAAATCTCCACCTTGGCTTAAAACGAAACTAATTTCTTCAAATGCAGAATTCCTCGAAATACCAAATGGCCGTCGTCCAAAAGCCCCGAAGGGTGATCACTTACTACAAACACCAACCAAGCCCAAGCAATGCTTAAACTTGTTAACTGGAATTGGCTTGGTCAACATATTAGCTGAATTCTTTGCAGTAGCTATCTTATTAATAATAATAGTACCCTGAGACACAATGTCACGAACGAAGTGATATCTGATATCAATATGTTTGGTCCTCTCATGAAACATGGTATTCTTGGTCAAGTGTATCGCACTCTGACTATCACAAAATACAACAGAAGTATCCCGCTGTAAACCCAAATCACAAACCAAACCTCTAAGCCAGATGGCTTCTTTCACTGCTTCTGCTGCTGCCATATACCCTGCCTCTGTAGTGGACAAAGCAACTGTAGACTGTAAAGTAGCCTTCTAACTAATGGCATAATGAGAAAGAGTGAAAACATAACCTGTCAGGGATCTTCTTTTATCCAAATCTCTAGCATAATCGGAGTCTACATAACCAATAACACTGCAACCAGTATTAGAACTCCCATCATATACCAAACCAAAACTAGAAGTGCCTCTCAAATACCGAAGTATCCATTTCACTGCTTGCCAATGACCCTTTCCAGGGTTACCCATGTATCTACTAACAACACTAACTTCATGTGAAAAATCTGGACGAGTACAAACCATAGCGTACATCAAACTACCAACAACACTAGCATATGGAACCTGAGACATGTACTTCTCTTCTTCTTTTGACTGTAGTGACAAATCCAAAGAAAGTCTGAAATGTGCAGCTAGTGGCGTACCTACAGGTTTAGACTCTTTCATACCAAAACGTTCAAGTACTTTTTCAATATAACTTTTCTGAGACAAATAAAGCTTGCCTGCTTGTCTATTCCTGTAAATTTCCATGCCCAAAATTTTCTTTGCTGCACCCAAATCTTTCATCTCAAACTCACCACTAAGTTGAGACTTTAATTTCTGAATCTCAAACTTATTCTTAGAAGCAATAAGCATGTCATCAACATATAGCAACAAATAGACAATTGAACCATCAGAGAACCTTTTATGATAAACACAACTATCGTAATCACTCCTAGAGTAACCATGATCAATCATAAAAGAATCAAATCACTTATACCACTGTCTAGGAGATTGCTTCAAACCATATAATGATTTTTTCAATAAACAAACATGATCTTCCTTACCTGAAATAACAAACCCCTCTGGTTGATGCATGTAAATTTGTTCCTCAAGCTCACCATGTAAGAAAGCTGTCTTGACATCAAGTTGTTCTAATTCCAAGTCAAACAGTGCAACCATAGCAAGTAACACACGTATGGAGCTATGTTTCACAACGGGTGAAAATACTTCATTGAAGTCGATACCCTTTTTCTGAGAATATCCCTTTGCAACAACACGTGCCTTGAACCTAGCTGCTTCAACCTCAGGTATACCTTCCTTTTTCTTGAAGACCCATTTGTTTCCAACAATCTTCTGGCCCTTAAGTGGTTTTACTAATTCCCAAGTATGATTCTTATGAGTAACTCAATCTCTTCATTCATAGCAACTAACTACTGAGCAGACTCATCACAAGTGACAGCTTCACGATAACTAGTAGGTTCATTCACCCCAATAGTCTCTGCCACAGACAATGCATAAGAAACTAAATCTGCATCTGCATACCTCTGAGGGCGTCGAATCTCTCTTGTTCCTTTACCCTTAGCGATACTGTATGGTTGCTCTTGTTGCTGTTCTGCTACATCAAGAGCAGAATCATCTACCTCATCCACAAATGGCTGATCTGAAGTGCTCTCTTGCACTTGACTAGGAGCTCCACTCTCAAGCTCCACCTGCTCATTAACACCGGGGTCTTTACCTGTAACAACAGACTCTTTTTTCTTTTCCAACATGGAAAACTCATCAAATTTAACATCTCTGCTAATTAAAATTTTAGGTGACTTAGGTTCAACACACCATAGTCTATAACCCTTAACCCCAGAAGGATATCCCAAAAATATGCATTTTAATGCCCTAGGCTCAAGCTTACCATCATTAACATGAGCATAAGAAGGACAACCAAAAACTTCTGCCCAAAAGGATTTATCCAAACCAGCTTGAAAGAGCATACAACGAGCTCTTTCCAAAAGAGTTCTATTCATACGTTCTGCAACTCTATTCTGTTGTGGTGTATTACGCACAGTGCGATGTCTCACTATGCCATTCCTTTCACAGAACTCATTAAACTGACCCTCACAAAATTCCAAGCCATTGTCAGTTCTCAAACACTTGATCTTCTTACCAGTTTGATTTTCAATACAAGCCTTAAATGTAACAAATCTTAAAAACACATCATTCTTATTTTTCAGAAAATATACACAAACGTGACGAGAGAAGTCATCAATAAAAGTCAACATATACCGGGCATCACCCTTAGAAGCAACACGAGAAGGACCCCAAAGATCTGAATGAATATAATCAACAGTACCTTTCGTTTTATGGATGGCTGTACTGAACTTAACCCTACGATGCTTTCCATAGACACAATGCTCACAGAAATCAAGCTTCCCAGTTTTCTGACCACCAAGTAAATCCCGCTTGCTCAAAATAGACGTCCCTGCCTCACTCATATGCCCTAACCGCATATGCCATAAGCTAGTCGTATCTGAATCTTGATCTAACGAGGATGAAACTGAAACACTGTCAATGACAGTGCTGCCCTGAAGCACATAGAGACCACGAGATAATTGCTCTTTAATAACCACCAGAGCACCCTTAATAACTTTCAAAACTCCACCTTCAGCTATGTACCTATAGCCCTGTGAGTCAAGAGTACCTAAAGATATCAGGTTCTTTTTCAAATCTGGAACATGGCGAACATCTTTCAAAGTCATGACAATACCTCGTGCATCTTAATCCGGAGTGTACCAATACCAACAACCTTATAGGACACATTATTTTCCATCAAGACAACACCCCATCAATGGACTGATAAGAAACAAACCAATCCCTATTAGGGCACATATGGTAAGTGCAACCCAAATCAAGAATCCAAACATCTCTTGAAGAACTAATAGATATTGACAGAACATTATCACCTTAGGATCCAGAATTATCTGCAACACCAGCAACATCATTAGTACTAGAAGATGTTGTGGTAAATTTTCCTTTACCTTTGAGTTTCGAACAGTTAATTTTTCAATGCCCTTCCTGACGGCAATAATTACATTTGTCTTTTTTCTTTCTAGATTTTGATCTAGACTTGCCTCTATTATTGCTTGAGCCTTTATCTTGCGTTCTACCTCTGACAAACAAACCACTGCTACTATCGTTATTACTTGTAGACACCTTTTTTTTCAACTCTCTGGAATTCACAGCCGCTTTGACATATTCTAAAGAAATAGTGTCTCTCCCATATAGCATGGTATCAACAAAATGTTCAAACGAATGAGGTAAAGAACATAACAAAATTAAGGTCTGATCCTCATCATTAATCTTAACCCAACATTTTTCAGATCACAAATAATTTTAGTAAATTCATCAAGGTGATCGTGCAAAGGCGTACCTTCTGACATTCTGAAAGTGTACAAGCGCTGTTTCAAATATAACCGACTTGTCAAAGACTTGGTCATATATACACCCTCCAATTTAAGCCACAATCTAGCAGGAGATCTCTCATTACCAACCTTGCGTAGTACCACATCAGACAAGAATAGCTGAATTGAACTGAGAGTATTTTCCATCAATGCATCTTTTTCTTCCTCAGTCAATTTTTCTGATAATTTATCCTTGCCTTCAAGTGTCTTAACAAGCCCCTCTTTAACCAATATAGCTCGCATCTTCATTAGCCAAAGACTAAAATCATTCCTACTATTAAATTTCTCAATTTCGTATTTTGCCGCCACGGCAAAAAATCCAAAATTAAATTAATAGAAGCACAACCCAAAAATATGAAACCAACCAAATAACCAAAAGCTCAAAATAAATCCAAAAGAGCAAACTTGATTAGTTTCAATAATTAACAGAATAACCCAAAGCTTTGATACCAATTTGTTATAAATTGACGCTAACAGAAGCGTAGTTCGGGTCCAATTTAGTTGCACAAATAATTAATTATGGGTAACAGCAAAATAATAAGTAATAAGTAAAATAAATGGCACACAATGATTTAAGTGGTTCAACCTTTCAATGTGAAAAGTCTACTCCACTGACAACGGCACACCGAGAAAAATCCACTATCAGATCCAAATAGAGAATACAAACACCAATATTCAAATGGCCACTCAAAAATACCAAATCCCCAAAAACACCCCTATAATCTTTCAAAAATAGAACAATATTCAATAACAAGAATAATGATTCAAATCTTACAAAGAATAAATAATATTACAATATTATTATCAATTGAATAGGAGACAAAGAATCTGATGCTACTCACGCCGATTGGGTCTTTGAGTAATTAATCATCAAGTGATTAATTATTAATTCATGTTGATTTCTCGGTGGCTGATGAAGTGATGATTGGTTTCTTCTCTTCACTGTTTTGATGGTTCTTTTCTTCTCTTCAATTCTCACTAAATCGGCAAACCACAAAGACTAATATATATGATTTATATATAATTTCTTAGGGTTCCATGTGAGTAATTAACCTTGAACTTACAAATATACCCTTTATTTGATATTTACGTTTTGTAAGCCACATAAATAACATATATGACTCTGAACAAAATTGTTATCGAATAATTGCTGCTGAGAATTTGACGCGGAGAGAAATTTCACTTCATCTAAACCAAAGATGATAAATTTAAGCAGTATGTTTCTCACGTATAGCAAAAATGGTGTAGATAAAGAAATTTAATCTCAGGATTTACAGTTATAAACAGAGCACTTAAATCTAGAGAAGCAATGTATCTTTGGATAGACAAAGGATTCTTGTAGGTTTGAAGTCTTTGAACAAACCAGTGATATGAGAGCTCCAATTATCATTATAATTTTCCTGACTAATTCATGAATCCAAAAATTGAAATCGAAGAATTATCCAGTATCAAAATACGTGCACGTACAAAATTAACAAAAATTTACAACTACATGCAACCGTTTGTAGTAGTGCTGCGGCCGCAATTCGTACAAGCTGGGTCAGTTTGAGTTGGAACAAATTAGTCTCGCTAAAAGTGATCTAATTATAATAGCTCGAATCGAACATAGACTAAATACAAATAATCTTGTCCAAACTAACCTTAATAGTTAGCCCGAATTCTTTATAAATATTATTGAGACACATATTTATCGAAAAATGAAGACTCGAATTTCTTTTTTTGGTTCAAATTAGGTAGATTTAAATGCTAAAAATATCAACATTAAAAAATATAACATAATAGAGTGATAAAATAAATAAATTACAATTATTTATTCTTTATTAATTTATTTTCAGAGAAAAAAGAAAAAAAATAATTAATATTTTATAAAAGATAAAGACTAAAGAAATAATAGGTCGTTTTAATTTTAATGTAACATTTTCTTTTCTTTTTATTTTTTATTTTTAAATTAAATTTTTATTTTATTTTAAGCTAACAAGCTAGCCTAGTCCAACTCGAAATTTGCTCAACTTTTTCCAATTTATTTGAACTGACTCAAATTTAATTTAATTTATGTTCTTTAATTTGAGCAATCTAGTTATATCATAAATTATCATCTTATGGAGTCTATTTTCCTTCACAATTTTATAAAATACCTTACAATCTTGGCCTTTTTTAATTGAAAATAATGCTCATTTTCACCAAATTAATCATTTCATAACAAAAGCAAAACATTATATAAAATACATTTTATTTTAATTATTTAACAATCGAAATACACACAAAAAGTGTAACTATATCTATTATTTTTAAGTTGAATTTCATATATTTATTAAACTTTTTTTTTATAAAAGGGCTTTAAAGTCCTTTTTTTTTTTATTAATAAAAAAAAACACACTCACACATTCGGTGGGATTCGAACTTAGATTCTTAGTAAAGGATTGAAAATCTTATCACCTGAACCACAAAAAATTTTCAAAATGTCAAGTGATAAGTTTTATTGTGAAGACTTCACAAAGAAAATGAAGACTTGAGAAGACAATTAATAAAATTAAATCGATGCTTATCTGTTGATGCCCGCAACTTAATGCACAAATATTCTTTAAGGTCCAAGCCATTAATACACTGAAAACTGGTGGGTATAGTAGTAAGCTTTTTGTATTTTTTGCTGCAAAATTTGTAGATTTGGAGCATATAAATACAATTCTTACATTAATAAGGAATCTTCAGTCCACATAAATTCTTTGAGAATCATTACAATGTCTTCAGCTATTAGTCTGTGAAATGTGAATGGTTTTTTTCCTTCTTATTTGCTGAATACTTTTATACAGTCGTCAAACAAACATTTAATGCCGCAAAGTCAATAGCCTGAAAACAAAATTTACATTTAGACAATGATATATAATTTACATTTGCAGGATAAATTCCACTCACAGGCATTAATGAAAGATGATTAGGACATCTCAAATCTCTGATGGTCACTCTGGTCTCCATTTTTCAAATTGTCTTTGCCTTTTGAGCCTGCAATGGTGAACCAAAAATAGAATGTTTAACCCTATTATTTCTACTAAAGAAAAAAAAACTCTTAAATATGCACATCAGTTCATGATACAGAGTCATTGTGAAGCATTGCTTATTGTGCGTAAGCTGGACCTGTAAAGTGCCTTTGATGCTGGGAATTCTCTAGTTTGATGATGCCTTTATGTTCATATATGTCGACCAAAACCCGGAAGATGATGATGCCCAATAAAAATACTAGCAATGCCCCTCAGATGGATGTTCCTTTGCCACAAGGGCTCAAATGATCGGAGGTCTCTAGGATATGAAATGCTCAAGCTAAAAGTTAGCTTTTTGGTGGAGGCTCTCTGACTGTTTTTCAGTCTGCCAAATCGGAAATTTCAATAAAACTAAACAATAATCTATACGAACAAATTCTATAGAAATGCATTTTCCAGCAACTTTCTAGTAAAGTTTTGACATTTGGATTTCTCTACTTCAAATCACCAATGCTGAAATGCATTAAAAAACCTTTGATTACTTTTTTCTAGGGACTAATATAAGTGCATAAATACTTTGTTTTTACAGGAACTAGCTTTATTTGAAATTTATATTGTTAAGCATGGGTCCTTTGTCTCGCTATCATCTTAAATCTTTCTTTAAGTGTGCATAATCTGATTCCCTTTTGTTTCAAATCAAATCACAGATTCGAATTACACTTGTATCTTCTAAAAAGTACAAAACATCTATTAATCTATTAAAGAGTGATTACATGCGTGTTTGTGTGTGTAAAACTTGTTTTTCAAAATAAAACTTACTTTAGTTTCACGATTTGGGAATGTTGTGGGAGAAGAGCTGTCAATCATTCAATGTCATTCACGGGCCCTTTTGCAGACAAGATCCATGCGGATACAGTGTTGCCTAAACTCTTCCTTTTCATGTTGGTGTATAAGCCGAAGGCCACACTTTCCAACAGACAAACCTTTAGTATTACTTGTAAATGATGCCACTATGATTTTTGACTGATTAAAGGGTCTACCAAACCACCTCCGGGGTAGATAAGATAGCCATATAAATCTGCCTTTACTTAACCTCAATAGTTCTTCACTACAAGTTTGTTCATAATTATGGGGATTTTTTAGCTTACCTTTTTCAGTTTCCAAATGACAAATGAGATCATGTTTAGAGCATTCTGGATTAGTTCCCTCAATAAAGAAGTAATAATTGGCACAAAGAGCCAATCCCACCCATTTTTTGTCGCTCTGAAAAAGAGTTGAAGGTAGCTGAATTGTCACAGAAGGACCAATCGTTTGATGCATGAAGGCCCCAAACAAGTCCAGTAATTCACAACTAGAGAAACATTTGTTGTATATTTCATCTGCATCATAGTTATTCTGCAACCCAAAATTACATAGAAAGAGTAAGATATATAATTCTTATATATGCCAAAAACAAATTAGTTGCAAGCACCAAAAAATTGGGTATACTTAACAAACATACCTGAAAATTACAAACCTACCATCTAATTTTAATGGGCGACAAAAATACCATCAAGTATATTTAGTGGGACAAAACTACAATCCGTTTGATTTTTCATCAAATACTAAAGGAAAGTTAAATGGAATGCATCACGAGCAGTAGTCCGGTGGTAAATTGTAAACCAATAGGTTGGCAGTAAATTCGTAATTCAATTTGTATATGATTTTACAAATCTACCACTAAAGTATTGGTTTACAAACCAGACTCTTTCTATTAGTTTTTAATGGCTAATCATATTTGTTACAATAAGTGTACTTTATGCTATTTTTTCCACTAGTTAAATGAAATAATAGATTTATAACTATTTCAATAGTTTTGTTAATTTACCATAAATTTTTTTTTAAAACAAGAAAAAATTAATGATCAAGATGATTGATAATATTTTTTTTTAACAAATAGTAAACTTCGAAGCGGAAGATGGGAGTAGAAAAGTGGTACAAGGTTTAGAGTTCAATAAGCTATTGTCAGGTTTAAAAAGAAAGCAATTTGAACTTGAAAATAGGCTTATCCTAAATATAAACAGAAATAGAGCAATACCTTCATTTGTTGCATGGGCATTTGAAGTTGAAGCTCTATTGTCTCACCTCTGTCTTCAGTTGTGTTGCTTATATTCATGTTATTACTATCATCTGGCTTCTTAGGTTCCACAACTTGACGAATGACGTCAAAATTGTCAAAAAAATAGGTCCAACATTGTGTGATATTTTGCTTAAATCCTTGTACATCTTTTTCAAACAAGAGAGAAATGTCACATTTGTCCACTATCAAGCTTGGATCACTAGAGTAAATTTGAGCCTCTATGTAACTCTGCGTAATCAGCTGATCATTAAGCAAATAATTAGGCACATAGGTTACCCATATGGGTTCACCAAACTGAAAACACATCTTTTTGTTGACTGATAACATGGGAATTGGATTCAAACAATATGCATTTGTTCTCAAATGACACAATAATTTGGAAGACCCTCCCTGTAAACGAACATCGGGATCAAAACTAGTTGGTTGTTTTTGTAGTGAATAACCAACACATACAATTAGTCCCTTCCAAGTGCTATCTTCACAAAGATTTGTAGGTATGTTAATTATGGCGAGGTTTGTATCACTTTGATGATTACAAAACAACTTTAGAATTCCCATCCCACAGATGCAAAAATTGTAGGTTGAAGATGGATTAAAACGCTCTAAAACAGATATTGGATGTCCTTTGAAGCTTAGAGTGATCGAGGCATTGTCATTAAGATCCTCAAATAAATGTGGAAGCACATATTCAAACTTTCTTTTCCACTCCACTAAATTTATTTTGTATAAAGGAATCTCAGCCTGTATTTGCAAATCATTATGCATAAAATTGTTTTCTCTATTGACTTGGATGTCTTTAGTATTGCACTTAGAATGAAATGTCATTCTTTTATATTGATCTTGGTGACCTTGCTTCTGCCTGAAATAATATCCAAATTTCTGCAATACTAAAGTATAACTATGTTGTGACACTCTTACTGTACTTGTCAAAATGTTTTGCAAGTATTTGGTAAACCAAAATCTGTATCTTAAGTCACAGCATATCTGCATATTGCAAAATATATAGAAGAATTAATGACAATGAATACAAAGAAAAAAAATGTATTAAATAAAATAAAAAGAGGCTTTAATTAGTCACATAATACTGACCCTAGAGATTGTGAAATATAAGAATATGTTTAGATCTTTTACCTGCTTCCAGTAGAGTTTGCAATTATGATCTACTTGATTCAGTTGTGTTGTATTGTATTCTTGGCTCCATAAATTGTACCCAAATTCCATGTCCTTTGAGACTATTTGATCACAATGTGAAGTAAACCTAGAATCCATCTGTTCATAGGAGGTTTGACATAAATTTTGAATAAAATTTGCAGAACCTTCAACTGTTATTGGATGTATCTTCCACCTTTTCACCACTGCATTATTTCCTCTTGTTAAGAACCGAGAGTTAAAATTTGATGTCAAAAATCGATGTGGTATGTAAACACAAAGTCCATATGATCCATATGTGTGGTCTTTAAGGATGTCCAAGACAAGTGGATTTGGAAGAGAATCACATTGAAAATCAAAAGTCACATTCATGAACTCCAAACATTTTCTTCCATCTGTTGTCATATCTATTTCAAAGATAACAAATAGAGCAACTCCTATTGTCATATTGTTTATATCTAAAAGTAGATTATTTGTGGCTGTGGACTGAGTACACCAATATGGAATTCTACTGTGAGGAAAGCAAATTTGGAATTGCTTTTCATTATCTATTTGATCCTGAAGAAAACACATAAAAGAAAAGAAAAAAATTTCAATATGTTGACATGTCTGTCTTAAGAGAGAGATAATAAATTGGAAAATAAACCTGAATTAGTTGAGGAAGGAGTCCATCAGCTTGTTCATGGGAGACTGGAAGTAGGAAACTATGGGAATCAACTTCATTCTCATTCAAATTTCGACAATCTATAAAGCTCAATTCTTTTACAGAAGTCCATATTGTCAAGTGATTGGGGTAAGTTAGCTTAGGACAACCACGAGCATTCACATATTTTAGACTTAATGGAAGATACTTAGGCAACGATTGTAGTTTGTTACACTTTGAAACATGAAGTTCTTTAAGCTCAGAAAGTTGAGAGATCGTTTCATCAGGTATGCTCTCAAAATTGTTTCCACTCAAAACCAGACATTGCAGAGAGGATATGAAGCCAATTTCATGTGTGAATTTTGACAGGTTACATTGGCTCAGGTCCAATGAGATCAAAGACCTTTTAAAAGACAAATGTGACAATTGCAGAGCTTTACATCCATGAAAAGACAATAATTTAAGGTTTTTTAGCTGTTGAAGGGATAAGGGTACCTGCTTTAAACCAGTTCCTTTAACATCAAGCATCTGCAGTTTTTCCAATCTACTTATATCATCTGGGAGTTGAACAAGATTGGAGCATCTTGACAAATTAAGACTTTTCAAAGATGTTAAATTACAAATGTCTGGAAGCTCTAAAATGTTACTGCAGTTTGCTAGACTAAGCAAAATAAGGCCAGTAAGTCTCTGCATTGGCAGTGTACTTATGAAGGTAGCATCTAAGTAAAGTTCACACAACTTGTTCATGTTTTCCTCAATTGTTGGAAATGATTCAAGGGCTTTACAATCTTTAAGATTTAGTAATGCCAAACATTTGAGTTTTCCCATGGATGGATGAATCTTTGATAGCATTATACAACCCTCTAGATTTAATATCTCAAGATTTGGTGTCAAATTGAAGTTTGGCGAAGTGGTCAAGTTTTCACATTTGCTTAAGTTAATCAATCTCAACTTCTCCATGCGAACCTATTACACAATATGAAGAAGAAAGGGATAACTAATCACATGCCACAAAATATGTAAATCAAGAAAATAATACAAAGCAGAGCAAACTTATATAATATACTTGGGATTACAACAATTATATAATATATTTTGATTTTTTATAGTATAATATATTTTGAGTTATATATTTCAGAATACTAACCAATATAACTTGCATTGCACTTAAAAAAATTCAATTTAAAATATTTCATTTAATATAATATTGTACAATTAATTTAAATAATGTATAAAAGTAATTTAAAAATAAATAGAGTTTAATATAAAGTTATTTAGTTTTTATAGTATTAAGGATTTTACTTATTTAGATCTCGTGACATTTTCAACTTGAAAAGTGAAACATGTATAATGGCCTTCCTAAAGTTATATTAGTTATCAATTTGCCCCAAATTTGAAAATAATATGATTAAATAACAAAATAATTTTATTTTTAAAGTAGATTGATACTTAAAATATAATAGCATCAATGATGATGGGATCTATTTGATAATTTTCAAAAACTTAGGTGTAATTGATAAAAAAACATCATTTTTGAGAATAAATTGATAATTAACAAAACTTTGAAAAGAGTATTGATATATATATATCTGTACAATAATTAATGTCAAAATAAGATATATAGAAACACAAATAATAGTAATGACATTTAATAATTTTTGTAATTTTAAATTTTATTTATTAAATGAAGCTTTATTTAACGCTTAAAATACTTAAATTTCACATATATTAAAACTACTATATACTTAAATGTATGACTACACATTACACTTCAATGTAAATCATAGAAGAGAATTATTTTGATATCATTTTGCTTGTTTGCAAAATATGAACTAATACCTCAATGCCTTAACATAAGTAACATTTAAAATTAGGAGAAGAAAATGTGAAAAGTATTAAAATTACCAAAATATTAAACCAATTATAAAATTAAAGAAGCAAGTAAAGGATCGTGTCCCTTTTTATAATTTTTTTTAATCACAATTTTGTGGATTGTAATTTTTTTAATTATACTAATATAGCACATATTTAGGAGATTTTTTATTTTTTCTTTAATTTTATTATAAAGTTCATGATTCTTTTGATTTTTTTTTTTGCAATTATATTGATTTCATTTACTCTTTCACATTAAATCAAATATTCTAGCAAATAAAAAAAAATAACTATTTTAGGAGTCTTTTGGTTTTTCCTTTTAATTATTTAACTATAAAATAAATTAAAATTTAACACATATTTAAAAGTCTTTTAGTTTTCTCTTTTAATTCTCTAATATTAGTCAATTATTATAAAGTAATTGCTCTTTCTAGAGTAAAAAATACTAATATCAGATAAATTTTAAATTTTACTTAACAATTTCAAATTTAATGTATCTAAAAATGAAAATACTGCTCTAGCATTAGCAAAACTTTCTCTTCAAATATGGATACCTTTATTATAATGATCATGAGCCTTTTGTTTTTTGCTTTTTAAATTTATACTAAGAGAGAATTTGTAAACTTTAATATATTCAAATAAAATCAATTAGTTTAGGAGTATTTTGGTTTTCCCTTTTAATTCTTTTACTAAATGGTAATTAACAAATATAATTACTTCTTTTTTTTACCCTAAATATAATTTAAAAAATAAATCAACTAAAATTAATTTATTATTTGATATATTATATGGGAAAATATATTAATTCTTAGAGTAGCCCAACATGTCACCTGTGGGGCTACAATGGTTATTTCCATACGAAATCTTTTGATTTTTCTTGTACATATCAATTTTATTAATTTTTTCACATATAATGAAATACTTCAACAAAAAATCAAATATTTTTAGAGTCCTTTGATTTTTAGTTTTAATTTTTCCGCTAAAAGATAACAAATATACATATTCAATTATTTTTACACGAAATATAAATTAAAATTTAAGACATATATGTTTAGATTACTTTAAATTTGTTGCTTTTAAATCGGTACTAATATGCAATTATTATAATGACGTAAACATCTTTATTTCTCCTTTTTAAATCTCCACTGACAAAGAACTTATAAATTTTAAATTTATTTACATAGAATTAAATCAATTATTTTTACATTAAATCTAATTTAAAAAAATTAATAAAAGTTAATTTATAATTAAATTATGTTATATGAGAAAATATATTGAAACTTACGGTAGATATTATCAATTAAAACATGGCATGTTATCTATGGTATTTGTTAGGTTTGGAATTCCAACCTAAAATGTTAACATATTGAGAGGAGTAGTCCATTCTAAATATATATTAAATTTGCTATTAATACTTATTTAATGTAAGATTTGTTCACATTCCTAATAAGACTAAAATGGTTATTTTTGTACATATGAAAGTACAAACTCGTTTCTTTATAATAATTATAAGATTATATGATAAATTTTTTTTTAAGTCGATTGCACACTGATCATGTAACTAAGTCACACACCTATATATTACTTGGTTACACATGTCTGTACATTAGTTAAAAATGTTATACCGTGAAAGTAATGATTCTCATTACTTAATCATAAACATGCATGGTATAATATGAAATGATAAACCAATTACAAAGTTAAATAGTAAAAAGATCTTACTTCTAGACTTTTTAGGTGTTCGATTTTGCTATTAGGCAAATGTAGTTCAACAAGATGACTTGGTTGAAAACTTGATGGCAGAAATTGCAAAGGACATTGATCCCAATCCATAACACGCAACTTTTTAGAGAGAGACTCAAGGCATCCAGAGAAATTCACATTGGAAATCTTCAATAGCCTTAAGTTTGACATATTTAAGAATGAGTTAGAATTCAGACTTATATTTTGATTCTCCTGCAATGTTAGAAATATTCCTTCAACATAAGTTGTCCCCTGTACCAAGTATAAACACATAATTAATTGAAGCAAAAGAAGGTTAAAATGAAACATTTGAATACGAAAATAAATAAGTTTAATTGCATGACATAATCCTATTTGTACATAAAATTTCACTTTTGACCCTCCTCTGGAAAATAAAATGTGGTTTTTCTTATAACGTAAAACAACATATGTTTATTTTACGTTATAAAAAAATAATATTTTTTTCTGAGGGATTAAATATGAAAATATGTGAATAAGTGGGTCTGGAAAGTAAATAAATATATAGTTACCTTGCTATTTTCAAGCAAATCAAAAGCATGTTCATGCTGCCAGAACCTGCAGCGCTTGTTATGGTCTCTATGATACTTTTGCTGAACAATGTGGTAACCAGTTTGTTGTAGCAAGGCATGCATCCACATTTTGTCTGTCTCAATAGTAATGAGAGATCTGTCCTCAAGAACCGGCAAAATATAGGTTGGATTAAAATCACAACTTTCAAATATCTTTGTTACAGAAAATTTATCAAATCCATTAAAGAAACATGCAATGTCCAAAAATGTATTCTTTGTTGTCTGCCCCAAATCCTCAATCAAATCATGCATTAGCTTTATAATCTCATTATCAGGCTCCTTCTCAAGTAATTTCAGTTTAGCTTTCCATTCTTGGACCGATTTTTGACGTAAGGATTGAGCTATAGTCCCAATAGCCCTAGGGAGACCACTAGCATAGTTTACAACGTTCAAGCAAACCTCTCTGTAATTATCATTATAGGGACGACATCTTTCAGTAAAAGATTTCTGGCACAACAACTCTAGAGCTTCCTTATTGGTCAATTTTGGAACCTTATAAATGTTGTTTTCTTGTACATCGAAACATTTTAGCAACTGCTTGTTACTAGTGGTCACAAGGATTCTACTTCCACCACCAAACATATCCTTAATATCTCCACCCATCGTCAACCCTATTAAGCCTTCAATCTGGTCTACATTATCAACATCGTCCAGAATTATAAGCACTTTTCTTTCTTTAAGTCTAGCCAAGCGAGAAGTTCCTTCTTTAGGGTCTGGTTTGTCATCTCTAGCATCTATTAAATTTTCCAAAAGATCACTTCGTAATTGAAATATGTCCTTCTTCTTTTTGGAAATACTCTCATTAATGTTTTCTACAAGGCCACAAAATTCAAAATTTGTATGAATCTTCTTCAAAATTTCTTCCGCAATAGTAGTTTTTCCTATTCCAATCATTCCCCATATTCCTATCAAACGAACATCATTTGCCTTCAAATTTAAACAGGATTCCAAATTCTTTAAGCGACTCTCCATCCCAACTAAATTCTTGCTCATGGTTAGATATGAGTATTTCATTAGAAGTGAAATTTCTTTACATATTTCTTCAATAACATTTGGGTCATCCCTGAAGAACAAAATAATAATAATAATAATAATAAACATTTATCTTTCGTTAATAGTCAAATGCATGAAGTATAAGTTATACAAAAAGAAAAAACGCATAGAAATAAATATTTTAATGTAATTCAAGAACTGACTGAGTAAGTATGTACATGAAGACATAAAAAAGTATGCAAAAGCTGGTGGAGAATATTCTCAATACCTACATGTTAAAAACTTCAGTTTCATATGACGGTTGTATACATATGTAACTTTTTTTAAAGTGTCTCACTCTAATT
The DNA here is from genome assembly GCA_029378325.1 of Elaeagnus macrophylla. NCBI lineage: Eukaryota > Viridiplantae > Streptophyta > Magnoliopsida > Rosales > Elaeagnaceae > Elaeagnus > Elaeagnus macrophylla. Next base: position 17,591,172 of record CM055644.1, on the reverse strand, counting down.
CCTATTATCATTTGCTATATATATATATATATATATGCAACAATTTTTTTATCTAATTGTACATATGTAACAATTTTTTATTTAATTGTGAAGAGGGGGAAAAACAAGAGGAAGAAAACTTAAACTCGATATGCTTTAAATAGAGAATATAGTGTGGGTAAAAAAGAGGGGAAAATACAAAATTTTGCATAGATATATTTAAGTGTTAAGGTTTTTACTTATTTTGAACATAATATAAGTAAATAAAAAATTTAAATTTGAAATGGATTAAAAAATGGAGAAGATTAAAGAGTTAAAGTTTAAATTTTTTTTACTTTTTAATTTGATTTTGAAAATATTATAAGTAAATAAATAATGTAAATTTGAAATTGATTAAAAAATGGAGAAGATTACATATTTAAAATTTGGAATTTGGAATTTGGAATTTTTTTACTTTTAGTATTTTATTTTTCAAATTTTTAATATTCGTTCAAAAAATATTACATTTTGTATTTTATTTTTCAAACTACTTTGACTTGATTGGAACTTTTGGATAGTTAATAGAACATAGGAGTATACTTTAAAAGAACGAGGATTAAAATGAATATTTTGAAGAATTACAAGATTTTAGGGGGTATATCTTAAAGAATTATACCTTTTAAATCGTACCTTTCAATGAATTATATGACTTGTATAGACCCTAATCCTATATTTAACATACGAATATCAAGCAGCAGAGGTCTCATAATTATTCAATTTAAGCAGTTTCGTTCAGTAATTATTATATTAGATACCATAAGTCCCGTAATTTTTAAAAAAATATCACAATAGTCCCTGTTATTATGTACAAATAGCATTTTGGTACCATAGTTTATAAGTTAGGCATCTATAGTCCCTTTATTTATGAAAATTAGGCACTATAAATCATTGATTTAATACTTTTATTTGACAAGAAGTGCTGACTTAAAAAAAATTTATATGACTAAAATTGCTTACTTTTCATAATAGCAGGACTTGTAATACCTTACTCATAAATTACGAAACTAAATGCTCATTTAAAAAAAATATGAAGCATTGATACCTAACTCAACAATTACAGAATAAATATACTTATTTAATAAAAATTATGGAATATCTAGAACTTTTTTCCCTCTAACATAAAAGGTCATACATAAAAATTCATAATTGAAAGGCATCATGCAGCATACTTTTACATTTTTTATTTTATACCAAATGGCTTAATTATAGCCAGTATGTTTTTCCTTTGCCTTATTTTTTTTATAATCTTTTTCTTTAATCTTTTATTTTCTATCTTTTTTTTCTTCCTCTATTTTCTTTTACTTATTTTTTATTGTAAAATGAAATGTTGTAGCTGGAAAATCTCATTGGTGCTCTGTTACTTAATCGTATTTATTCCAAATTTCATTAAAGATTAGCAAATATGCCCTTATTTACTAGTACATTTTAACATCTTTAAACATGTGTTTAAACTAAGAGCTAGAAACTTTCAATTTTTTTAATAAATTTTATTTATATTATTTATAATTATAACTAACAAATATTATAAAATCACTTTTAAATTAAATAGGTAGAGATATCATAACAACTTATATTGTTATTCTAACAATCATTTTTCATTAATCATAAATTTATTCAATAATAACAACACTAAAATTTAATTAATTAATTATATAGATATAATATGCAATTCACGTAATTTTATTATGATAATAACAAAAGTAGCTATGTAAATATCTACTATTCAATAATATATTGTAAAACAAGGTCTAAGGGAAAAAAAAGTTAAAACAAGTCATTATATATATATATATATATATATATGTTTAATTTTATCTTTTTATTTTGATAAAATTATTTATCAATTAATAATCAAGAATGTGTCAAATTAATTCTTCATTTTTTTTAAATTGATTTTTATTGGGGTGTACATAATAACAGATAAACCAACCTACACGATCAAAATTTAGTAGAGCGTAATTCTATATTTATAGGTCCAAATAAGTTGATTTTGGTTTTAAAAATGCAAAAACTAGGATCCGTTAAAGTTTTAAAATTTGAAAACCAATACTTAATCCAACCGATCTATATATTAATAATACATATATTTATTTTTTATTTTTATACATTCATTGTATATATATTAAATATGTTTATGATCATCAAATTTTAGTTGAACTTTTATGTTAATTGAGAAGGTGAAGCAACTTATATTCTTCCTCTCTAATGTTCATTTTTATAAATATATACTATAGCTAATAAAAAAATTAATTACTTTTTTTTCTCTCGAATTATCAATAATTTACTCATTTTTAAGATTTATTGTATACTTGAAAAATTGGTGCACAATTTTAATTTAAATGCTCATATGCAACATTTTTGAGTTAAATTTTTGACTAAAAAATAAATCTTGTTTATTAATTTAATACTAACATAAAGTTAAAATAATTTAAATATCAAACCGACATAAATAAATTAATCTAATATTATCTAATTGACATTTTATATGCCTATTTTGCTTCCTGATTTAATAAACTGATATATGTTTGTTTAATTAATATTTTAGGCAAAAACCAACCAAACCATACACTCCCCTAATTTCATATTGATTATTTATTTTTTCATTAATTTTTAAAAGACGAGAAAGAGAGGAGACTCGCAAGTTAAATATAATGAATTAAAAGTCATATTACTGCTTGCAATTAAAGTAGCAAGAAATGTAAAAATGTTGTTGGTAACTTTGAATCGTGACTGTTAAAAATAAAACTAATCCAAAATCCACCAAACAATGTAATATATTGTGTAATATAGGGAGGCTGCCGAACCAGCTCTCCCTTTAATTAATTTATAACCAAAAGGCAGAAAGGCATGAGGATAATTGGAAAGCAAAAATTAAAAATAATATTGTTGGGGAAGACAAAAGTTTCTTATTCTAAACAGAAGATGAACTTTAGTAAAAGATTTTTATATTATTATTTTATTTTAATTTTTTTTTTTTAAATAACATTTCATAATTCGAACTTCTAACATTATATTTTTACACCTTTTAAGAAAACACAACTAGTGTGTCAAAATATATAGTTGTGTCAAAATATAATTATACTTATATTTAAGTTGTATGTATAAGTGATTTTTTTTTATCTCTACATGAATGAATAGCATTATTATGAATTTTAACAATAATATATGGATTAAGTAGAGATACAAATTAAGATAACTGTGCTCTAATTAATGGTGTCAAATGAGTATTTTAGTCCAACTCATTAAAAATTGAATTGAACTAAAATTGACTCGTATAATATTTAGATGAACTGAGTTGGATTATAAATTATCTGAAATGAGTTGAATCTAATTGTCCATTGAACTGTTAAAGGAGAGATGTAGTAGAGAAATATAGAACCTGTAGCTTTGAACATCCCATCCAGAGAGATTGGCAGCTGCATGTAACTTTTTCTTCCACTCAGTCACGATCTCCTTCTTATTATCTTTCAAAAACTCAGCACTCTTTTTTAAACCCTTTCCAAAAATTCCAAGTTGATGTCTAACCTCATGTGGTTTCACGTCATAAAAAACTGGGAAAATTTTACGAACGTTGACAACGTACTTGCATCTGAAAATATGCAAAAGCTCATCCAAACACCATTTGGAAGAAGCATAGTTTTTAGAAAAAACAACGATCGCAAATCTCGATTCTTCTATTGTTTGGATTAGCTGATCGGAAATATCTCTTCCCGTCTTAAGCTGGTCATCCATATATGCATCAATGCCCTTTTTATTCAAAGCTTTTTGCAAGTGCTTGGTAAAACTTCTCCTAGTGTCCTGGCCACTAAAACTGAGAAATACATCATATTTCAATTCAGAGCTTGGTTCGGAATAGACAACATTAGATTTGCTCAGCAAATAACGACTGAAACGGATAATAAGTCTAATGACGATAATTATAATGACAATTATAACAATCATAATAATCACTAAAACAATATCATCATCAGGAGAATAAGTGTTTGGAGGCGGAGAAACCGTAACCATGGACGCCATTATTTGAACGTATAGGATCTTATGAATTAACTAAGAAGGGGTGGAGGATTTAAGTAACAGAGTACATTATATATAATAGTTTGTAATTTAGAGGAAGCGGATGATATTGTTGACTTCTGATCGTATCTATGATCACATGGCCATGGCCCATACACTTTCCTATGTTAAATAAAATAAGGATAGTGGGTAGCACGTACGAGTACTACCTTTAGGCAAAAGTGTATTTTAGTCTTTATATACTCTTGTTACTTTGGATGACAGCATATAAGGGTATGTTGGATTGTTTGGAATAGATTCAAGAATATAATAAGTATTCCTAATTTCTTTGTTCATATAAAATTATAAGGTCAGGAAATTAATTCTTTGGAATATACCTATTTCCTATAGATAAAAAATATATATTCTTTAATGTGAGAGAAGAATAACTATTCTTTGGAATATAATTTATTATATATTTATAAAAAAAATAAGTATTCTTAATTTTTTTTTTTACATTGTTAGATTTTAGAGGGTATTTTGAAAAAATTAAATAATATTCGCTCATTTATCTTCGTCCAAGTAAAGGAATAGTAAATGCTATTCTTATTTTTAGTTTTATATCCCCAGTAACTATTATTCCTAATTAATTAATAATTTCAATTTCATGAAACGAACATACCTAAGTTTATTACTTATTTTGAACGGATTATTGGTTTTTATTTAGCAATAATATGTTATATTTTGAAGGAGTAAAAATGATATTTAAAAAAATATATTTACTTATTTTTACCAAAGGCAATACAATAAATATTTAAATACTTTTTTTTAATAATTACATAATAGTTTATAATACTACAATGAATAGTCTTAGTAATTTTTTGATAATTTTTTATTTACTTATTATTTTAATTATTAAAGTTTGAATAATATTATGTAATATTTTGTCATTTATTGAAAAATATTTAGGTAAATTATGTATTTACACGGCCAACCATGTCATCATATTTTATCTATTCTTCCAATTACTCACTATATATTACTGTTCAAATTGTCAGAGAAAATTAATAAAATCAATTTCAAAGAATTTTAATTAAAAACATCATTGAAACATATAGCAAACAACCGTGAATACTATAATTTTTTTTTAATAGGGTCTTGACGATAGCACTACAAGGAAAAATACTACAAAGTACAGTCGTCGATTGTACTTACACAATTATTTGTGTGTTTTCAATCGCACCTATAGCTATTATCGCTATAGTTTCATTTTTTGGTACAATAACGTTACGGATAATGATTGTACCTTAAAAAAAATGGTTACTGCACATAACACATTTGCAGTTCAATCATTAATCACATGGTTGATTGTTAATAATTATAATAATAATAAAAATTATTTAAAATATTATTGTGTTTAGTTTAAATGTATTCTATAATATAATGTAAATAGATTATAGCAGTAACAGTAATCCTCTTACGCTTGCAGCATTTAAAAATGCGCTGTAATATTATATTTTTCTTACAATTTGCATAATCATTAATTTTTTTTTGCTCATTTTATCTTTTTCAGTAATAAATTTTTGTTTTTAATTGTACTCCATTTTAATTTTATAATTTTTATTTTAATATTACTATTTATTTTAATTATACTGCTTAAACAAATATTATAATAGTAATATTGTTTCCTTTACATTCAATTCCATTACAATTATTATTCTCATTACTTTTAGATTCAGCGAACTAAATACTACGTAAGTGTACCTAAAATATTTACCATTTAACGACTATACCACAATAAATGATAAATATATGTAAGTTTTGTTGGCGTTTTTGTATGCAAAATATAGAGTTTGTTTATTTTATTTATTATTTTTGTCTATTTTTTATAAGGTGCTTTGCTTATGATTAATATTGTACACACTCACGTAGATTTTGACACTTTATATGTTTTCATATTACACATATTACAGGGTGATTGGAGCATATAGTATGCATATTAATTTATTTTTGCTTACATTTGATTTTCACATTTAGCGGGTGTTTGTGAAATTAGTTTTTAATTGAAAAAAATAAGTTTTTGGTAGTTTGCTAGGGACCTTAAGGAGGTATAGCCGGTAGCTCACTAAGGTGGGTAGTGATGGTCAACATGGTAAATATGTGACTCGTTGGACCTCACTGATACTTCACGGTTTGCTGGGGTGGTCAACGAGGCTGCGAGATGTTAGCGAGAGTACCAAAAGTTGAAAATAAGCTATAAATATCCCATATTTTTCTCTTTTTCATACATCTTCTTTTATACTTCTTTATACATATTTTTAAGAGCTGATTTTTGTGTTATGTATTTTTTCAATCATGTGAAAAATAATTTTTGGAGTTTGATAAAAATATTTTTACTTTTCTCGCATCACTAATACGTTGAGTGTGTTTTCGTATTAGTGATTCGAAGTTGATCAAATCATTTGGATATTCTTGTAAAATCTTTTCAAAAGGAGATTCTTATCCTCAATACTTCAATTGTTTTATGTATTGAGATATGGGTGGTGATGGAGTTTTTTTAAAGTTATTTTATCAAACGGAGTTGCAGAAATAAGAATACATCGAATGTATTTATGTATTGTTATTAAGAGGTGGAGATTTCTTGTCAACAATATGTTAAGTGTGTTCTGCATTATTGATACGAGGAGTTTATTCAAAATCATTTCTTGGGTAATAATACATACTGTTGTTCACTCATACTAATTACAAGTACTAGTATCCCAATGCGTGATGGTGTGGCTCCAGAGGTGAGCTAAATTTAGTGAAGATCAAAGTAGATGTAGTGACCACCGGTGATAGCAGCCTAGACAGTTAATATAGGTGGTCACTGACTGATAGAGTTATTTGGCATCTTACCTTATCGAGACTGTATTAACTGTTTATTTCTTTAAGTAAATTTGAATGCTGGGTGGTTACCTTAAGCAACTCGTGGATGTTACCACTTAGAATTGTAACCTAAGTGGGTTTATCTCGTTACATTGTTGTGTTTGCTTCTTTACTGCAAGATTTAGCATAATCCTAGCATCTTCAATATATGTGAAAATATATATAGACTATACTGAGATTTAAAGTATTTACTGCTTTGCCTTATTGTTTGATACATGCCTTACTTGTTTATCTGCATTTTTTTAGCTTTTTATTTTTTATTTCACTAGGTGTATAAGAAAAGTGAGTCCTTAGGTATCTGTATCACCTAAATTTGATTGTTCATAAATTCAATTAGTATAAGAGCACGTTCACCCTTGTTAGGCTTAACTGCTATAGTGTTGATCTAATTCCTGTACTTTTCACATACATCCACTTTTCACCATAAAGGAGGGAACGTAGGTAGACCTCTCCTTCTCAATGGGCATAGCTATGCCTATTGAGAGTCTCAAATGCAGGCTTTCCTTTGATTGATGGGAGATCATCTTTGATATAAAGTAGAGAATGGCTAGATGCCTCTAACTAAAACTCTTAAAGATGGATCATTTATCCCTAAGCCTAAGATCGAATGGACAAAAGAAGAAAGTTGTGAGTGCAATTAGGACAATAAAAGACTCTAAACACTCACTCATGCTGTCATTCCTGAAGAATATAGATGAATTGTTGCTTACACCACTTCTAAAGAAACTTGAAATAACTTGGAAATAATGCATGATGGTACCTTTGTGGTTAAGAAATCAAAGTTGATGAGACTGAAGAGAGATTTAGATTGAGGAAAAGGAAATTTTTGACAACTTCTACGGCTGCTTTTTTGACATCATCAATACTTCTTAAAATTTTGGTCGATAATTGATGAAGAACTTCAAGCAAAAAAGATTCTTTGTAGCTTGCCTCCTCATTTTTGAGAAAAGGTTATTGCTATTGAAACAATGTTTAAATGAGAACCTTTGAAGGTTAACATGATCGTTGTAGATTCCCAAGCTTATGAGATTCATCTCCTCCTCCCCAAAAGAACTACTTCTATTGATAAAGGAAAGTGCCTTGCGTTGAAGACCACGAAGAATCAGAAAGGAAAAGAAAAATCTTCTATTGAAAGTGACGACTCATCCAGTTCGGATAAAGAAGAAATTGTTTGTTAGCAAATAGTTTAAAAAAAAATTAGAAGCAAGAGGAACATTCTTGGTAAGTCAAGAAGGGAAAGCTCTAGTCGTAAAGATTCCAAAGCCAGAGTAGAAGACTTTAAAGAAGAAGAAGAGAGATCTTAGTCTAGAGTTCAAGTTAGGTCAGGTGTTACGAGTGCAAAAAACTTAGACATATTGATGCTTAATGCAAGTTGAAAGGAATAGAATTTGGCAAGAAAGCTATGGTGGCAAAGGTTACTACTTTGGATAGTATTTGTAGTTCTAAAGAGAACGAAAGTAACTTTATAGCCTTTATGACAACTATAGATGATCCTCCCACTATGACCTCTCAATCTTCTAGATTCTTCGATAAGGACGAGCATGGGGAGCTCCTAGGCACTTACAATGAATTGCTTAGGGAGCACATTAAGGCCAAGAAAGCTCGAGAAAAAGGTTTTGGAAAACCTTGGGGCTAAAGAAAAAGAGCTAAATGCTCTCAGAGCTAAATTTGAAAACAAACAATCTTCCCATAACCTAGACAAATATGATCTCTCTAAGAAATGTGACATTATGCAAAAAAGGATCAATGACATGGTTGTTGAGATAGAATCTAATAAGTCAAGGATGAGGTTTCTAGAACAAATCTTGAAGAGACTGCAAAATGCAGAAGATTAGTGGATAATTAATTCGGGACTTTCAGAAGAGAAAATTGAGAAAATCTCACTTCAAGGAAAGAAAATTGACACTACCACAAAACTGCTATATGGTCACGGTTTTTAACCGTGACTGTAGACCTATGGTCACGGTTTTTTTAACCATGACCTAAGAAGGAGAGACCTTAGACTAGAACCTATGGTCACGGTTAAAAATCGTGACTGTAGACATATGATATAGTCACGGTTTTTGAAAGACCGTGACCAATTATTCACTTAGGCCACGGTTTTTGTAAAAACCGTGGCCTTAAGTAATACATATGGTCACAGTTTTTGTAAAAACCGTGACCATATAGATGTATATGGCCTCGGTTGTTACAAAAACCGTGACCATATGTATTACTTAAGGTCACGATTTTTACAAAAATCGTGACTATATGTAATGTTCATTTGAAAATAATTACACATATTTTTTAGCATTTTTATAAATTTAAATATCTGTTTCTTCAATATTATAAGTGCAACATTTATATCGAAAAATATATTATTAAAACTAATATAGCGATAACAGTTCATGCAATCCGAAACAAAATTAAATTACAAATATTAATGCATAAATTGTTTAAAAATTAATGACACATTATAGAGTGTCATATAATAATTACAATACTAATAATTAAAAGTACATATATGAAATTAAAGTAATTTAAAGTATTACATAATACTATCGCTTTAAGAAGCGATTTGTGAACTCCGCCCATTCATGCCGCATTTCATCAATTTGACTATCGGTGTATGATCCTTCGTTATCATCAATTTGAGAGAGATTGTCTTCTTTACTTACATTTGAATCTGCAGACCCTTACTTGGACATCTTGGCAAACATGTTGCCATAAAACTTGGCCTCTTTCTTGTTATATTCCTTCATTTTCTCCTTTAAATTTTTGTACTCAAGTTTTACATCCCTGTTGAAATGTAGCAACAAACAGATGAGTCAAATTGAAAAGGACAAGAGGAGGAAGACATGAATTTATGGTAGAACAAGCAATATGCAACATCATTTCATAGCACTAAGTGAAAATATAACATCATCAGAGCACAACGAAATTTTCTGGACAAAACACTTGAGGCAAACGCAAAGTCAATAAGCCAATGCCTGTTTTTAACATTCACAATATGAAATAGAACCATGAAAGGCAATCAGTTAGCTTACTTCATCAACTCAAATTCACCATCAGGTGGCACAAAACTAACTGTCTTCTCTGCATTAAACCTCGTCAAGTTCACACATTGATGGAAAGTAACATCATCAAGCTCAATAGTTTTGCCATTGCAAAGCAAGGTGTTTCCAAGGTACATCAAGATTCAAGAATAGAGAACGGAAAAATAAAAATTAGTAGAATGAGATATCTTTTTAATTGGAAAGAAATAAAATTAAATATACCAAGACAATAATAATAAAGCTACAGCCTTAAACTACACAAACCTCCCAACTCCATAAAATTGAAGACATCAACGCTTTGAAACTCTTTTGAGACACAACCCCAATAAAGAAATTAAGGGACCCTTCCCACAAAAGCCTACAATTCAATCCTACATTCTTACATTTTTCCTTCAAAAGAGAATTCAAATCCTTAGGAACAGCTTATTCCATAAATAGTAGGTTAACGGACAATGAAGAAACAAATGATTTGTATCCTCTTCATCCGTAAATTACAAGGACATGAAAAGTTTCTCTAGAAATATGTACATTGTCAGCATTCAGTTGTAATAAAAGAAAAGACAGTGCACATCAAGCACAGGCTGACTACACACTAATGCCAGTTTGTTAAACATGCATCAAATTAGTGCAATTAAGTCAAAAGTGACTTTACTGAGTAAATTAGCACCAAAGGAGGGGAGGAAGGTAATGAATATTTAGAAAGGTTGATGACAATACTAAAGTATAGTCAATAAAGAGGAGAAACACAGAGACAGAGTAGCAGATGCACAATACCTTTTGGTAGGACGGGATTTAAGTTGTGACTCCTTCTCGAGGCCAATTTTATCATTCAAACCCAACTTCAAGTCAGGCATTCCAGAAAGAAAGCACTTCATTAGGATCTTCCCAGTAACATCACAACGCAGAACACTACCTAAAAATACAAAATTGTCAATCTGATGATAAATGAAAGACATTCATTTAAAAGACCTTTGAAACCAGTTTCAACCTTTAGAGGAAATTCCTAAGCCAAAAAAATTCATTTCAAAAAGGCAAACGGTAACGAAATTCCAATTCTAAGAGCTGCATTAAAGCTACCCAGCCCTCCTTAATCAAGAACCCTAGCAAGAACTTTAAAGCGCAGACAACACACAAGAAAATAAAATATATAGAGTTTTAGAGAGAAAACGAACTCACTATAACGAGACCAACACGACGACGGTGAACTCGCGTTGGAGGAAATGGGAGCTGGCGGTGGCTGAAGGATGAACGAGTAGAACAGCGTCCAGGCTCGATTGTTTTCGCGTGTGAAGCTTCCCGTTGGGGGGGGGGAAATCGAACATTGAGGCGACGACGTTGGCGTTGGCGACGGCGTCGATGAGGGCAACACCTCCCTCTCTCGCGCGCGCCGTTAGGAGCCCGAGCAGCTGGAAATTTGCGTGGAAGGAGAAGGAAGATATTGGGTATAAAGGGTTGGGTGGTAAATGACAGAATTACCCCTACCTTTTGGAAAACTTTTAAGGGCATTTCGGTAATTTCACATAAATTTTTTAAAATTATGGTCACGGTTTTAAAAAAACTGAGACTATATTGCATGATAAGGTCACGGTTATTTAAAAACCGTGGCTATAAATTTTGAATTTTTTTTAGCTTCACTTTTGGTCACGGTTATTTGAAAAACCGAGATTATAGATATACACTATGGCCTCTGTTTTAAGAAGACCGTGACCAAAAACCTATAGCCTCGGTTTTTTGTAAAACCATGGCCAATTTTTCGAGACTAAAGATCAGTTTTGTTGTAGTGTGAGATTCTAGAATGTGAAAAGGCCTACCTTGCTCATGCCTTAGTTGAAAAGGACGAGGAGTTGTTAATTCTTCAAAATAAAGTAAAATGTTTGGACAATTCTGCTAGATTTCTTGAGGCATCCATTATGAAAAATGATGACCTACTCAATGCTTTGAGTGCAAAGTAGTTTGACCTTGAAAAGGAGTTGGAATACTCTAGGTCCACTATTAAGAAACTTCTTATGGGTACTTAAAAGCTAGATGAAATTCTTGTCGGCATCAAGGCGCCTGGTGGTAGATGCTGGCTGGGTTTTACTGATGATGGTTATTCATCTCCCTCTCCAAGTTCCTCTCCTTCAATTGCTATTTCTACTTTTCTCTTTGTTAATTCTTGGATGTCTTTTGCTACTGCTTCTCTCTTCATCCGACCTGTTGCAAAAGATCATCACAAGACTGCTATTGCCAAAGGTAAAGGTAAAGTTACTTCCTAGGAGGGTGAACATCTCACTTCCTACTTCTTCTCATCATGCCAATGATGGTCTATTACCATTACCTACTAGCTTCATCCTTTCTTGTTACCACTGCAATGAGCGTGGGCATATAGACCTCAATGTGAGAGATTGAGTTCTCATCATCTTGTGAGACTCAATGTAGGCATTTCTACCACTCCCTCTCTTCTTTAAGTTACTCCTTGGACAAAGAGACCCAGTTTCTATTGCTCTCCAGTTTGTACTTGTCATTCTCGTGGTACTGTTGGCCACTTTTCCAACTAATGTTACAGATATGTTTAGAGTTGTACTAGGAGATATCCCCCTCACTCTTCTCATTATGACTTCTTAGGATATACCTACTAGTCACATGTATGATTGCTTGACAAGTCATTTGAGAATTTCTAACATAAAAAACTCTCGAGTGGTTCATACTCTATATGCTCTTATGAATCAAAGATTACGTTATGCTCTTGTTGCCCTTTATCACTTTTTTTTTTTTTTTTTAGAAGGAGGGAAGCAATTTAATCATACTATTTTCGAGTGTGAGTCAGTTTGATTTGAGTTATTTTTTATGTTCTCTTTATTTCTTGTAGCATTTTCTGCATGTATTTATTTTCTTGTTTATTTGCTTAAATATTCTTATTTATTTGTCTCTTACTACTTAAATATTCCTATTTATTTGTCTCTTACTTTTGTTTCTTTAAAATAAATGTTACTAAATCTTAAAATAAATTCTTTTTTTATTTTTTTGAAAATTTTCTTTTAAGAGCTTTTCTCTCTCCTCATCCATTAGTTTTGTTCGTCGAGGTCTCGCTAACTGTTCACTTGGGCTTTCCTGAGGTCTCGCCAAGATTGTGTTTATACAAAATCATGGATACCTTGCCGACTCCCCTCCAAGAGGGGTTAGCAAGTGTACAAATTTCCTTTCCTCATTTGTTTCAAACCCCAAAATTTTCTAAATATATTCTATCCTCAAATACCATTGTCTTCTACCTTCTAAATACCTTTTCACTACATTTAAACTCTTTTACTCCTCTTTTCAAATCAAAATTCCTAGACAAACTAAAAGATTTTGCACTAACCAAGATGTAGCTGGTCCATCTTCTTAACCAAAGAAGTCTCCATCTTGTATTTGTGAGCGCTCAATCTTAATTGAGGATTTTCTACTATCCAGGAAAGGTTTGCATAGTTTTCTTGGCTTACTCTTTGCATTCTTCCTTACTCCTACGACCCCACTTTTGTCGCAGAATTCTATTATGTGATTCATGCTCATCAAACACTTCACATATCTATTTCTTTTATTTGAGGGGACGTGTCACCTTCTTTAGAGATAATATCTTAAATCTCTTATCTCTTTCAAAAGTGAAAAATCTTTCTTTTCCTATTCTTTTTTTTTTTTGAATATGAAAAGCTTAATGTTGTCAAATTTTCTTATGACCTTAAGCATCTTAAAGCTCAAAATCAATTTAATATGGCTACCAGACTTACTGGACCTAATATACAGTATTTTGGTGATTTTGTTCCTCTTAACAGTTCTTCTTTTAATTGCATGCTTATGTAAGTTATATATGCTTACGTGTTTCCTTGTACTTATGTTTCTTTTGTGCCTAATACTAGAGGTCACTTTCTTTTTGTCATTCTTGATGGTGAGCCTATAGATCTTGCTAGTATTATCTTGAGGACCATTATTTGTCATTCTTTCTATCCTTATTCTTCTAATCTTCATTACCTTTATTTGATCATTTGTGAGAGACAATCTACCTTTGGTGATTTCATTGAAGTTTTTATTTTTGGCCATCTCCCCTTTCTATTAGACACTTTCAGAAATCATGCCAAACTTTTTGAAACTCTTAGCCTTCTTCATCCTTGTCTCGGAATACTTCTCTTTCTATTCCTTCTTTTAATCTTTTGAGTCTCCTTTTCTAAGTGAAAAGGTGGATGCTTTGACTGTACACTTACACAAGCTTCTTGAAGAACTTGTAGATGATCGTCAAGAGAGCAGATTACGCCGTCAACTAATGATGAACCATAATGACAAGATGAGTAGAGTTGAGGGACAACAACAACCTCGACTTGGTTCTTCATAGTCTTTAGGGTTCACAATACTCTGTTTAGCCTTCTATTAGAGTGGATCATTCTCAGATTCACTCAGTTGGAGTGAGTACTAGTGCTCTACTTCATGAGTCAAGACATTCAGTTTCCTTAGTCAACAAATTCTTTCAACCAACTGTTTGATGAGTTTGGTATTCATGGAGGTAAATTTTTCATCTTTATGCAGCCTTCCCAACCTTTTGACAGGAGGGAGTCTAGCATTAGCTCTCAGCGTGATCCTGATAGAGATGAAGGGAGATGAATATCTTAGTTTTTCTTTATATTTTATTTATTTTTCAAAAAATGCAATAAATTCTTAAAATTTAATAAAATGTGATTTCTTTGTTATGTACTTATTTTTGTTCTTTACTTATGCTTTATTTTTTTTCTGCATGAGTTGATAAGTGAATAAGATTATTGCATGGTTGTATCCCATCTCCCCCCATATGGGGATGTTTTTTTGCATTGCTTAGATCACATATTGTTATCTGACTTGTATGCATTCAGAGGGAGTGTTGAATGAAGTCAAGGGGAGTTTTCATGTCTATCGGTGTGTACCTATGTAGGGGTAACACGATAGTAGTTGGTTAGACTATACGTAGTTCTACATGATACATTGACAAGTATGTGTTTGTTTCATGTGTGCAAGTTATAGAAGTACCATTGGACTTTTTAACTCACTAGGAGTTGGAGTTAGCATCAAGACAGATGTGTTGATTCATGAAGATGGATGGACCACTACAAGACGGACACATTTGCAATATAGGTGTGTTGGGTTGTCTTGTTTGTTCAGGAGTTTATTCACGGGAATAAATTTTTTTAGATCATCTTGCATGAGTATATTATGTATGATGCTTTCCTTATATAAGATGGGCAGTGTTTTTCCACGAAAAGCCAAAGAGAGAGATTGTAAGTTCTATAAGTTCCCTTGAGTCCTTGTTGAAATTTTCGTGTGCAAAACATATAGTCTATTTATTTTACTTAGTGTTTTTATCTATCTCTTTGTAAAGTACTTTGCTTGTGACCAGTATCGTACACACTTAATTAGATTTTGACACTTTATATGTTTGCATATTACACTCACCATGGGTTGGTTGGGAGCAACACAGGGTGATTGGGAGCACCATGAGGTGATTGAGAGCATATATTATGCATATTAATTTGTTTTTACTTATATTTAATTTTTACATTTGGTGCATGTTTTTGTATTTTTAAATGGATAAGTTTTTAATTGACAAAATAAGTTTTTGATGATTCGCTAGGAACTCGTAAGGGTCTCGCATGTGGCTCCTTGAGGAGGTCAATGTGGGGTCTACGAAGGTGCACAAGATGGATCTATGACTTGTTGGACCTGACTGATACTTCGAGGGGAGGGGGTTTGCTAGGGTGGTCAACAAGGCCTTCTAAAGGGTGCATAGGTATTGTTCCATCCATTCTCTTATAGCAAGATGAACATCTCACCTCATACTTCTTCTCATTGTGACAGTGATGGTTTATTCCTTATACCTACAGGCTTCATTTCTTCTTGTCACTACTACGGTGAGCATGGGCATATTAGACCTCATCGTGAGAGATTGAGTTCGAGTGAGACTTAATATTGGCATTTCTACCTCTCCTTTTCCTCCACTGTTACTCTCAAATAAAGAACTCTAGAGTGGTTCATACCCCTTATGATCATATGGACTACAGATTACATTATGCACCTGTTGTCCCTCTTCACTTCTTTTTTAGATGGAGGGTTGTAATTTGATGACATTATTTCCTAGTGTAAGTCAATATAACTTGGGTTATTTCTTCTTTTCTCTCTCTTCCTTGTAGTATTTTTTGTATGTATTTATCTTTGTGTTTATTTATCTAAATGTTCTTATTTTTATATTTCTCTGTCTCATACTCTTCTTTATGTTAAATAAATATTTTTAAAATTATATTAATTTTTATTTGTTATTTTTAATATTTTTTAAGGTTTTTATCTATACTCATCCTTAAGGGGTGCTCAACAGGGTCTCACAGATAATTCGTGTAGTGTTTGTCGAGGTAGTATTTTTACACTCACGAGTACCTCATCAACTCCCTTTGCATAGAGTCTGCGGTTTGGGATATGTACGGATCCCATATATAAACCCCTTTTCTCATTTTATTATCAAACCATAAAAATTTCCAAACTCTTCTTACCCTCAAATATCTTTGCCTTCTACCTTCTAAACTACTTTTTACTACCCCTAAACATATTTACCCATCTTTTCTCCACATAAAAAATGCCTAGATAAAATAAAAGATCCCGCATCAACCATGATGAAACCTCTTCTAAACCAAAGAAGTCTCCATCTTGCATTTTTGAGTGCTTAGTTTAGATTGAGGATTTCCCAACTATCTAGGAAAGGTTTGCAGACTTTTCTTAGCTTACTCTTTGTACTTTTTCGTACTCTTTTGATCTTTCTTTTTTCGTTAAGTTCTATTTGGCTATTCGTGCTTATCACACATGCTCTATGTCTATCTCTTTCACCTTGACGGAACATCATGTCACCTTCTCTAGAGATAATGTTTTAAATCTCTTATCTCTATTGAACATGAATAATCCTTTGTTTCCTATTATTCATTTTGAATATGAATATATTAATGCTGCTAACTTTTTTGCTAATCTCGAGCGTCTCAAAGCTCAAAATTAATCTGTCATAGCTACCAAACTGGTTGGACCTGACATACAGTTCACTAGTGGTTTATTTCCTCCTAATAGCTCCTCATTTGGTCGCATGCTTATGCAAGTTGTATGTGCTTGTGTCTTTCCCTGTACTCAAGTCTCTTCTGTGACTAATGTTAGAGGTCATTTTCTTTGTGCCATTCATGATAATGAAATTGCAGCTCTCACTGGTATGATCTTTAGAACCATCATTTATCATTATTTCTCTCCTTCTTCATCTACTTTTCATTACCCTTCCTTGATAACTCTCTGGGGACAGTCTGTTTGTGGTGATGTTATGCAAGTTTCTATTTTTGGTTATCCTCCCTTTTTCTCTAAGTTGCTTTAAGACATCATGACATTCTTCTGGGAACTCTAAGCCTTCTTCTTCTTTATCTTGGAGCACTTCCTATTCTACCTCTTCTACTCTCTTCTAGTTCTTCATCCTTAATCTACCGAGTCTCCCTTTCTAAGTACAAAAGTGGATGCGTTGGCGGAATATTTTGACAAGCTTTTTGAAGAACCTACTGATGATCGTCAAAAACATAGGTCTTAATGACAAGATGGGCAAAATTGAATGACATCAGCAACCTCAACATGGTTCTTCACGGTCCTTTGGTTCTCAACATTCTCTTCAACCTACTAGTAGGGTGGATCAATCCCAAATTCACTCAATTGTTGTGAGTACTATTCATTGCTTTAGGATCAAGACATTCAATTTTCTCAGTCTTCAAATTCCTTCAATCGATTGCTTGACCAGTTTGCCACCCTTAGAACTAAATTTCCAAACCTTATGTAGCCTTTCCACCCTTCTGATTGTAGGTAGTCGAGCATCTGCTCTCAGAGTGACCCTGATAGAGATAAAGGGAGAGGAGAATCTTAATTTTCTTTGTATTTTATTTTTCCGAAAATAATTTATTGTATTAAAACTTATTTATTAATAAAAATAATTTATTTGTTTTGTGCTTACTTATGTTACTTTAACTTATCCTTTATTTCCTCTTTGCATTTGTTGCATAAGTGTATAGATTTATTAAATGATGTATGCCTTCTCTCCCTCATATAATGGTATTTCTTTGACTTTTTGTGTCGAAAAGGGAGAGGAGTTTGTATATTGCACAACTTGTTTACTTCTATTTTTTGCATTGTTCAGGATGTAAGTGTAGGTTTTCATCACATCATGTTGTTTTACTTGCATGCATTCAAGGGGAGTGTTGCATGAAGTTAGGGAGAGTTTGATTATCTAATTGTGCTTAGCAATTAGTGTGTACTTGTATGGGGGTAACACAATAGTATTTGCTTAGATTACACATGGTTCTACATGATACGTTCACGAATATGCGTTTGTTTTGTGTGTGCAGGTTAAAGATGTAACTTTGGACCTTAAAGCTCACTTGGAGCTGGAGTTAGCATCAAGAAGAATGTTGTGATTCATTAAGATGGATAAAGCACTATAAGATATATGCACTTGAAGTGTATGTGTGTTGAGGGATGAATATAATGTGTTTGATGCTTTCCTTATTTAGGTTGTGTAGTTTTTTGCCACAGAAAGCCAAAATGGGGAAATTGTAAGTCCCTTTGAATCTTTGTTGGCATTTCCGTGTGCAAAACACAAAATCTATTTATTTTACTTAGTATTTTTGTCTACCTCTTTGTACGGATCTTTTCTTGTGATTAGTATCGTACACTCTCACGTAGATTCTAACATTTGTTTGTTCGCATCTTACACACACCTTGAGATGGCTAGGAGCATGTAATGTGCATTGTTATGTTGTTTTTACTTGCATTTGATTTTCACAATTGGAGGATGTTTGTGGATTTTTAAATAGTTAAGTTTTTAATTGATAAAACAAGTGTTTGGTGGCTCTCTAGGGACCGCACTAATGGCTGGGGGTAGTCCACGAGGGGTCTGCAAGCATGCACATGGTAGATTTGTAGCTTGTTGGACCTCGCTGATACTATGTGGGGGTTCGCAAGGGTGGTTCATGATGAGTGCTTAAAAAGCACTAATGATCTGTGATTTATTGTGCTTAATTGTACAAATAGATTTAATTATAATGTATTTACTTAATTATTTGCACAAATCTATTATTTTGAAATTATGGATATAGTTTGGTGTATTTCAGGTATTTTTAGCTTCAAAAGAGATGAATAATGTAAGCATATGAAGATGAGACACTTGGAACACTCAAATAGCAACCTAGGACAAAAAAGGACAAAGGCACATAAGGGTTACGTACATAGACAAGAAAATAAACTTATGCTACAGAAGAGATTTTTGTGTACTATGGCGCACTGTTCTCGAATTTTTGGATGGGGCAATTTCTAAGCTTGCTTTGCAGCTAATAAAGAGTTGTGCCGAGGTGTGCACGTATTTATGAAAAGTCCTAATTATGTACAATTCTTCCATCTACAAAACAACCCTTATGTTTTTAGCATTACATACAACTTTGCACACAATTTGGGGATGATTTTCTACTAATCTAAAATAGGTTTTGGAGCTTTGCCTCATCCTAGAGAGACAAGAAGCCTTTAAGATCAAAGATCAAGCTTTTGGCGAAGTAAATATCTTTCAAGCCAATTGTGGTATCTAAATTTAGGTTACTTATTGTTGTTCGATAAATCTTCTTCTTCTTCTTCTTTCCTCTTTAGAATATTGATGAATACTATTTTGACCTATGTTTTGTTATATTTTTTAGCATTCATTTTATGTTTTATTTTATTATTTTTGTGTTTTGGAAGGTATTTATGTGTTTTGTAGGTTTTTGGACGCTTAGAAGAATATTGGATTGAAATGACACAAAAAGAGTAAAAATGGAGTATCAAAAGCTAGAGAATGTAAGCCTTACATTGGGAGCCATCAATTATGTAAGGGTTATATACAAAGCGAGCACATCAAGGCGCTCCGCGGCAGGAGAATATATGCACCGCAGTGAGTCCCTGTTTGCCCAAAAAATAAGGTGCGCAATGGCAGGAAGAAATCTGTGTCGCGGCTCTCATGCCAAAGTTTCCCAAAAATCCTAACGCACGTGTGCCACTTCACTCTTCCTATAAATACCACATTATACCTCTCCCAAACACAAATTTTTGCAACCATTTTCCTCTCCACCTTAGCTGTTGTGGTAGTTGGGGTTTTCACCCAAAATCAAGAGAAGACCTTTCATTGTTGAAGCTACTCCAAGGAATTGAGAAAGGGGACCAACCAACTTCAAGAAATTAGAGCTAGACGACTCATTGGGGTATTTTTATTGTAATATCTTTTTCTTCTCTTTGATTTTTTGTTTGCCTCCCTTGACTAAATTGATTGACATCAATTTAGTTATGGTTGGCTAATTTATGTATTTGAGATATTAGTATTGCTTCCAAGGATTGGAAGAACAATTTTGTAATTTAATGATAATTGAGTTTTGAATTTAATTCTTGTTCAAGTTTTTAATATTTCTGATTATGAATTAATGATGCGCCAAATCTTGATTTGTAGTTAGAGAGAATATGTTAGAATTTAGGCATTAGAAACGACATATTTGCTTGATTGTGCATTATGAACAAGTACCTAATTTGATTGCATTGATTTGTGTTAGATTAGGTGATTATAATATTTCCTTTAGCTAATTCCAATTGATTAATTAATGATTCAGATCAAAGATATTAATTAATTGATTATAGTAAAAATTACCATTGATTTGAGATTTTTTTGGTTTAGTGGAAAAATCAATAAATTCGACTCTAAATTGAATTGCTTAATTTGTTATTTTCATGAATGAATAGCGAACTAAGACTTCCATGCATCCATCATCCCCACCTTGATTGTGATTTCTTTTACTTGCATTTTATTTTAGTAATTGAATTAATTTAAGAATTTACTTTTGCAACCGACAATTGTTAGAATATTTAGGATTATCTGTTCGACTAAAGAAGAAAATAAATAACGTTTTAAAAATGTCACAATTCTGTGAGAGATGATCTTGAAAGTATACTTGTCACTCATTGCAAGTGATTCGTGTACTTGCGAGCTTCTTATAAAATACAAAATTTGACTATCAAGTCATTGTGCATCAAATGTAAGTTAGATTATATTTATATTTACTATCATGAGGTCTTTTTGTACCATGTTTGTTATATTTATTTTGCTGAATGTTTTAATAGCAAAAAAGTAAAAAATATATTTTGATTAAGAGTTTGTTTAGAATTTACTGTGAATACTTAAGGACCAATTTGAGGTTCATAAATGGATTGAAAAATATGTGAATTTAGTTTTAAGAACATCACCTTAACTATGTTTTGATAAACTTAATCAAAGCTTCAAATGGATGACTTAGTCATAGCATTGGTTTGATTGACATATTTTTTTGTGCATAATTTGATTGCAAGTTAATATACTTGATCTGTAGGATATTGGTTAGTTAATGACCAAAGAAAATTACTCGATCTGACAAAATTTTCGTAAATAAAAGAAAAGCTTATAATCTTGATTTATTAGATCGTTCATGTTAATTCACCATAATATTTTGATGCAAGCATGGTCAACTAAGCTAAATGTCTATAAATCCTCCATTGATTATTAAAAACCTAGTGAAGTTGGTTTTAAGTTGAAACATTATTTTGTGACTTATTCGTATATCATCATAATTATTCGTTCCCTTCCTTCATCGCTCTTGCTTTCGTTTCCAATCTCACTTACAATTCTTATTAATTAAAATTTTAGTAGCTTTAGGATTCTAAATAATTAATGTTTCAATAGGTTTAAAAATCTAACTAATTAGTGTTTTAATAGCTTTAAGAGTCTAATTAATTAATATTTTAGTAGTCTTAGAACTCTAAACATTTAATATTTTAGTTATTCTAGGATTTTAGAGAAGTATGAAGATGTTATTTTAAACCACTACAATTTTTTGAAAGATCGACTTCGAAGGTTTTTTTATCGCTTGCTACAAAAAATTCGTATACTTGAAAGTACTATAATTTGCACATCAAGTTTTGAGGCCTCGCGGAAATGCCTGCGAGGGGTTAATGAGAGTACTAAAATTTGAAAAATTAGATATAAATACATCCCCTCTTTCTCAATTAAGCATACCTTCTCACTTGCTTCTTTCAACACTTTTTAGAGTTGATTTTTGTGTTGCGTAAATTCTAACTTTGTGAAAAATATTTTCTTGAGCTCTCGAAAATTATTTTACATTTTTTGCATTACTAATATGTTGATTGTTGTTCTATTTTAATGATTCGGTGGAGTTAAAAATATCAGTTGGATATTTTGTACAAAAATTTTGTTTTTAGATGGAGTTTTCGTAATCTCAATATATAAAGTTTTTTCTCTATTGAGCTACGAAGTGGTGGTGGAGTTGGTTAAATTATTTTATCAAACGAAGTTACTGTAATAATAATATATAAAGTGTATTTCTATATTGTTATTGCGACATTGATATTTTCTATTAAATCACTTTAGGGTGAATTTTACATTGCTCTGGATTCACAAATCTGATCACAGTTATTTGTTCTACACTACGTAATGGTATGGCTCTAGAGGTGAGTAGGATATGTGAGGATTGAAGTAGCTATAGTCACAGCTGGCAATACCAGCCCGACAATTATGACAGGTGGTCCCTACAGATAAAGGTGTTAGCATTTACCATATCGAGTTTGTATAGCTGTTTATTTCATTTAGCGAATTTGGCTGCTAAGTAATTGCCTTAAGCAATCCATGGATGTTACCACTTAGTATTGGAGTCTAAGTAGGTTTACCGCATTATATTGTTGTATTTTGCTCTATAACATGAGTTAGTACATTCATAGTATATTCGATATATGTTCCGACATATAGACCATATTGAGATTGGAAAGCATTTATTACGTTACTCTTTTCTATGTAGTCTTCTTATCTATTCTTTTGTGTTATCTGTTATTCGTTTGTTGTTTTTGCTGCTTGTATGATAAGGGCAAATTCTTAAATGTCTGTATCACCTAAATTTGGTTGTTTTAACATCAATCAATTTATATTGTGCCCTTTGTTGCATATGTTCACTAAGTGCATCAATTGAGACCAATGGTAGGGTTGCAACGGTAGGAGTAGACAAAGTGAATTTTTGAGACGCAAGAGGTGGAAAGAAGCTAGTAGCAAAGCCACAAGGCCCTAATATTGTTGTCTCTGTAGTAGTGGGGTCATATATGGCCAGGGTAGAGATGGTGATGGGCATGGGTAATATATCAGTATAGATATCAGTAACCAATGGATGCAAGGTAGTAGTTTCAAAAATATTAGTCGGTGCCGATAGTCAAGGTAATTGTGTGGTAATGGGAAAAGCAATGGTGGGGAAGGTCTCGATCACATTTTCTAGGTAAAGTAGTAAGAAAGGCAGTTGCGGGTGGCTGAACCATTGGTAATTTTGTGAAAGTAGTGTTGTTTGTAGATATGGTAGTGGGAAAAGAAACCTTGCACCCGAAACCAAGGGATATTTACAGCAGGTTGAGCATCATTACCCAAAATGTGAAATGCATTGAAAGCATTTTTACTAGAATTTTATTGACAATATTTAATACTCTAGGTTTATAAACTTGTTGTGAACGAGTTATAGATTAAGGTTCAGTTGGTTGTGTTCCTAGGTTTTTCTATTAGGGCCATAGTGGTTTTCATACGTTTATAAGCAGCATAACCCACAGAGGAGCATAGATTAGAAAAGTTACGTATATTTTTATAGTATAGGTCAACAAGTATCTTGAAGGGACCCACTTCCATCATTACTTATTCATTCGATATTTGGGTCAGGTTTATATCTATTAGAACTATAGCATAAAGGACAAGCTCTCCATTGAGAGTGGAGTTGTCAATTTTAAGGGACACTCCAATGACTCTAGAAATCTATGCCAGGATTTGTTTGTACCACAATTTATATCCCTAAGTTGTTAAAAGGGACCTGCAAGTATGTTGGTGGCCTTTTGGTTATGGGGTAAATAGTGAGGTGAGCTACTGTCAGGTGTTGAACCTTAAGAACTAGCTTAGGTGTCATAATATAATTGATTTCATATTATGAAATTATCTTAAATTTTTTTTAACATTTCACTTTTTTAATTTAACACTAACACCTAATTTAATGTACTATTACTTAAAAACAAAAAAGAGTACCGATTGTGACTAGTACTTCAAATTATCGTCAGAAGAGTCTTTATTAACAATTATGGCCGTTTGACCTCTCGAACTCATAAAATACAGCCTTTGTCTTCTTAATTTAAATACTTAAACATGACATTGATACTTGCAATTTGCACATAAATTATAATGTAATCGTTATGTGTGAACAGAAACTGATATGTATTCCATCAATAAAATAAAAGAATTTTTTAATGAAATATAAATAAAGACTTGATGACGACTTTCCATCTCAATTATAGCCATACTTTAATTTGTTTTGATTTTTTTTCCTATACTTTATTTGATCCAAGCCAACAACTCAATTATACTTTATTTCAATCTCAATTATACGTTATGTAAATCTTTTATTATTTTATCCTAGTGGTTCCCACGATCACATAGCCAACAACTCTTCTTTTTGAATCACGCAACAACTATGATGAATTTTTTGGCTTGCCAAGGAAATAAAATAATATACACATATAATATTATCATCACATGGCCATCACTTTTCTTATAGATTTTTTTGACCGGCCAAATAACAAGAAGTTTGAGTGCTATTATACTATTTAAAAAAATTTCAAATTTTTTTTTTTTGATAAGTTGAAGTATTTTCTATTTTTTTATTTAAATATTATTAATGTAAAGTTTAATTAGTTGAGCACGACACATTACACATAAATTTTTTAATTAAAGTTGATCAATAATATTTTCATATTTTTAAAAATTTTGCAATTTTTTACAATTATAAATAGACAATATCAAAAGAAAAATTAAATACATTTTTTTTTGTTAATTAGCACGTGAACATAAATGGCACGATTAATGTTAAAATACAACACGGATAAGAGTATGATGAACCCGATACAATTATCACCCTATAATATGTCAAAATTAATTGTTGATATGAACTTTAACCATCTAAAGCTTACAAAAGAATTGCAACTAAACATTACAAGCTGCATATGATCAGCACTTGCATGTAAGGCTTACAGTAACATACAGACTTGTATGAAATGCCTACAAAGAGCATTGTGACACTAAACAAACAAACTGTATATGTTGCTACGCTCGCTCACTGGTGCTTTCAACCTCAAATATGCTAACAGTGGTCCACAATTACTTTAACATTTGATATCTCTAACTTTATATATAATTTAAAATTACACATCACTTTATGCATATGACAATTTTATAGATAGCTAAAATTTATATTTTAACAATTTTGTTTTTGAAAATAATTGGGTTGAGGCATCCTAATTTTCATTTGTCTATGTATTTCTTTAGCATTCTCAAAGTGCACATGTTTTTTTTTTTTTTTTCCTATTTGTTCTTTGATAAAATGTGAGAAACTAGAATCCTTGGGTTACTTGGTAGAGTTTAATGTTTGAATTCAAACTCCAGCTTCACACTATAAGTACATTTTGCATTGAGATTAAGTGTTTGTGAAATGATTCTCCCTATTTGTTTTTTTTTTTTTTTTTTTCTTTTTTGCGGATTCTTCTTTACTATTTAACATGAAATAAACCATAACCTATAGATCCCAAGTTTGTGAAACACCAACAAAGTTGGAGTTGGCATTCCTTATGTTGCATTGCATCACTCTTCCACAATTTCATGGATAAGGCATTTTGTTAAATTATGACTCTAAATTGTATTGAGAGCATTTAGGAGATAATTTAGGACACAATTTCATGTATATGTGTGTATGTGTGTGTTTTGTTAAATGTATAAATATGTGGTTTATTGTATTATTTCATGTATTTGGTAATTGGGCTTTGGATGCTGGATTGTTTATAAGAATAAAACTGAGATTGATAATTTAAACTTAAGTTCAACAATGAATTTGATAAGGAGTTAGGTCCTACTAGAAGGGTTCTTGGGATGGATATTGCTAGATTTGCTGTTGAATTTTTCTTATCTCAACAATCATATCTTCAAAAGGTTTTCTTTGTATGATGCTTAGTTAATTAGTGTTCCCTTCGATTCTCACTTAAGCTATCTAAAATAAATTTTTCTGAAATTAGAAGTAACAGAGAATGTATGAGTATAGTGCCATATTCTAATGATGTTGTATGCTTAGTGTATGCCATGGTCTGCACTAGACTTGACATAGCACATGCTGTAAGTGTGGTTAGCAGGTATATGTCTAACCTTGGTAAGGCTCATTAGCTAGCTGTAATAAGTGCCAAAAAAGTATTAATATTTCGTTATTTATTGCACTTATTTGTAACAAGTAGATTTAATCACAATATTTTTATCTAATCATCTGCATAAATATATCAATTTGAAATCATATATATGTTTTGATATATTTTGGGAGTTTTTAGCTTCAAAAGAGATAAATAATATAAACACATGAAGACGGAATGCTTTAAGCAATCAAATAGCAACCTTTGAGTAAAAAGAATAAAGGTAAGTAAGCTATATATTAGAAACCAACTAGCATGTAAGGGTTACGTATAAAGACAAGAAAATTAGTTTGTGCCATAGCAGAGGTTTTTGTGTGTCGTAGGGGAAAGGTCATTGCTTTTATACTTGAGCAATTTCAGACTTGTGCCGTGGCATATAAAAATTTGTGTTGTGGCCTACATATAAATCAGAAGAATTCAACTTCTGTATAATCTTTACATCTATAAAATACCCCTCAGTTTCCTGTTGACATATACCACTTTTCACAAAACTTAATCTAATTTTTGGAGTTTTTTTACATTGAAAGAGGCAAGGGAAGCCAATCTAAGCATACAATAGACCATTAAAGGTAGAGATGCAAATTTTTGGTAAATAAAACATCATCCAAACTAATTGTGGGTATTTAGATCTCATTAGGTACTTGTTATAATTAAATTCTTTTTCTTCTTCTCTCTTTAGGATAAATGTTAGATTATGTTTGATTATGAATATTAATCTAAGCATGTGTGGCTAAACTTAATATAGATGTTAAGCTTTTGTTGCCATTTTTACTTAGATATATTTGAGTGAATATTTTATAAGCATAAATAAATAAAGATTGCTTTTTGATTAAGATTATTTTTAAATATTTATTCTATAAATGTTCTGGGCCAATTTGATCTTCATAAATAATTTGAAAAATCTGAGAATTTAGTTTTAAAAGTGTTTATTACGTTACTCTTTTGCATGTTATCTACTTATCTATTCTTTCATGTTATATGTTATTCATTTCTTTGCCCATAAAATCAAGGGGCGTAGCGGCAGGAAGAAATACGTGCTACGACCGGTGTGCCAAAATTGCTTAAAAATCCTAACACACGTGTGCCACTTCACTCCTCCTATAAATACCAGATTATACCTTTCCCAAACACAAATTTTTGCAACCATTTTCCTTGCCACCTTAGCTGCTGTGGAAGTTGGTGTTTCCACCCAAAATCAAGAGAAGACCCTCCATTGTTGAAGCTACTTCAAGGAATTGAGAAAGGAGACCTACAAACTTCAAGAAATTAGAGCTAGAGGACTCATTGGGTATTTTTATTGTAATACCTTTTTCTTCTCTTTGATTTTGTGTTTGCCTCACATGACTAAATTGATTGACACCAATTTAGTTATGGTTGGATAATTTATGTATTTGGGATATTAGTATTGCTTCCAATGATTGGTAGAACAATTTTGTAATTTAATGATAATTGAGCTTTGGATTTAATTCTTGTTCATGTTCTTAATATTTCTGATTTTGAATTAATGATGAGCCAAATCTTGATTTGTAGTTAGAGAGAATATGTTAGAATTTAGGCATTAGAAACGACATCTTTGCTGGATTGTGCATTATGAACAAGTACCTAATTTGATTGCATTGATTTGTGTTAGATGAGGTGATTATAATATTTCCTTTAGCTAATTCCAATTGATTAATTAACGATCCAGATCAAAGATATTAATGAATTAATTGTAGTAAAAATTACCATTGATTTGAGATTTTTTAGTTTTAGTGGAAAAATCGTTAATTCTGACTCTAATTTGAATTGCTTAATTTGTTCTTTCCATGAATGAATAGCGAACTAAGACTCTCATATCCATCATCCCTACCTTAGTTGTGATTTCTTTTATTTGCACTTTATTTTAGTAATTGAATTAATTTAAGAATTTACAATCTTTTCTGTAACCAACAATTTTTAGAATGTTTAGGATTATTTGTTCAACTAAATAAAAAAATAAATAGCTTTTTAAAACCACTGCGATTTCTTGAGAAACGATCTTAGGAGTATAATTATCACTCATTACAAGTGATTTGTGGACTTGCGATCTTCTTATAAAATACAAAATTTGACTATCAAATCATTGTGCATCAAATGTATGGTAGATTATATTTATATTTACTATCATGAGATCTTTGGGTACCATGTTTGCTATATTTATTTTGTTGAATGTTTTAATAGCAAATAAGTAAATGTTACTTTTTGATTAAGAGTTTGTTTAGAGATTTATTGTAAATACTCATGGTCCAATTTCAGGTTCATAAATGGATTGAAAAATAGTTAAATATACTGAATGAAATATATTTCTTGTTGTATTACTACCTCACAATAGAGGTATATATAGAAGATAAAATACAAGAGTCCTAAATAAAAAAGAACTATGTACAACTTAGAACTCTATTACAGATAGACACTAATTACATGACTCATGCTAACAGTCCCCCTCAAGTTGGGGCATACATATCGACCATGCCCAACTTGCTTAGTGAGTCATAAAACGCCTTCTTGGAAACTCCTTTGGTGAGCACATCTGCAAGTTGCTTCTCAGTGGGAACAAAAGGAAAGCTAACGAGTTTAGCATCTAGCTTCTGTTTTATAAAATGACGATCAACCTCCACATGCTTAATGCGATCATGCTGTACTGGATTTTGTGATATGTCAATGGCTGCTCGACTATCACAATACAACTCCATAGTATTTTTGAGTTCGAGACCCAAATCAAACAATAAACTTTTTATCCACAGTAGTTCACAAACACCATGAGCCATACCTCTATACTCAGCCTCAGCACTAGACCGCGCCACAACTTTCTGCTTCTTGCTTTTCCATGTAACCAAATTACCTCACACAAAGGTAAAGTAACCCGATGTCGACCTTCTATCTGTAATACTTCCTGCCCAATCTACATCTGTGAAGCCACAAACTTCAAGAGGATTGTTGTGTTTAGTGAACATTACTCCTCTCCCTGGAGCTGACTTCAAGTACCTTAAAATTCTCACAACTGCATCCATGTGACTCTCACTCGGGTTATGCATGAACTGACTTACCACACTTACTGCATATGTGACATCTGGTCTAGTATGTGTCAAATAAATTAGGCGCCCAACCAACCTCTGATAGCGATCTCGATCAGTTGGTACTTGATCTGGATACTCTGCTAGACAATGATTTTGCTCAATAGGAGTGTCAATAGGTTTACAATCCAACATGCCTGTTTCAGTTAGTAGGTCAAGAATGTATTTTCTCTGACATAGAAAGATTCCTTCGCTCCCCCAGCTACCTCAATTCCTAGGAAGTACTTCAGTTCACCCAAATCCTTCATCTCAAACTCAAAGGCTAGTTGTCTCTGTAATTTATCCATCTCAACAGCATCATCTCTAGTAATTACTATATCATCAACATAAATAATTAGAGCTGCTACCTTCCCTTGTTGATGTTTGAGAAATAGCGTATGGTCTGAATTACTCTGCCTGTAACCAACCTTCTGTATGAACTGTGAAAGCCTTCCAAACCAGGCTCGAGGAGATTGCTTGAAACCATACAAAGACTTCTTCAATTTGCATACAAAATTACCAGGAGAAGCAACTACATACCCAGGTGGAAGATTCATGTATACCTCCTTGACTAACTCTCCATGAAAGAATGCATTCTTGACATCAAGTTGTCGAAGTGGCCAATTAAAGCTTGCAGCAAGAGAAAGTAGAACTCGAATAGTATTCATTTTGGCAACCTGAGCAAAAGTCTCATCGTAGTCTACACCATACGTCTGAGTGAACCCTTTTGCTACAAGGAGGGCTTTATACCAATTCACAGATCCATTAGCATTATGTTTTACAGTAAACACCCATCGACAATCAACTGCCTTCTTGCCTTGTGGTGAAGGCACAAGTTGCCAAGTATCATTCTTCTGTAATGCCTCCATCTCTTCCTCCATTGCCTTTTTCCATTTTGGGTCTCCCAACGCATCCTGCACTTTGTTAGGTACTGATACAGTAGATATTTGATTTACAAATGATTCATATGGCTTAGACAATCTTTTAGTAGACATGTAGTTGGTTACTGGATATTTTGATTTTGCATGGATACTTGGTTCATATCTTTTGGGCCGTTGACCTCTAGTAGACCTATTTGGTAACACATACTGTCTAGCACTAGACTCAACGCTATTAGTATCAGCAGGTATACATATCTCAGATGAGTAACCTTCAGTACCAGGGAGTTGTTGATCAAGGGTATCAGTGATGCTTGAGGGAACAACAGTATCTTCATTTTCATTTTCAGTGACTGAAACTGGTGCTTGGACACTTGGAGTATCTGTTTCTTCCACTACTGGATTCAATGGGTTAAGAATCTCAACTGGACCCATAGAAATATCAGTAGGTGATTCTTCCAATTCCTCCCCCTCACCACGATATAGCTCTTCGAAATATGAATTCTCCCCTTGACGAGCAGTATCAGGTGAGGAAAAATAACTCATGTCCTCAAAGAAGGTAACATCCATAGTGACATAATATTTCCTGGTCGGAGGATGGAAGTATTTGTACCCTTTCTGATAACCTCCATAACCAACAAACACACATTTGATTGCTCGGGCATCTAACTTGGACCTCTAATTTTTAGGAACATGGACAAAAGCAACACAACCAAATACATGGGCAGGAAGATTATGAAATGATGACAAGGACACATGAGATGCGAGAACCTCGAATGGGATTTTGCCATGAAGGACACTAGATGGAAGACGGTTGATGAGATGGACGGAAGCTTGTACAGCATCGCCCCAATGGTATTTTGGCATATGAGCACTAAATAGGAGTGCATGAGTCATATCAAGTAAATGACGATTTTTTCTTTTAGACACCCCATTTTGTTCTGGTGTTTGTGGGCAAGTAATTTGGTGAACAATTCCATGTGTTTTGAAAAAATCTTGAAACATACGATTAACATATTCTCCCCCATTGTCAGAACGTAGGATTCTAATGGTGCTATTGTATTGTGTTTGAACATGAGTATGAAAGTTTTGAAAAACTGAAAAAATGTCATCTTTAGTTCGAAGAAGAGAAACCCATGACAATCTTATACAATCATCAATAAACGAAACAAAATACCTCATGCCCGATACAGTGGGCTCTCTACTCGGTCCCCAAACATCAGAATGAATTAACTCAAAAGGAACAGTACTTTTATTAGAAATACTAGGAGAATAAGTAATACGATGGCTTTTGGCCAAAACACACGTCTCACAATGTAAAACAGACTCATTAACACCAATAAATAAAGTAGGCATAGATTTTTTCATAAGACTAAAAGAAGGATGCCCTAAGCGGCGATGCCATAACCAAATTTCACTTAGATTGTCAGAACTCGAGGTCAATGCGGTGCGGGACTGTGCTCCTGGTTTCTCCCCTGGGTAGTTCTGATCTAGACGAAACAATCTGCCCCTCAGATACCCTCGACCAATTATTTCCCTGGTAAGAAGATCCTGAAAAATCACATACATAGGATAAAAAGTTACAGAACATTGAGACTCAGTATTCAACTGTGGGACAGATATTAAGTGATGGGATAAGTCAGGCACATATAAAACATTATGAATCTATAAAGTTGGAGTGATACGGACTGACCACTTTCCTAAGACAGGAAAAGCTTCACCGTTAGCATTCGTAACATAAGACACTGGAGGGGAAGATAACTCAGTAAAATACGATTTATCATAAGTCATATGATCAGATGCACCAGAATCAATAATCCAAGTATTAGACCCAACAAAGTGAGAAATGCTTAAGGCCATACCAAACTTACCACGACCAGCTATTGAAGCTATAGGGGTACCTCCACATGTCACACGATGATCCTGTCCAGTCACTCCATAGAAATCTGGTTCCTGTACTACTTGTACAGCAGCTGCTTTAGCTTTAGAATGATAATTTTCCCTTTTAGGTCTAAGGTGCGGGTTCAGTTTATAGCAAGTCTCTCGAAGATGTCCTCCTTCATTGCAACAAGAGCAATGAGGACGAGGACGATGGGCAAAGCTTGGTGGAGGTCCTTGCTGATGAAGTGGAACTGAACTCTACTGTTGGAGAAAAGGTGCCTTTGAATTGACTTGAATGACTAGACTAGATAGTTCAACTTGTGCTTGATTAAGACTTTCCTGCTGAGATTCGTCCTTACAGATGTATGTAAAAGCTGTGGTCAAGCTCGGAGGGTCTGGCATTCGAAGTAATTTGCCCTTAGCACTATTATGTTTTGTATCAAGTCCTCTTAAGAATGCATGAACTCGCTCAAGCTCCTTTTCTTTCTGGTACCATATAAGGTCCTCTTGATTTTTGATTTTGCACGGACGTTTCTGATCAATTTCAACCCATATATTCTTCATCTTGGTAAAAAATATAGACACTGGTTGCCCATTCTGTTGCATGCTGGCAGCTTTGCACATTAATTCGTGGACTTGTATAAAGTCAGATTCATTAGTGTAGAGGTCTCCCAAAGTTTTCCATATGGCTTCAGCTGTGTTACATTCTTCCACCATCTGTAGTACATCA
Organism: Elaeagnus macrophylla; assembly: GCA_029378325.1. NCBI lineage: Eukaryota > Viridiplantae > Streptophyta > Magnoliopsida > Rosales > Elaeagnaceae > Elaeagnus > Elaeagnus macrophylla. Next base: position 17,558,300 of record CM055644.1, on the reverse strand, counting down.
TCAGTGATGGCTCTAAATAAAATAGACATAACGAGGCCATCATCATCTTCCCACTTAGTATAGGCCTCCACATCATCTTCACGAGGAGCATTGATTGTTCTAGTGACATGTCCCATCTTATGTATCCCGCGGAGATAGACGGACATAACCCTTTTTCATGTTCGAAAGTTGGTACCATTGAGTTTGATACCACCGAAAGAGCCAACTTCTGAACTCTTGACAGAGACTTCAAATTTTGGAATTTCAGGTGTCTTAGAACTCTGATTTTCTCTTAAATCTCCCATTGAAACAGATAATAATAAGATGCAGCGGAATAATAATAGAAATTATTTATCCATTTTTTTTTAGTTGACCGTTGACCGTTGACTGGTGATGGACCCCTCTTTTTTTTTTTTTAATGGGCAAGAAAGTTTGGCTTCTTTTTTTTTAATGGCCTGATGGGGTTTGATGCGGGCTAGGATAAAATTGGGCTGAAAATGGGCTGAATTGTGTGGGCTAGGGTTTTTGATGTGGGCTAGTTTACTCGCAGATCGGCAGGAAGTAGAGCCGCGGGCTTGGCGGCCGGAGCAGGGGAGGCGCGAGAGGCGACGAAAGAGGAGGCACGAGAGGTGGCGCGAGGGTGGTGGCGCAAGGCAGTTCTGGAGCACGGGTTGCGTGAGAGGAGGAGGCGCGAGGCAGATCTGGAGCACCGCAGCGTGAGAGGAGGCGGCGTGAGGCAGATTTGGAGCACGGGCGGCGTGAGAGGAGGCGACGCGAGGCAAATCTGGAGCAGGCGCGGCGTGAGAGGCGGGGCCGGGCAGAGCGCGGACGGACGGCGAGCTGAGAGACAGGCGCGCTGCGCGCGTTCTATGTGAGGATTTGTTTGTACCACAATTTCTATACCAAATTGTTAAAAGGTACCCACACGTATGTTGGTGGCCTTTTGGTTATGGGGTAAATAATTAGATGAGCTATTGTGAGGTGTTGAACCTTAAGAACTAGTTTATGTGTCATAATATAATTGATTTCATATCATGAAATTATCTTAAAATTATTTTAACATATCACTTTTTAATTTAACACTAACACCCGGTTTAATGCACATATTATTACTAGAAAACAAAAAAAGAGAACCAAATTAAAGGAGCGTGTGCAAAGTACATATAAAATATTTTAAAACAAGTGCATGTGTAACTGAAACTTAAAAAAATTAGAAAACAAACATAGCGAAATTCATAAAGCTCAACTACATTATAAATTTTCAAAGAACTGATGTGTAATATAAAATGTCTCTCTTTTAACTTTTGTTCGTTTTCTTATATTTAATTTAATTTAGGCTATCGGCATTAAAATAGAAATTACTATGGAAAAAAAAAAAAAAAGCTATACACGTTAATAATGGTGTGGTGTTGCATTCACATGTCGAAAATTCTCCTAAATTATTCTTACAACTTTCCGCTTCATTATTTAAAAGTTTAAATCTGACATTTACTTCTAGATAGACAAAATGTAATCGTTTTGTTTCAACAACAATTAATAGAAAAATTATACTAGAATGGATCTTATTTAATATTTATAATTTATGATGATTCCTTATTTATAATTTTTATTTAAAATTTCAATTTTATCCTTAGTACATATTGTTAGGAATTTTTTACTTCTCCAATATTCAGTTTTTATTTATAGCCGTCCAATTTTAGGCAATCTAGTTAGACATATGTCAAACTCAATTCCAATAAGTGGAACAGTCGGTCAGTCAATATCTGGTCAGTTAGTCAGCTGTCCAATTTTGGGCAGTTTAGCTAGACATGTGTCCAACTCAGCTCTAATGAGTAGGGTCGCCAGCCGGTCAAAATCTGGTCAGTTAGACAGATGTTCAATTCTGAGTAGTCTAGTTAGATATGTGTCCAATTAAAATTCGTTACAATTAATCAATAAAGTTAAGGACATTTTTGTCACAATAAATAAAAACATCAAGTAGAAGGAAGCATATATGAATTTTAATAATATAGGGTTATGATAGCATATAACTCTAATTAATATTGATAGATGTATAAGGGCACCCTTAAATATAATTTTCTTCTACATTGAAAGTATTTTTAAATGCATTAAAATAATTTTAAGAATTTTTGATAATTTTATAAAAAGTGCTTTAAAAAAATATAGTGAATATTATTTGTATTTTTAAGAAAAATAATAATACATTATTTTGGGAGAATCAATTTTGATTTCATATTTGTATCCTAAAATAATTATTAAAGTATAACTCAAAACTACTTTTAACATTTTAATCCTAAATATCTAATAGCTTATCTTAAAACTAATTTTAATCAAATCACTTCATTTTAAACTACATCTCTTTAAACCACTTTTAAGAAAAGTACATCCAATCGGACCCTAAGAATAGTTGGCCATCTTGAAAAATTGGTTTTCCAATAACTTCTAACATGATGTTACAGTTAAAGGTCTTTAACGCACAACAATCTCAATTGTTGAATTGCATGTATTTGACTTGAATGGTGTATAGTCAACACTTATGGAATAGCGATACATTTATAAGAGTATAGTTGTTCATTCTCCTAATAGCTTAAACTTTATTGATAATTTATAAGTTGGGTTAGTTTAAGTTGGCTTAAATTAATCTACCTCAAATTAGTCCTATCCTAGTTTAGTTTAAATTTAATTCGAGCCAGCAAAGGTGAGCCTGAACCCAAACCAAACATAAATTAACTAGCCCAAACTAACCTGAATTGTTAATTACATATTTTTTTTAATTAATATGACTTTTATTAATAAAAAATATGTTTAATAATTAAAACTTAAGCATCATTACATAAAACAATAAAAAAAATATAAGAGAAAATTTAATTATTAAAGATAAAAGTCAATTTTTAAATTAATTAGGCAATGGGTAAATGCCATTAAATCTCACTCATGCAAAAGTTAGAGCCTTTTATGCCCTCATGAAAGCTCACATCTAAAATAAAGAGCTCTCAAGTCCAAAAAAAATTTCTTCTAACTATTAAACAAAATAAATAGAGATGAGTATATTAAATAAAGATACTTATGAAAAAATGAAAAGATAAAGTAATTTAAAATGTCACATGATAATATAACTTTTTTTATATATACGATAATATAACTTTGACTATTATATAATACATAATTCTCAAGACAATGAATAAGTGAAAAAGAGAATAGCATAACACAAGTTGATAAAATGTTTGAAATTTTGCCTTTAAAAATTAATACCTAATCGATTTAAAAATAGAAACTTTATAATACTAATTGGAATTAAATATGAATATTATTTTTTTGTCTAAAGAATTGGATAAATTTTAACGTTAAATGCATTAATATCAAAGAATGTAACATAATATTATGACAAAATAAATAAATTATAACTATTTATTCATTATCAGCTTATTTTTTAAAAAAAGAAAGAAAAATAATTAAAATATCATAAAAGAAAAGTATTAAAAGAGATGAAATATTATTTTAATTTTAATATAGTCTTTTCTTTTCTTTTATTTTTAATTTTTATTTAAAATTTAATTTAATTTTATTTTATTTCATTTTGAGCTAATGAGCTGGCCTTAACCCAGCTCAAATATTTTTGGGTTATTCAAACTGAGCTGAAGCAAGCCCAAATTTAATTTTATTCGTGTTCGATTCGAGTTTTTTTTATTTAAGTTCGATTCGATCAATCAAACTATAACACAAATTATCACCCTTAAGATTACTATATAGATTTTTTTGACCGGCAAAATAACTAGAAGTTTGAGTGCTACTATACTATTTAAAGAGGAATGCTAGAAAAAAACGTTTACACTTTAAAGTACTGATTTGTTGTTATGATTGTTATAATAATTTTGGTAATTTAAAGTACTTTCCTTTTTTCTTTTTTTCTTTTTATGTAGGTATTATGGATGTATTTTTATTTTGAATCCCTGAAATTCATTCGTTCCAAAAAAAGTTAGATATGATAATACGAAACGAACACAATACGATACGGATAACATTTTTACTCATAATTAATCAATAATTTTTCATGTTTTAAATATCTTGCAACTTTTTATAATTATAATAGACATCACGAAAAAAGTAAGTAAATATTAAGTAAATATTTTTCATATGTCAATTGACTGGTAAAAGTGCATCACATGTTTTATATTGAGATACGATACAATAATATGACACGAATACAATGAACCTAACACAATTATCATCGTAAAAGTTTAAAAACTTATGTGTAAATCTAATTTAAACGTGAGAACTACTATATAATTAGCTAGTCCCAGGGAAAAAGGGTTTAGAACTTGAAATATATTCTTACATACAAAGGGGCATTAACACGTTAATATAGAACAAGAGGGAGAAATATAAATTATAATAGAAAAATTTGAATTAGGGATTCAGACAACTTAGGGCATTAACACGTTAATATAGGAATAGTTGGCTGGCGAAGACAATAAAATAATATACACATACAATATTATTATCACATGGTCATCACTCCTTTTACAGAGCAACAGGGTCTATATGATTTTTTTGACCGGCAAAATATCAAGAAGTTTGATAAAGTTGAAGTATTTTCTATTTTTGTATTTAAATGTTATTAATGTAATTTTGTTTGGAATGGTTGGAATTTATTTCCTCTAAAAAAAGTTTAATTAATAGAACACAATCCAATATAAATAAATTTTTTTATAATTTTAAAGATTTTACAATTTTTTTACTATTATAAAAAAGACAACATAAAAAAAAATTAAGTAAACTTTTTCGTGTATTAATTAACACAAGAACATGTTTGGCACGATTAATGTTGAAATACAATACGATAATGTTACAAGAACACAACAATCCTCACACTATTATCGCCATATAATATGTCAAAATTTAATTGATGATGTGCACTTTAACTATTGATGTATTTTCTAAATCTTAGATTTTTATATTTTAATTAGTTGTATTTCATGATCTATATAGGATATAATTGTAATTTATTTATACTATTAATTATTAATTTATTACTTGACTACAGAAGCAACTTATAAGAAAAAAAATACAAAATATTGCTCATCTTATATTAACTATTTTAAATATATGAGTTTGCAAGTTCATTAAGAAAATATTATGATACCTTTCATATTTACTGTTTTACCCCTTAAACAATAGTGTGTCACAAAATAACTTGTAACTTTTAATTGTGATTTGATTAGTCATATTTTCTCAGAAACATTCACTTTTAATAAAATATTTTGTAAAATAATAAATAACAGGCATAATGACTTAGTAAGAAATTAAAAACTAAATTCAAAATATTTTAGTTTTTAATATTTACTCACCCCTTTATAACTTTTTCTTTTTTTAATAGTTTTAGCAATATTAATGATGATATATAGACATAATGAGTTAATTAGAAATTAAAAACTAGAATTCTAAAAACCTTCATTTACTATTATTTAATCAATATTTCATAATTAATTTTTTTTTTAAATTCAAAATATTCTTGATGTTATAGTTATTTCAGTCATATTTCTACTAAACTATAACTTTTTTAATTAAAGTTAGTTATTTATACAATAATAAATAACGGACATAATGACTCGGATATAAATTAAAAAATAGAATTTCAAAAAATTTCAATTTTGATTATTTAATCATTCTTTCACAACTTTCGTTTTTTTTTTTTTTAAATTAAAACAATTACAAATTGCATATAGTTATGTTTTTTATACTTCTTCTAAATTATAATTTTTTAATTAAAAATTCATTCTTATGGAATAATAAACAACAAACATCATAACTTAGTTAAACTAAAAACTAAAATTTTAAAAGACTTCAGTTTTGATTATTTGATCAGTATTTCATATATACCTTCTTTATATTAAACTAACATAGGCAGGTTTCATCACACTTTGTTTATTACATTATTATTTTTTTTTTAATTTTTTACTCGTTTTAATATATATATATATATATATATATATATATCTTCTTATTCTACGAAAAGTAAGTATTAAATTAAGAATAGTTAAATTTTTATTTCTTTTGCAGTATTCTTAAAGAATTATCTAATAAGGTTTCTCAGAAAGTAGTTGGAACTCAAATATTCAAATAAAGTAATTAAATATTACTTGTAAATAAAATTATATTATGTATTTCATATAATTAATGTTTTTTTTCTTCAGAATATATGGATCTTGGTCTCAAAGAGTATATCCAACTCTTTGCTTTGTCTTTTAGGAAGAAAAGGAAAAATTTCAACTTAACAAAGTCTATGGCATTGGGTTGGCTATGAAAGGTGGCCACTACCTCTTCAAATTCTCTAATATATAAATAAAGATTTTCACTATCTAAACCATGAAAAGTGGGCAAGAGTTGTATCATTCCAGGTTTAAAAACAAGTTGTGATGTATTAGGGGGGAGCATGATGCATGATGGTGTAGCTGTACGGGTAGGATGAAGGTAATCTTTAAGAGTTCTAATGGGATTTTCCTCATGGTCATTCATATTTTCAGAAGTAGAAGATGGGTTTGAAGAAGAAGATTGAATTAATGGTAATTCTAATTCTATTATTTTTAAAAATCTACCTCTTGCATCTCTAAATCGATTCATACACCCTAGAGCCTTTTTTTGTTTATTTTGTTTTGTTTTTAAATTTTTTTTGTATTTTTTTTAATTTTTAACTTTTATTTGATTTTTTTTCTAAAAAAAAAAAAACTAAATCTAACAACTAATGAAAAAAAAAAAAATAAAGCTAGAGATTTTTTATTTTAGAAAAAGGAAAAAAAAAATAACAATGAGGTACCAACACAATTAATAGTTACTAAGAGTGCTCCAAGGAAATAATGGTAGAGATAGGTCTCCTTAAAATCCATCCTCCTTGATAGAGCAACGTTCCCAGGATAGACTAGTGGCACTAAGGCATTCAAGAACTACCCTCTTAGACAGAACTCCCTTAGATCATATTATTTAATGTAGTTACGCAATTGTTTTTTTTTTTTTTAAAAGAAAATTGAAACAATAATAATAAAGAATAAATAAATAATAACAATAAAAAATCATATCAAAATCTTTAAACCTCAATTGTTGATTTTGCCTTCTGTAGCAACAGCGCCAAATTTTGGTTCACGCTCAAAATTATTACCTTTGGCTAAGCGGTTATTGCAGTATAGCTTTAGGTGTCGATTTCATAAAAAAGCTAATTAAACCAACAAAATAAAATTTATCACAAAAAAATAGAAGAAATAATTTTATAATTGAAAAAAGAAAATGACAATAATTAAAGATGGCAATCTTGGTAGAAAATAAAATCAATATGCAAATAACAAGGCTTCGAGATTCACTTAATTATTTTGTTTTAATATTACCAACTTTTATTCCTATTTACTACTCAATTGCATATTTCACATCCCTAACAAACAAATGAAAAATTTAGAATTGAAGATCTAAGATGAAATTTAAAGTTATTTGATTGGAGAAAAATAATGTTGTCATGGTAGAATAATTTAATTTATTCTTACAAACTATATAACATGGACAATATATTAAATTGACAATATCGCAGTTGAAGATCAACTCATAAAATAAATGAAATAATTATAAACTAAAAGTTACACATAAAAAAATCATGACTGAATTTATATGAAATTAAGGAATATAATTTATTGAATGTAGCAAAAGATGAACAAAATAATTTCTCATAACAAATTTATAAACTAGAAAGTACTTTTAGCAATAATTATTCATATTATCTTGAATCACTTCAGTTTAATATTTGAGTCAAAAGTTATCCCCAAAATACATCAATAGTTTTTTAAGATCTTGAGAAGAAATATTGCATAAATCTAATTTTGATTTCTTTGCTCTATTTTGGCTGATTTTATTGATTCTACAAGCGTAAAATCATCACAATAAATATCTCAACATTTATAAAATTAATATAGATAATGATTAATTTTAAACTGATTAAATCATAAACGTTAATTAATTCACATATTTATATATGTATTTTTATACTATTATCATAACCCTCAACCAACTTATTGCTAATCCCAGCAATTGAAGCGTAAATAAGAAAACAAAACATGATGATTAACCCAAGTAAATATCCAGAAAAATTACCAAAGAATTTCAAACAAAAAGTTAGTTAAAGATCACAATTCTTATATAAATTATTTCAATTATAACTTCCAAAATTGTGTGTGTGTGAACTAAGCCAAAACCTTCTTGCCACAAACCACAACATATATAGCCTTGAGATTTTATCCATGCAAAGGCCTCAGCTCCTTATCCTTAGGGATAAATTATTTTTAAGGGTTAAGAATTTCTCTCATTGAGTTGGAAAACATATAAGCACTCATGAATAAAAATTTTTAAGGACAGATAAATAAACAATCATTGATCCAAAGATTGAAAAATATATTGCTTAAAATTCATTAATATTAAAGAATATAACATAATATTGAGATAAAATCAATAAATTATAATTATAAGCTTATTTTTTAAAAGAAAAAGAAAGAAAAATAATTAATATATCATAAAATAGAAGTATTAAAAGAGAAAATATTATTTTAATTTTAATATAATCTTTTCTTTTATTTTTAATTTTTTATTTAAAATTTAATTTAATTTTATTTCATTTCGAGTTAATGGACTGGCCCTAACCCAGCTTAAATTTTTTTGGGTTATTCAAGCAGGGCTGAAGCAAGCCCAAATTTAATTCTATTCGTGTTCGATTCGAATTCAATTCGATCAATCGAATTATGACATAAAATACCACCCCTAAGATTACTATGTAGATTTTTTTGACCGGCAAAATAACAAGAAGTTTGAGTGCTACTATACTATTTAAAGAGGAATGCTTAAAAAAACGTTTACACATTAAAGTACTGATTTGTTGTTATGATTGTTATAATAATTTTGGTAATTTCAACTACTTTCCTTTTTTTTTTTTTAATGTAAATATTATGGATGTATTTTTATTTTGAATCAGTGAAATTTATTTGTTCCAAAAAAAAAAGTTAGACATGATAACACGAGACGATCACAATACGATACAGATATTAAATTTAGTCATAATTAATCAATAATTTTTCATATTTTAAACATCTTGCAACTTTTTACAATTATAATAGACATCACGAAAAAATTAAGTAAATATTTTTAATATGCTAACTGACACGTAAAAATTCATCATATGATTTATATTGGGACATGATACGATAATATAACACGAATATAATGAACCTAACACAATTATCATTGTAAAGTTTGCAAATCTAATTTAAACGTGAGAACTACTATATAATTAGCTAGTCCTAGGGAAAAAAGGGTTTTTAATTATTAGAACTTCAAGATATATTCTTACATACAAAGGGGCAATAACACGTTAATATAGAAAAAGAGGGTGAAATATAAAAGAGAGTGTCAAAATGTTAAAAATTATAATAGAAAATTTTGAATTAGGGATTTGGACAAATTAGGGCATTAACACATTAATCTAAGAATAGTTGGCTCACTTAGAGAATTAGTTTTCCAATAACTTATAACATCGTATCACAGTTAGAGGTCTTTAAAGGCCCAACAATCTCAATTATTGAATTGCAAGTATTTGAGTTGGATTGTGCATAATCATTACTTGTAGAAAAGTAATACATGTATAAAATTATAGTTAGTCCTTCTTTCAAAAGCTTAAGCTTTTAGGAGAGCTGGTGATCAACAACTTCTAACATCATATCAAAGCTTAAGTTCATGTGTTCAAACCACAATAATCTCAATTGTGAAGGAGTGATGTACGTATAAAATTATAACTAGTCATCATCCTCACATCTACGTGAACTTTTAAAAAAATTAGTTTTTTAACAAATTTTAACAGCAGACCAGCAGGTTGAGAGTTATAATTAATAAGTGTTATGCTATTACTAACCAAGAGGACTATTTTTCAAAGAATGAATAACTATACTATTCATGCAGTTTTAACTACAATTCTTATAATGTTTGTATGTTTGTTTTGTTTTGATCCAATAAAATTTCGAAATGAAGATATTTTTAAATTGAAAAATAGTGAAATAAAAAAAAGTCTAAACGATGTGGCAGAAAGCAACGTGCAACTTGATATCATGTTAAAAATTATTAAGAATTTATATAAAAATTTAAGCTATTGAAAGAAAGACAATTATATTTTTATATATTTATCAAATATGTACTACATGAAAAAAAAAAAAAAAAAAAAACTTGATGTCTCTCAATTATAGCCGTACTTTTATTTGTTTTGAATTTAAAAAAAAAAAAAAACTTATTTGTTTTGTTTTTAATTTGTAATAATACTATTTGTAAATTTTTTGTTATTTGATCCATGTGGTTTCCATGATCACACAGCTAACAACTCCTCTTTTTGATTTTTTTTGGCTGGCGAAGACAATAAAATAATATACACATATAATATTATTATCACATGGTCATCACTCCTTTTACAGAGCAACAGGGTCTTTATAGATTTTTTTGACCGGCAAAATAACAAGAAATTTGAGTGCTATTATTCTATTTTAAAAAAAACTCTATAAAAATTTACTAACTAAAATTTTGATAAGTTAAAGTATTTTCTTTTTTTGTATTTAAATGTTATTAATGTAATTTTGTTTGGAATGGTTGGAATTTATTTCCTCTAAAAAAAAAGTTTAATTAATAGAACACAATACAATATAAATATTTTTTTTAGCCAAAGTCAATAACTTTTTTATAATTTTAAAGATTTTACAATTTTTTTACTATTATAAAAAAGAAAATATCAAAATAGTGTGTCATATTTACTATTTTACCCCTTAAACAACAGTGTGTCACATAATAACTTGTAACTTTTTATTCTATATTGTTAATTGTGATTTGATTAGTCATATTTTCTCAAAAAATTTCACTTTTAATAAAATATTTTGTAAAATAATAAATAACTGGCATAATGACATAGTAAGAAATTAAAAACCAAATTCAAAATATTTTAGTTTTTAATATTTACTCACCCCTTTATAACTTTTTCTTTTTTTAATAGTCTTAGCAATATTAATGATGATATATATATAGACATAATGAGTTAATTAGAAATTAAAAACTAGAATTCTAAAAAACTTCATTTACTATTATTTAATCAATATTTCATAATTTATTTTTTTTTAAATTCAAAATATTCTTGATGTTATAGTTATTTCGGTCATATTTCTACTAAACTATAACTTTTTTAACTAAAATTAGTTATTTATACAATAATAAATAACGGACATAATGACTCGGATATAAATTAAAAAATAGAATTTCAAAAAATTTCAATTTTGATTATTTAATCATTCTTTCATAACTTTCGTTTTTTTTTTTTTTTTTAAATTAAAACAATTACAAATTGCATATAGTTATGTTTTTTATACTTCTTCTAAATTATAATTTTTTAATTAAAAATTCATTCTTATGGAATAATAAACAACAAACATAATAACTTAATTAAACTAAAAACTAAAATTTTAAAAGACTTCAGTTTTGATTATTTGATCATTATTTCATATATACCTTCTTTATATTAAAATAACATAGGCAGGTTTTATCACACTTTGTTTATTACATTATTATTATTATTATTTTTAAATTTTCTACTCGTTTTAATATATATATATATATATATATATATATATATATATATATCTTCTTATTCTATGAAAAGTAAGTTATTAAATTAAGAATTGTTAGATTTTTATTTCTTTTGCAGTATTCTTAAATAATTATCTAATAAGGTTTCTCAGAAAATAGTTGGAACTCAAATATTCAAATAAAGTAATTGAATATTACTTGTAAATAAAATCATATTATGTATTTCATATAATTAATAATTTTTTTCATAATATATTTAAAATTTTGTAATAGAAATAAATTATCTTTAAAAAAAAAAAGTTTACTTTCTATATTTAAAAGTTTTGTTAACTCGAAAAATGTAAATTTGAATTTTAGATATAACCACCCAACATACTTATGTTACACATTAATATAGAGGTGTAACTGAAACATAAAAAAAAGTTAAAAGTATACATTATGAAATTTGTGATACTCAACCTACATTATAAATTTTCAAAAAAAACTTTTTGGCTCATTTATCTAATGTTTAATTTTGGCTATGAGCATTAAAATAAAATATATTGTATAGTATTGCATTGACTATATTAAAAGTTTCCTCATGATATTCCTGCAATACAACCTTGTTGTTTTTTAACTGAAAAAGCTCTTCGGAGAGAGACGGAATAATACTCACTATGTTCCATTCACCCAAATATCAATGCCTTGTTTGGAGAGTATCAACAGTAGCTAGCACCTTAGGCTGTTGCTATAAGAATTTTTATGTACAATTATGATTGTTTCATCCCTCGAATCCATAAAATACATCCTTTATCTTCTTAATTTAAATATTTAAGCGTGACAATGATACTTGCAATTTGCACATAATTTATAATATGTTTGAACAGTATTTGATATGTTTTCCATCAATACAAAAAAAAAGAAGAAGAATTTTTTAATGAAATATAAATAAAGACTTGATGACGACTTTCAATCTCAATTATAGCCATACTTTTATTTGTTTTTATTTTTTTTCCTGTACTTTATTTGTTTTGTTTTTAATTTGATCCCAGCCGATCACGTGGCCATCACTACTCTTTCCATGTAACAACTATGTTTATGTTTGGGCTGGAGGAGGAAATAAAATAATATACGAATAATATTTTTTCTGGATAAAAAAAAATACGTAAAATATTATTAAATTAAATGGTCATCATTCCTCCTCTTACCAAGCAACAGGGTATATTTAAAATATTTTGTAAAATAATAAATAACAGGCATAATGACTTAGTAAGAAATTAAAAACTAAATTCAAAATATTTTAGTTTTTAATATTACTTTTTCTTTTTTAAACTTTATTGGTTTTGTTTTTAATTTGTAATAATACTATTTGTAAATATTTTATTATTTTATCCAAGTGGTTCCCATGATCACATAGCCAACAACTCTTCTTTTTGAATCACGCAACAACTATGATGGATTTTTTAGCTGGCGAAGGAAATAAAATAATATACAGATATAATATTATCATCACATGGCCATCACTCTTCTTACCAAGCAACAGGGTATACTTTATAGATTTTTTTGACCAGCCAAATAACAAGAAGTTTGAGTGCTATTATACTATTTTAAAAAAATCTCAATTTTTTTTTTTTTTGATAAGTTGAATTATTTTTTATTTTTTATATTTAAATATTATAAATGTAAAGTTTAGTTAATTGAGCTACACACATTACAAATAAATTTTTTAGCTAAAGTTGATCAATAATTTTTTCATATTTTTAAAAGTTTTGCAATTTTTTACTACAATAAATAGACAATACCTAAAGAAAAATTAAGTATAATTTTTTTTTTGTAAATTTGCACTTGAACATGTTGGGCACGATTAATGTTAAAATACAACACGGATAAGAGTATGACAAACCCGATACGATTGTCACCCTATAATATGTCAAAATTTAATTGGTGATGTGAACTTTAACCATCTAAAGCTTACAAAAGAAATGCAACTAAACATTACAAGCTGCATATGATCAGCATTTGCATGTAAGGCTTACAGTAACATATAGACTTGTATGAAATGCTTACAAAGAGCATTGTGTCACTAAACAAACAAACTGTATATGTTGCTACGCTCACTCACTGGTGCTTTCATCCTCAGATATGCTAACAGTGGTCCACAATTACTTCAACATTTGATATCTCCAACCTTATATATAATTTAAAATTGCACATCACTTTATGCATATGACAATTTTATAGATAGCTAAAATTTATATTTTAACAATTTTGTTTTTGAAAATAATTGGGTTGAGGCATCCTAATTTTCATTTGTCTATGTATTTTTTTAGCATTCTCAAAGTGCACATTTTTTTTTTCCTATTTGTTCTTTGATAAAATGTAAGAAACTAGAATCCTTGGGTTACTTGGTAGAGTTTAATGTTTGAATTCAAACTCCAGCTTCATACTTTGCATTGAGATTAAGTGTTTGTGAAATGATTCTCCCTATTTGTTTTTTTGTTTTGTTTTTTTTTTTTTTTTTGCTGATTCTTCTTTACTATTTTACATGAAATAAACCGTAACCTATAGATCAAGTTTGTGAAACACCAACAAAGTTGGAGTTGGAACTCTTTATGTTGCATTGAATCACTCTTCCACAATTTAATGGTTAAGGCATTTTGTTAAATTATGACACTAAATTGTATTGAGAGCATTTAGGACACAATTTCATGTATATGTATATATGTGTGTGTGCGTATGTGTTTTGTTAAATGTATAAATATGTGGTATATTGTATTATTTCATGTATTTGGTAATTGGGCTTTGGATGCTGGATTATTTATAAGAATAAAGCCGAGATTGATAATTTAAACTTAAGTTCAACAATGAATTTGATAAGGAGTTAGGTCCTACTAGAAGGGTTCTTGGGATGGATATTGCTAGATTTGTCGTTGAATTTTTCTTATCACAACAATCATATCTTCAAAAGGTTTTCTTTGTATGATGCTTAGTTAATTAGTGTTCCCTTCGATTCTCACTTAAGCTGTCTAAATTTTTTTTTCTTCTGAAATCAGAAGTAACATATAATGTATGAGTATATTGCCATATTCTAATGATGTTGTATCCTTAGTGTATGCCATGGTCTGCACTAGACTTGACATAACACATGTTGTAAATGTGGTTAGCAGGTATATGTTTAACCTTGGTAAGGCTCATTAGCTAGCTGTAATAAGTGCCTGAAAATTATTAATATTTCGTGATTTATTGCACTCATTTATTACAAGTAGATTTAATTACAACATTTTTATCTATTCATTTGCATAAATATATCAATTTGAAATCACATATATGTTTT